>CAHIKZ030000753.1:0-397500 GCA_903632075.3 Acanthosepion pharaonis | reverse complement strand
CTCTTGGGCTGCGCTATTAGGGGCATCCCTCTTTTCCGATAGTTTCCACTATTCTGTTTCGTCATGTCAGCTTCACGCTGCTACGCTCCTCCACTACTCACGTGATTTACTTCAATCAACATGCATCGCTTTCATTCGAGTAGGTATCATCAAATCATGTGACGTCACCAGCCATTTTCTTTTTCACCGAAAAAAAAGATGTAATGTAGATTATTAAAATGCAAAATGTCGACAATAATGGCTCTCCGCAGCTTCTTGCCTTTTGTTGCTCTCGGCCATCCTTGTTCGACACACATGGCCCAGTGGATAAAGAAGTTGGTTAGATCCAATGACTAGACCCAAATAGTTGAGTTCAATACCAGGCCACAGCAGTGATGAACCAAACTTGGAGAGTTGAGTTAAAGGGAAATAACTGAGACATCCGGAAAAGACATGGCACGCGGAACTAGAACAATCTGCCCCCACCAGTGGATGGAATAAAGGGTTCAGTTCGAAATTCTAATCACATGAACAAGGCCGGAGCGTACAACGTTTCGGCCGTTGTGAATATGGCAATGAAGATTAGGACAGCAGTTCGAAAACAGTTGTAAATAATGTAAGTAATCATAATGCCTCATCTCAGAGATATAGACAGATAAAGCATTAATAAACATGAAAAATTTCTTAGAAACAAAGAAAAGAGAGCTGAACTGCTATGCAATACCTATCCTCCATATATGGCAATGAATAGACAATTTTCTCACAATTGAAGAGTAGAATTGATAAGTGTGGTTCTACAGAATGATGCTGACAAGGCCATTGACGTAACATGTGAGGAAGTTCTAAGGAAAATATAAACAGAAAGGTCATTTTTACTTAGAATCAGAGAGAGATACATTTCTGGATTACAATGAAGAAAGAGGGTTCGGAGAATTTGACACTTACAAGATATAAAAAGGACAGGGAAAAACATCGAGTAACCTACCTGACGAATTTGTGTAAATGGTTATGAGAACAGGGACTGCCTAGAGCGACAAAGGATAAGAAACTGTGGAGGACCATGATCACCTACAAAACGAGCGTATGTAAATGATTGGCTGAACAGAGAATGAAGGAATAGTTAAGAGACAGACATTACTAAACACTAAAAAAAGATCAGAAGTTATGGAGAGATGCATCACCATATAGTAAGGTAGGCATAACACACCAGTATTTCTAATGTACGCAGTTTTTCAATCCCTTCGTAATCTACTCGATTTTGATATTTCAATACGCCTTCGAATTTCTATGACTTACTTTCAGTTTTCTGTTACTATAATTTTCCGATAATTGAACTTCTGGTAGTGAATTTCTGTGACTTACTTTCAGTTTTCTGTTGCTAAAATGTTCCGATAATTGAATTGAAGCCTCTGACCTGACTAAGTCTTGGTAATTTAAAATGTATGTTCTTTGTATGAAAACAACGAGGAAATTAACTAGAAATACTTGAAATGATATTATCAGCGTTTTTATTGAGTTCAGTTATTACTGAGTTCAATTTTTCGAAATTCTCAAAGCGATGAAATATTAAAATTTAATTGAAAAATGTTTGAATAATTTCAATGTTTCTCTACATTTCACATCCGGATTACCGAGGTATGGATAATCTCGGAAGTACGGTATTACAATAACAGATGTTACCAGAGTTAAGTAAAACATCGGCCCAGGACGCTATCTAAAATTGAATAAAAATTATTCACTTATCAAAATTTGGGAGTATTTCTTTATAATGTAAAGATGTTTATAAAAATGAATATACACTGTTCTGATTTATATTTCTTTTGCTTTATGTTATCAGCCTTTGGTTGTTGTTATATAAAAACTTCTGTCCCAAAGTGATTACTAAGTGGCTACCTGTATCAGATATTTGCTTAACTTTCCTTAGAATACAAGACTAAGAAGAGGACTTGGGAAAAATAGTATTACGAAGACTATGCTACGCCAATTTTTCAAGAAGAGAGCCTTTCCCTTACCAATATTCCTGCTTCCCTTGAAAATAGTCATTTAGTTTGTTTTTTTTTTTCTTGCTCAAAAATCGAAAAAAATGGTGATTGGAGGTACCCTTTAAATAACTCATACAATTTCCGATTAATACAAACCAGGTTAAATAATAATAGGGAATTGAAATAAAAAGATTACGTAACGACAATTTTCTAGTTTTCTACCTACCTTGAAAATCAGTATTTGAGTTGTTGATTTGTAATTTTATTTCGTTTTGGAGGGGCCCGAACACTGACCACTGTCGCCTGTAGGAAATACACAAGCATCTCACAGAGAGATATTTTGCTTCTCCATATTTTAAACTCTTAAACGAAATACCGTCTATATAAATGAAGGAACCATATCCAATTCTGATATATACAGATAACTGTACGTCTTTTCAAACATTAGTTTTATAACTTCATTATTAGTATGACTTTATTGATGATTTTGTCTAAATGTCTGAGATCTATACACTGATTTGCTTGTCTTGTTATTATCATCACAAGGTTTCGATCGTTGTACATACCGACGTTAGTCCTGGGTATGACGATAAAGTACATCCGACAGCAAAATCTCCGACCGGGAGATTTGAGGTTTTGATGAGCGTGGAACCACCTCTTAATTAGTTGTCCCCAGGTCCAACCGAACCAGAAGTGGTAGCACCTGTTGGGGTCCCAGCTATGGGCAAATAGTGAACCCCCGAAACAAAAACACTATGAAAGTATAAAAATACATTTTATAGTAAAAATACCAGCAATACATTTTTATACTAAAAGAATTACTACTAATACATATTTATAATAACATTTTTATCTGTAGTTGAAGGCGTACAATTTTGTTCAAAATATTTAAATTTAGGTATTAAATAACCCATACAGGTTGACATAAAAACAAAAAAAATCATCTCGACGTTCGTCAGGTACTTTTTGTTATTGGTAACTTTCAAGGAGTAGTGGATAGCGGATCGGATTGAGGAATCGGAGAGCTGAGTTCGAATTCCAGTCGAATGCATTACTTTCACTTACATGCTAATACCATTGGAAAAAGTATGAATCCTCTTCTTCTCCCCTTCTTCTGGGTAAATATCTGGACAGACCTGGTTCTATAGCTATAGCAACTGGTCTACCGCAGAAAGAAATGCCAACCTACTGCGGGAAAAAAATCTGCCTCGTCAGTCATGTATCGAAAGTTACATGATCGCCTAAGTGTGTATCACGCATGGCACACAACTGACTGACTGGACTTTCAAGGAATTTCGAATTGAACCGTTCCTTCCATCTCAGTTATGTGCCATGCGTGATACACGCTTAGGCGATCATGCATCTTTCGATACATGACTGACGAGGCAGATATTTTTCCCTGCAGTAGGTTGCCATTTCTTTCTGTAGTAGACCAGTTGCCAACCAAGGCTAGAGAACCCGGTCTGTTCTGTATTTACCCAGAGCTTAGGGAGAAAAAGAGTATTCATAACTTTCCCAAGAGTATTAGCATTAAGTGAATGTAATGGATTCGACTGGAATTCGAACTCGGCTCTCCGATTCCTCAATCCGAGCCGCTATCCATTACTCCACCGTGACTAATTGTTCTCATCTCTCTATTCATTCTTTATCTTGTCTCAGTTAATTCGTCTATGGTGTGTCGCTTCTCTCTCCCACTGAACAAGACTATATAGAACTTTTCGAGGTGTGTGTGTGTGGGGGGGTGCTACCCAAACTCTGGCGATTGTGGTTTCAATTTCCACAAAGTTACCTGAAGAAGGCCGGATGTTACAACAAACGAAACGTTGTGGGATAACAAACAAAGTGGAGACATTTCTAAGAGCAAATGACTAGTTTTATCAGTAAAAAAAAAAAGCACTAACCGCAGTTAGGTTAGTTACAAAATATTTTATGCCGACCTCAGGGTTTACTTACAGCTAGAATCAAATATCTACTAAAATAAAAAATCCCAACGTCTGTACTGAATAAACATCAACATACTTTAACTTTAGTTATTTTGATCCCTTAGCATCAGTTATACGTCGTATGACGGATTTTACAAGCAAAACCCTGACTAAAAGGTGGGGGCATTAAATGCGATAACCCAGTCTTTGAAAAAAACAGTGAATTATATCAACGTCTTTACTGCATGAGCCACAATCCTCTTTGTTATAATTCATTAGCAGAAGCAGTTGCGGTGGCAGTAGTAGAAATAGCGGTGGTTGTAGTAGAAGAGGGAGGATGACGTGGATAAAGAGGTGTAAACCAAAAATGATGACAGTAGGAGTAGTTGTAGTAGTATTAGCAGTGGTAGTAGGAGTAGGAAAAAAGGGCGGGAGAAAGAGGCCGAAAGTTTTTACGCATGCCTTGCAAATAAACACTAAGGTAGACAATCGACGTCTCTGATTGGTTGCAAGTTTCCATAGGGGCAGGGTTTGGATATGTAGAGGTGGGTGCGGTGAGTACATGCGTATGTGAATCGAATGAACGTCAGTGGGGGTGTAACTGTCGGTGAGATGTAGTGTATGAGAGGACATAATTGTGCCAACGAGAGCGTCCCTATAAAATGCGTGTGTGCGTGGAGGTATGCAAGTGTGAACGCACGCGTCTTATCAGCGCGTAATTATATGGCAAGCCCAATAGGTTTGTACAATTGAAAACAGAATTGATTTCTTCGGATTTTACCAAGTCTGATACAAGGTTACAAGTAAGGAGCGATTACCCAAGTTCGGACACACTATTATTTAATGGCTAGGAAATTCTCGTGCATTCAGATGTGAATCAAAGTAGGTTCAGATTCCCATCCCCTTCTCGGGCAAAACATTTTTTTTTGTAAATCTCTAGAGACAAAAGAAAGAAAGAAAGAAAGAAAGAAAGAAAGAAAGAAAGAAAAAGAAAGAAAGTAGGAAAAGAAAGAAAAAAAAAACAAAGAAACAAACAAAGCTGGAAAGAAAGAAAGAAAGAAAGAAAGAAAGAAAGAAAGAAAGAAAGAAAGAAAGAATCCTAAGTAGTCATAAATTGGCCTGAAAAACAAAAAATATCATGAGTAATGACTTCGATGCTCACTGTGTGCCTACAGAGCTCGACATTAAACAGCTCCAAAAGGTTTTTACATGTCGCAAACTAAACCAACCCTAAGAAATTACCATTAAAAAAAAACAAAAAAAACGATTGATCATCAATTGTACACACCAGAAATGTTTCTGATTAGAACCCAACCTACTGAGATTCCTAGATCCGCCCCTCGGCTTTATTTACTCGAAATTATTTATTATATGAACCATTATTGTTGGAATATTATTCTGTATCCTTCATAGAATTTATCGACGCGATGGAGGTTACTTGGTGATGCCAGTGCTGGATTAACCTAGTAGCAAAAATACCAAATTCTATAGGCCCCACATTTTCGAGGGCCTCGCATTAAATACTTTATCAAACTTACGATCTGGCAAAGTTAATGTTCACACGTCGGGATTATTGCATCTTTGAAGATTCCATGTAAAGAAGACCGTTAAATCTGATCGTTAGAATCATTTGTATCATATTTTTCTGGGTCTGTTTATTATATTGAGGGAAGACAAATAAAATAAACACTATCACTATGCTAGAAATTATTTCATTATTTCCTATTTATATGCATTTTGTTTTTTTTAATTTAGGATCGGTTTCTTACGTATGCTACAGGTCCTGCACTTGCTCAATTCTACCCTACGCGATGCTCATCTCCTTTCCATATAAAAGAAGGAGGAGGGTCAATTCAGTCAAGCGTGTTTCGATCTGGGTAGATATCTATGGATATTTAATGAATTAAACTTTGTATCCACCAGTAAGTACGAGATTTGAACTCACGGTTTATATATCTTAGGGGTCGTCACCATACATCAAGGGATCAGTGTGTCGTGGAAGGAGGTGAAAGGAGGTGATTTATCCAAGTTTTTCGAGGTAATAAAAAAAACGCATTGTATTTCGTCGGGGTTACATGTTGAACAACAATAATTCCGAACAAGACCTATTCTCACGGTCTAACCTGTTCTTGAAGCAGCGTCCTAAACGAAGCTGTCGCCTCGTCATGTAGTAGTGCTATGCAAACTAGTCTTGCAGACCATTACTATCTTACTAAGTTCGATTCTCAGTATGTGCTAAATAATTGTAGCCTTGTACCAGACAAAAGAAAATAGCTATCTCGATAGACATACTGCGTGTAGACGATATAACTTGGAAATTATAAATATGCTTTAACTGCATACAAATTATAATTAGATTTTATGAGGGCACAGGTAGATATTTTCTGTGGTCTGAAAATAAATAATTCATTATTCTGATTTGCTTAGGCGAGTATTCGTACATTAAATAATAATTTGAATAACTATATATATATATATATATATATATATATATATATATATATATATATTTTTACAAATGTATGTGTGTGTACAAATTTCAGATATAGTATGTCTGTAAAAGGACAATATGAATACAGACAAAAGAACGACGTTTCGTCGTCTGAAGGACTTTGTCATGGTAAAGTCCATGGACGTCAGCTAAGATACTTGACCACAAATATACTAAAAAATTAAAAAAAAAACGTTTAAATCCATAACCTCATGTTATTCAACGCATAAATCAATGCCAATCCAAAATAATTTAAATAATAATTTACATACATCTCTCTCACTATATATATATATATATATATATATATATATATATATATAATCTACTCACTTTCATTTATTAGGCATTGAATTGTATGTTCACATAAACTTTCTTGAACTTCCCGTCAACCTGATGAATATTTATGTGCAATCCTATATCAAATAATTTTGAAAAACCTATAACATTTTTGGTCTTATATATAATACTTGTCACCAAATAAAATTCTTACATTTGGCTTGATAAAATCCTTATATATATATATATATATATATATATATATATATATATATATATATATATATATATATAGAGAAAAAAATAATTGTAAAAGTTTATAATTACAGAAAACCCACCTTTTCGTTTGCATGTGTAGTTATATCAACGTTTGTCCGATGAAGTCCTAAACACACACACACATATATATATATATATATATATATATATATATATATATATATATATATATATATATATAGAGAGAGAGAGAGAGAGAGAGAGAAAGAGTTTGTCTGAGGTTCGCATCGCATAAGCGTGAAACCCACTGTCACAAACTCATATCCATTCAACTAAATATGTTAGCTCTATCACTGATATTGAACAGTTCCAATAAGCACCGCACATATGTAATATATATATATATATATATATATATATATATATATATAGACACAAGAGGAATTAAGCTTAGCTCAGCCTAGTACATTGCCACAAAAGTGAAATATTCATTAAGGCTTGAACTGACTTCACTTGCTTGGTAACCATGAACTGCACAAGAGACATCCCGAGAAAATTCGTATAATTTTTACTTAATACAAAGAAAACTAAATACTCAAAAATTGAGATTGGAAAGATTTATTGTACCAATCATCCCAATGAGTAGAGTCTACGTACCTAATTGCCTTGTAAATCCACCCCAGCTATGGGCTAAATAGTAGGGCTTGTACCTGGAAAAATCATTTTTATTCTCTAGAAATTGTTAATGTAATATTCACTCGCAAAAAAGAATTATTCTTACAATCCAAGACATGTTTCGGCTTGAAATAACCCACAAAAAGGGTTGATAAGTCGTAAAAACAAATCAGTCAATCAACCTAAGCTGAAACACCTAACACGGTGGTAGCGCTTATAGGCAAATATTTCAACCACCAACCCTCTTCTTATTTGTTGCTGTTATTGTTTTACCATCTTAATTCGTATTTTTTTTTAAACATCCTTAATTTTATTGCAATATGGTTCGTGAAAAATAATAACCTTTCGGAAATATTTAAACTTCTTTTCTTATTCCCGATCCACACTTTTAATTTCATAGTCGTAGAAAAGAGCGATCGGATAATTTCAATAAAACTACAGAAATAAGATTAAATTAATACTTGGCAAAATTTAATATTGATATAATAAGGTTTAATCGAAAAAAATCCTAGACATTTTGACAATTAACCTGTTTGATTTGAAGTTAGTTAGAGTAAGCTACAAAATTATTAAGTGACACCTCTATGGGTTCGGCAACAATTACTTTGAACACGGGTACCGATCGTTGATCTACAACAATCAAACTCACTGAACAGGTGTAAATCTTAACTTAGTCAAGCACAAGGTGAGGCAACCTGGACACCCAGTAAAGATCAAATCCACTCCGCACTTATCTTCAATAATTTCCACTTTAGGGGCGAGTTTAAAGTACGTACACGACTTGCTTTAAGTGCTTGCGTTTTATTGGTTGCTTTGTTCACGTGACTTCGCTCTTTGCGAAACCCCTGCAGTAAACTACACAGCAGCGGCGGCGGTAGTAGTCGTGTATTTTTTAGTGGTTATTGTAACTGAAGGAGGAGGAGCAGACACTCCATTCATTGAAAAGGAAGACCTATCAAAGAGTTTAAAACATAAAAAGATGCCACATGGTATTATTACTGCGCACAATAGTTGCTCACCCAGTGAGAATCAAATGATTCAGCATTAGTCCTCAAGGCCTGTTTAAACTATTGATCTGTATCGGGCACCCACATGAAAGAGGAACCTAACTACGACTAATCAATATTTGATTGACAAACAATGAAATTTAATTCTTATAATATTAACATGTATCTCTAAAGTATTTTCGTTGTTATTTTTCTGTTTTTTTGTTGTTGTTGTTGTTTTTTTGGGGTTTTTTTTTGTTGTTTTTTTTTGTTTTTTTTTTTACTGACCTTTGCTTCAAAACTTGTGCGCGGAAAGGAGAATCGGCATTAGGGGTTCAAATCCTCAGTTAATCTATTACATCTACCCTTGGCAAAGGCATGAATCCATCTCTTATTATCCACCAACACAACTATATGTTAAATAGTAGAGTAAACCGGGTTCTCTAGCCTTGAGTGTCAGCCAGTTTAGGAGAAGGAATTCTCAATTCAAAACGAAGGCAATAATTGTGATAACAACAACGACGACTATGACATAAGTTCAAATGTAAATAATATAAACAATTATTAATACTATCTATCAAAATAAGACTATGTGTATTTTAATATTTTTTGTCTGTAACTTTTTTATATTATTTTTAATTCAAGATCTAAGAGCCACTCAAGGTAGAGAGTTACTGAATGAGGTTATTGTAAGGTCGTAAAGAGAGGACTTACGAATGACATATTATGAGGATATGTAGGATAGATATCGTTTGACCCTAGACTTAAGATCTTACTGATCGAGGAATAAGCTGAGTGGAAGTTCCTTCTTACTCATGGAATACATGAGGATGAGTCGATTCTGTGTATGTTTCATGGTAGGTCCTAGCTGTGTTAGGTCTGGATTGGTAGAATTAAGGAATATAGTTCGTCTGTACATCTGCAATGATAACTGTGGAGAGTGATTAGCAACTTTTCGTCTGTGGGGAAATGGGATGTAGGATAGAAAATAATTAATTTTTGCTAGTATAAAGACAAGAGCTACAAAGGCAACATCTTGTCATGATTCGAAAGGTCGACCTAGCGTTAAACAGGAAATTGTAATATTAAATTAAGCCAGCGACCTGCTTCTTAAATAAAATGTTAAAAATACAATAAATTGTGTTGAACGCATAGATACGATACCCATCCTGTATTTACCGAAGCGTCTTCCATGCTGGTAGAATGTGACATAAGGTCAGTTTGATTTTGGGTATCCATACACGTACTTACAGGCCAAGAGTAAAATTACACAGTACCCTCTATAACAGGCTCCAGGGTAGTTCGACTCTTTTCCTTTAATTCAATAAGGGAAGATGCTGTTATAGAGCCGGGAACTTCAGGCCTAGACTTCTGTCATTGTTAAGCTGTGAACTACGCGAAAACAGAAACATGGCGCCAATCTATAGATCCAGAAAGATAAAGTGGAACAGATACTGCGCTTTGACCCCAAGCAGAAGGCTAGTTTAACGTCAGGGAAACTTAGTAAATTAATTATTAACCCGAAACAATACTCTGGCATTCTATAGAACCTTTTGTTTATTGAATTAGAATTACCTGGAATTATTATATTGAACTGCTTTCTCGAATTACAATATTCTTGAATTCTATTGAAATTTTTCTTTATTGAATTACAATTACCTGGCATTCTATTGAACTTTTTCTTTATTGAATTACAATTACCTGACATTCTATTGAACTTTTTCTTTATTGAATTACAATTACCTGACACTCTATTGAACTTTTTCTTTATTGAATTACAATTACCTGGCATTCTATTGAACTTTTTCTTTATTGAATTACAATTACCTGGCATTCTATTGAACTTTTTCTTTATTGAATTACAATTACATGACATTCTATTGAACTTTTTCTTTATTGAATTACAATTACCTGGCATTCTATTGAACTTTTTCTTTATTGAATTACAATTACCTGGCATTCTATTGAACTTTTTCTTTATTGAATTACAATTACCTGGCATTCTATTGAACTTTTTCTTTATTGAATTACAATTACCTGGCATTCTATTGAACTTTTTCTTTATTGAATTACAATTACCTGACATTCTATTGAACTTTTTCTTTATTGAATTACAATTACCTGACATTCTATTGAACTTTTTATTTATTGAAGTATTCTTCTGTTTATTTATTTTTTATGGATTTAAACAAATTACTCTACATGTATTCAAGTTTTTAAGAAAAAATCGTTCCGTGCTAATCTTTCAAACAAGTGTAGTTTGCTTGTCTATATGCCATTAAAATAAGCATTCAAAATCCTCTTCTTTTATAAAAACTCGAACCTTTGTCAGTGTTACCAGTGGTCAATATGCATCTATCTTAGTCACTCCGGAAGGACTTTTCTTTGTGGTGTTAACTAACACAAGCATCCTTCCGAGACCACTACAATCTTAGCCACTTCACGTCTAGAGTCAATAGTGATCTTCATTTTCTAATTCCTCCTCTGACGTTCATATCACACACCTCATTTAGTGACTTTCTACCTTGTGTGGCTCTTGGGCCTTGTATTGGGTGAAATTTAGTAAAAGAAATCGTTTTTGGTTTTTCCAATTTCAATCTTGCTAATCCATTTGTTTTTGTTGACTATAAAATGGTGGTATGATGTTCTGGTTTTTTTTTGTTCTTAACTATGACATACAGATTATCCAAAATGCCATGTCCCTTCTTGACGAAGACAGTCGTAACTCTCTAAAGATTCCTTTCTTTATTATCTGAGAAATGACAAGAATTCTTGGCGAAGATAATAGAATGATTTCTGTTACCTTCTTCACGATTTTGAATTCACATTTTCGTTCTCCTAGTTTCGCTACTACTCAAAACTATAGAGGCCCTTTAAATCATATCTGGGTTGGAAAGAAGAGATTGATTCATGATTTTCCATGGTCAGTAGTCCGAAAGTGAATGCAACAGTCTAAACCGAAATTTGCATTTAGCTCATCGATTCCGCTTTACACGTCATTAACCGTTATACATCCCAATCTATCTACAGATTTTTACTAATCTGTATATATATATATATATATATATATATATATATATCTGTGGACCTTTGCTCTCTAAGCACTGGCTGGATGTTTTTCTTTCCCTTTCTATATTCTTGCATTCATTGGTTAATTTTTCAACTCGTGCTTATCCTAGAAAGCAAACTCGGTATTCCATTGTATCGTGTTTTATGAGTTTGCTCTGACGAATTGACTTTTATTATATGCCATAACCCTTCAGGGTATGAGCAATCGTGGCTCCCCACAGCATCCTATTCCTTGTACCTCTAAGCAACGTTTGAGACTTGAAGCAACAGAAATGTGATTCTGCTGAAGGATGCTGAGGATACCATGAACAGAACAAGTGAGCAACGACGAAGTTTTGGAGAAAATGGAAACTTATACTTAACATCCGGAAGTGACAGTTGAGATTTCTGGGGCAGATAATGAGGGAGGTGGGCTTGGAAAATCTGACACTCAGAGGACAGATTAAAGAGGGAAGAGGGACAGAGAACGCATAATATAGCGAGCTTGAGTAAATGGATGGTGGATCAGGACTTAGCAGATATAACAGAAAGACAAAGTTTATTAAAAGCTACAAAGGACATGAAGTTGTGGAGAACCATGATCGCCTACGTCCTGAGGGGACAGGACACATAAAGAAGATTATGTAAGCTGGGGAGACACGGACAAAGTTTAGCCTTGCACGAACGTATAAACCTTAGTAAATCTTGGTAGGTTTTTAGTTCTCTTTGGATCGTCTTCCTCTTAGATAAATATCGAACTGACGGCTCTAACCATGATATGTAAGACTCGCTTAGCATCTAATTCAGCAGGTGAGCCATAATCGTCAGAAAGAAAGAAAGAAAACCGCTCCTGTACATCGAATGAATATTTGAGAACACTTTGTATGGCGTAGAAAATAGAGGTGCAGAGTTAATTTCAACTCGGAACTAATTTCAACTCGGAACTAATTTCAACTCGGAACTAATTTCAACTCGGAACTAATTTCAACTCGGAACTAATTAAATCTGTGAAGTTTTCAAAAGAAATTAAAATTTAATTTATTGATTTTCTTAAATTTTGATCAATAACCGCTTTCTTTTGAACGAGAGTTTTTTACGAAAAAATCAGCTAAGCAATCTACTGTTCTCACTACAAAGAACATTGCATTTTTATTGGATCAGATTTAAACGAATAAAAGTAAATAAAAAAGTACCACTTTATTCATTTGCAACAAAAAAGAATGAAAGTTGCTGAAAAGATGAATTCTGAATTGTCTTATCTGCTCAGGATTTTTAATTCTAAATTAAAAAATCAACACCAACTGATTGCATTTTGTTTAAGAATTCACGGAAATTGATAACTTCCATTTTAGTTCCGAGTTGAAATTAATTCCGAGGTCGAATTAGTTCCAAGTTGAAATTAGTTCCGAGTTGAAATTAATTCCGAATTGGGATTAATTCCGAGTTGAAATTAAATCCTAGTTTAAATTAATTCCGAGGAGAAATTACTTCCGAGTTTAAATTAGTTCACGGAAATTGATAACTTTGATTTTAAATTGAGTTGAAATTAGTTCCGAGTTTAAATTAGTTCTGAGTTGAAATTAATTCCGAGGTAAAATTAATTCCGAGGTGAAATTAGTTCCTAGTTGAAATTAATTCAGCGTTTCAATTAGTCGAAATTAGTTCCAAGTTAAAATTAGTTGAAATTAATTCCGAGTTAAAATTAGTTCTTAGTTGAAATTAATTCCTAGTTGAAATTAATTCCGATTTTAAATTAGTTCTGATTTTAAATTAGTTCCGATTTTAAATTAGTTCCGAGTTGAAATTAGTTTTGTCACACAGAAAATATGTTGTTATCTCAATACAACTGAATCCCGTTGATTAGCAAAGGAAACCAAACCGTAGTTTAATGATTAGCAAAGCCAGTTGAGTAGATCTTCACCAGTACAGTGAGTTCAATCTGTACTGGATATACATTAATCCTGGTGTATCAACCTTTCAAATGGGAAGAGTTTACTTGAAATGAAATGGTAATATTACTCATTTCCTTATAAGGAAACATTCGGCATTCATCGACCGAGCAACCAGTGCTACTTTCTATCAAAACAAGTTTTCAGAAAAATAGGTTTCTCAGCTCCAGTAACTGTTATCGCTCTTTCCAGTACTGATATGTGTTTTCTTCCTAACCTTTGTTTGAAGTCGTATGGAACTTCAATATCTTGATTATGTAATCATTTTCTGTTCGCGTTACATGTGTTATCCATTTTGATGCTGCTGTTGAAAGTTCTCAAATAATGTGGTTTCTGTTATTTGATGCAGTTTTTTGTTACAGTTAGATTTAGCTAGTTTAGCTAGTAGTACGCTTAAATTAATGTGGTTGAGGTAGCAAGGATAAAATTTCTAGCCCTCAATCACAGGTTCTAGATTAGAGTGACAAGACTGTGCATTACTACGTTTTCTAGTATTAATGGGTGTTTCTTTCCTAACCTTTTGTTTGAAGTCATGTGGAACGCCAAGATCTTGATTATGACATTATTTTTTCTTCGTGCTATGCATTTTGATAATGCTGTTGAATGTTCTCAAGGAATGTTTTCTATTATTTGGTGTAGTTTTTTGTTTGTGATTCTGTAGCGTCGAAGAAGGATAGTCCTCGCTAAGAGGACTCGATCAATCACTCGAAGCTAATTTTATTCATTGATCTAGGAAAGCGGTTATAAGCACCTGACAGTTTAGATATTTACCTGGTATCTATATGAAAGTCTCGATCTAACGCGGCTATTTAAGAACAAGACTCGAGTTTGTAGGTTATGGTTTTAGTTTTGCAGCAATTTACGGTGTTGGGCGAGACGACCCCTATGACAGCCCATTCTCGAATTAATTCCTTTATCCGATACTAAATTTGTTATAACCGATCTATACACAGCGGCCATTTTGGGAATAAAAAGTAGTTTTATATACCATTAAATACGGTATCTTTTTAATAATAAAATTTACACAATATGAGGCCTTAGATCTACTCACGACAGAGAGTTACTGTTAAAATGATAATGATGAATAACTCACATGACATAAATAAAAAAAGCGATGGTAGGAAGTAAGAGATTTTCTCCTACAATCCATCGTGCTCCCTCAGAACATGGGCGATAATGGCTATTCACAAATTCCTATCCCTTGTAGCACTTAGTAACTTTGTCTTTTTGCCATCCCTCGTTCCGCTATCCATTCACACAAGTTAATCAGATTATTACCACACTTGTCTCTTGCTTTCGTTATGTTGTGTGAATGTCAAGTTCTCCAAACCTTCCTTCCTCGTTCTGTCCAAGTATTTTCTCATACTGTCACTTACTGATTCTGAGTACAAATGTCCTGTTTATTAATATTTTCTCTAAGACTTCTTCGTTCCATCATGGTATTCTTAGCATTCGTCTATAGAACAAAATTTCTATCGCTTCCAGCATTCATCCATGAAGAGATTGTCGAGCATTCACAAGTCCTGGATAAAACTACATCCGACAGCAAGGCCTTCTGATTGGGAGATTGGAGGTTTTTGTGGATCACGGAACCATCTCTTAATTACTGTTTTCCCAGGTCCACCCTAACCCGGGGTGGTAGCACCCATTAGGGTCCCAACTATGGGCAAATAGTGAAAACCCAAACAAAACCAACATACTATGAAAGTATAAAAATACATTTTCATAGTAAAAATAGCAACGATACACTTTTATATAAAAAAAAACAATACCCATTTATAAAAAATTAGCAACAATACATTTTATATGTAGTCAAAGGCATACAACTGCGTTCAAAATATATTTAGCTGAAGCCATAAAATTGATCACATTATTTACATTTCGGCATTAAATAACTCGTAGAGGTTGATATGCCGCTAAACAAACTCAACCAACCAAACAACCAACATGAAAGAACTCTTTAATAACATTAAGCCATATAATATCTGACAATTTCTTAAATCAACCTGTATTCCACAATATAACTTCAACAAAGCTATAACATAAAACACACATCATTCCTCTAATAATCATGTCCACACAAACATGTATATGCACAAAAGACGAATATCATCTACCATGTATTCAATTGTGAAAGCAGAATAACATATATTTTTATTACTTCACAGCTCTCCCAAAATTTAAATTTTGGCATTAAATGACCCATAAGGAGTTGATATGCTGTTAAACAAACAAATGAATCAATCGATCGAGTATTCACTGCCATATAATCGGATTGACATTACATAACTGTTCATTATGAGGATATTGTTTTCGAAAGGCTTGAGTCATATTGGGACACTTGGAAGAGGATGTTGGTTCAATTATCTATCTATCTATCTATCTATCTATCTATCTATCTATCTATCTATCACAGCCTGTTCATATATATCTATCTATCTATCTGTCTTATCTGGGCTCAGATACGAACCACGAGCGTAAATTGAACATATGTAACTATCTCAGTTATTAGGCTTAATCTTGAATCTATTTTTGACAGGAGGAGATGATGACTGGAACTAGATTAGTCTGACACAAGGTTCAGTGGGAGGAGCGAAATAGACTGCATTGTTTTTTGGGTTTTTTGATTTTTGTTTGTTTTTTTCAAATAAGAAAGATCTAACTTGAAAATAAGCATTCGAAATCCATGAGGAAATATGGCTTGGAGAATTCAACACGCACAGAACATATTCTAGGCAAGAGAGGGACAGAGGAAAGAATCGAATAACCTACCCAAGGAGCTTGTGTAAACAGTTGATAGCACAAGGATTAGGAAGGATAGCAAAAAGATAAACAAAAGATAAATCTTACAAAAGATAGGAAGTTATGGAGAGCCATGATTTCCTACACCCTGAAAGCCACAGCATATAGAAGAAAACCCGTCAAAAATGGTGAGATTATTTGGATATTGATCGGACTTCACCTTATCATCAGATTGTGTTCCAACTATGATCAAAGTGTTGCTCCCCAGCCTTTGTGTTAGAACAAAAACATAATATCTATCCTATCTTCATCTAAAAGTTATGAAGGATGCTTCGTCCCGGGGATTCCATTCCTGTGACAGAACCTTCCTCATTTCACTAAATATTGATTTCTTGTTATACACAGTGGGCGTACAGGTGCATAGAGTAAGAAGGCTTTTTCGATAGACTCCATCATATCACCTCAATGGATGCATTCTGGTAAAACAACTTGTCCAGCTTATTAAAAGATTTTCGTCGTTCCATAGCCTTCAAAAAACGTACTCAGTGGGCGTACATTTGCAGAGTGTAAGAAGGATTTATCGATAGACTCCATCATATCACCTCAACGGATGCATTCTGATAAAACTATTTGTCAGGCTAATGAAAATGTTCCAGATCTGTAGCCTTCAAAAACAGTACACAGAGGGAGTACAGCTGCAGAATCTCAGAATGCGTTCTCCATAGGCTCCATTATATCACCCCCAACGAATGCATTATGTAAAAGAATTTGTCCTGCCAAGGAAAATTTTCTCCGATCTATAAGCTTCAAAAACAGTACACACAGGGTGTACAGATGCGGAGTGTAAAACACGTTCTTGATAGACTCCATCATATCACCTCAACGGATGCATTCTGGTAAAACAATTTGTCCAGCGAATTAAAAAAATTTCGCCGATCTATAGCCTTCAAAAAACCTACAGAGAGGGCGTACAGCTGAAGAGTGCAAGAAGGCCTTATCGATAGACTCCATCATATCACCTCAACGGATGCATGCTGGTAAAACAAACTGTGCAGGCAATTAAAAAAATTTCGTCGATCTATAACCTTCAAAAACCCTACGCAGATGGCGTACAGCTGTAGTGTGCAAGAAGGCCTTCTCCATAGACTCTATCATCTCACCTCATTGAATGCATTCTCGCGAAACAACTTTTCCAGCAAATAAATGACTTTTCGTCGATCTATAGCCTCCAAAAAGCCTACATAGAAGACGTACAGGTGCAAAGAGTAAGAAGGCGTTATCGATAGACTCCATTATATCACTTCAAAGGATGCATTCTGGTAAAACCATTTGTCCAACCAATTAAAGAATTTTAATCGGTCTAGTGTGAACCCCGAATAATTATACAAAAAAATGAGGTATAATCGTTTTTACCGAAGCATCTCCGCCATATACCCCCACCTTTACAATCCGAGCATCTCAATGATAGCCTCTTGTACCCGCTTTAATAAAAAATTAAAAAAAAACTAGATAATATGCCTTTCTTGACAAGAGCCAGTTGCCAGTGGTCAGTCTTCATTCGAAAGAAGGCCCTCAAAGCATATCCACATTCGCGATAGAAGAAAAGCTTTTTTTTCGGAACAAGCTTCTGAAAACCACAAGCCCTTTTATGGCATTTTTCGTCAAATATATAGTGTTATCATCTTTCGTACACATCCGAGCCTAGAAAGTTAACCATAAACTATACGGACTTACATCAATATTCCGAATCCCCAGACAGCTGTTCTAATGCAAAAAATCTAGCGACTCACCGTATATCCCCCGTGACACAAAAATAGTCAAAACCAACCTGTCTCTAGGTCTCCACGGAAGCAGAATTACTGAGAGGGGGCCAAAGAATGAGGTGGGGTAGATTTACGAAACGTATGCCTCAGAAGGTAGGA
Organism: Acanthosepion pharaonis; assembly: GCA_903632075.3. Lineage (NCBI taxonomy): Eukaryota > Metazoa > Mollusca > Cephalopoda > Sepiida > Sepiidae > Acanthosepion > Acanthosepion pharaonis. Next base: position 379,306 of record CAHIKZ030000753.1, on the reverse strand, counting down.
TTCTTTCGATATTTCAAATTAACTGCGACCAGTACCACCGACCAATTTTTCTCCAGTTAGATATTGGGACCTCACCAAATACCGTATCTCTTTCCCGACCCGTCCATCTCTCCAAGTGAAGGGGGTCAGGGAAATGAGAATCTATTAATGAGCTCAAGCGCAAGCCAACGGATATATCGGGGTTAATTTTGGTCCCTCCTATTCTCTCATACAGCAAAATTACTTTGACAACTTTTTCTATATCGGCATTACTACTTACAAGCACGGGGATATCGAGGTGGTAGCACCAGGTAACGTGAGTGTGTAGAACTGGTTTCGCCCCCAATCTTCGGAGGAAAGGTTCCAGCAGAAGGACTTACGGGATGATTAATAGCGTACAACCCTGAGGAATAAATCAATATGAAATGTTTTAATTACTAAGCTTAGATTAGTTTTTCACAAGTATGGGGCACCCAGGGAGAATCGAAAACACTATTCAGTAGATATATCCAACCAAACTAGCTTCGTTAACCATTACCCCACACCGAGGAAACCTCATAGCTGAAGTAAATATGTAATTCCAACCAATATCAGAAATCGATATTTCAATCATCAGCTTGGGCTGATGGTTAGCAAGCTAGACTCGTTAGATCCGTTACGACTGAGCAGAGAGTTCGATCCACACTGGGTGCTCTATACCTTCGACTTTGTAACACATCCAAGCTATTCTTAATAAACTACTATTTCAATCCTTGATTTTTGAACGTACATAAACAGACAGACAGACATAAACAGACAGACAGACAGAACCGCCCCAGTTAGAAGAATGGTGTAATACATTATTTATTTGCATTAAAATACAAAATGTGGCACGAGGCCTAAAAAGGGGGATGGGGAATGACGGTCTTCTTCTGTTTTAAATCTAAAACTTAGCTAGTCGCAGACACTGACCCAAACATGCAAACAATATTCCAATCACCAAAACAACACATTCACTCCTACCTTTCTTACTACGTCCACCATAATACCTCAAATTCTCTATGAAGTCCTAACTAGTCCCCTTATATACAAATAATGTTCATGGGGGGGAGGGTCATAAAATAACAAATTTTAAAAATATCCCCAAATGAATATTTACAATGTGTCTTAAATATTTACAATAAAACTAAACAAAAATGTTTTAGTAATAAAAAAACCCACAAACCATGAATGTGGCAGAAACATCAGTTAACCGGACGAAATCAATGCGGGACTATGAAAAAATTAGGAAAAACATTCAAACCTCCAAGCATTCACACAGGCACACACACATTCAAACACAACAACAAATACGAAAAAAAAAATCACCCATACGAAACGAAAGGCGCCCCGCATCCACCAGAGAACTGACATCACTAACCACCTAACGAGGGAGGGGATGGGGAATTAAACAAAAGAAAAATAGGGACAGAAATAAAAGGGACCAATGAGCATGCATACCCTAGCTAATATCTGGGTGAGTTGCCTATGTTCAACCCTGTTAGAACAAAATTCTGTACCTAACCGACATCCAAATGCCACTCTAGGTCAGCCCCTTTTACTCTACACATTCGCGCAAGATTCACCCACCTTTTGCCAAATTCTGATGATGGGAGCCGCCGCCTTTCCGTCCTAATCTTGACTTTAAGCTGATGCTTAAAGTACAAGATCAGTTGGGAAGAGGTGAACTTCTCGCCATCATAGAATTCCTTCTGACGCGTCGTCCAAATCACGACTCGCATAACCCCTAGTAAGCAACAGAACACATAGTGTTCAGCCTTCGTCAATTGCGACACCACATTGCTACAAACAGAACTGGCTTCCAGGACAAAAAACTTTCCCTGCAGCATGCGAACCATGAGGCCTTCAACAAACTTGCACAACGGCACTACCGTCTTGCACTGAAAAAAGGCGTGACCAATGGTCTCGACCTTCCCAGTACAGCGACGACAGTTTGGATATTTCTCCAAGCCTGCTGAACAAAGTCTTTTGCCGACCCAGAGGGCCCCACGAATCATCAGCCAGGTGAGTGATGCCTCATTATTATTGAGACATTTCAACCCAGGCGCCCAAGGCCATATCGAGCGAGCCTCCTGCTTCGTAAGACCGAGCTCGTCGATCAGACCATCTCGAACGGACCCCCTAACTAACAATCGATATAATGCCTTACGAGACAACGCTTGGGCGTCGGAGAGGCCATCCGACGTCCGCAAGAGGAGCTTCAAAGTACGACGACATTCGCGGTAGAAGGAGCACTCGACACGAGGTGTACGGCCGGCCTCCTCCTCACACGAGTGCACACTTCTCAGGGATGGGAAATGTTTTCGGACATCTTCTTTCCAAAAGGTGCCCACCTCATCCAAACCGCGACACATTCGGTCTAGAAAGGTAATGCAAAGCATATATTGACGAATCTCAATGCTAGGCATACCCAGACCGCCCTCAGAGGGATGAAGGCAGCAGATCTCGCGAGATACCATATGGGCCTTGCCTCTCTACAAGAAAGAGAACAAGGCCTTGACTAATGAGATTAGTCGGGCATACGGGAGTGGAAGCACAGAGAGTCGGTACAGGAGGATCGGATAGATGTGTGAAACACATACTTCCGCCCTTCCCTTCAGGGAAAGTCTCCTCCGAGACCACAGATAACCCGCGGCCTCGGCCTTCCCTTTCACCTCCGACCAATTCATTTCCAACTGGAGATCAGGATCGAACCAGACGCCGAGTATCTTGATCGGCCCATCCGTCCAGAGGAAAGGTCCGGTAAGAGAAACTCCCTTCCACGCACCCAACCGCAAGCCACCGGACATCGCGGTTGATCTTGGCCCCTGTCACCATCTCATACCCACTGATCTGCTTGCTGACTTCGTCAATCTCGGCTCTGCTCGACAGAATGGTGTAATACAGTCTTCTTATTCCACTAACTGGCTCTATACCACCTTAAGATATGTAAATATCGCTGATAACGGAAATATAGGGATGCGCATGTCTAAAAAAATCCGGAAATTGAAAATTAATATTTGCTCCTTTACACAAGCTGTACCGACATTTTTAAAAGGCTTTGTTCAATTATATAGATCAAGAACTAAAGTAGCATTGTTATGAAGACATACAATAATCTTAAAAGGAGATAAAATAATTCGAAAATTTTCTTTGGATTCAGACAACTTATTTTCTAAAGTGTGTTTTGAAGAAAAAGACCGACTAAAACCAGCCAAGCAAATTTGAAAGGTAAGCAGATATAAAATTTATTTGAGTTTTATGTTTCTGTAGCATAGCAGTTCTTTTGCAAGTACATGTCTAATCGCAAACAAACAAAAAAATCAGAGATTAAATCTATTTTCTTTTTGGCCTTTGTTTACAGGTTTTTACAGAACTGAAATCTTACAAATTGTTTTGCCATTATTGAACTGAATACATTTTGAAATTCTAAAAAGGAACGTTGGGCGCCATTACACTTTCACACCCCCTCCGCGACTATTTTTTTTTCTCTGATTACTTTTTCCTGTTCATCATGTTTAGAACATCAAACACTTTTTCTGTTTTCTTTATCACTCTTATAATGGTTGATGAAATACTCAACACACACATCACGGAAAATTTGATTCCGTCAGCCACAGTGTTTGGGCAGGAAATTTCTAAATCCTTTCTTAGTGTTTCCACAGCTGGTCCTCGGCCTCTTCCATATGTTTATTGTCGTCCGGACAGCTTTACCTCTTCTCTACAACGACTTTTGCAAGCAATGCAGTCCATACTGACTGCTGGGGTGGGGGGTACGAAAGTGTAATAGCGCCGAATTTTGTTTAACTTTCAAACCTAGTTTTCTTAAGATTAGTATGTATTAAAATTCTGAGTGTCACCTTTAACTGAGCATAATCTGTTTGGGGCGTTATTTTACACTTTCGACACCCCCTCCCCGCCTTGTAATATTTCACAGCTATGTAATTTTTTCCCCAAGAAATAATTTTTTCCCATTGGCTACCCTTTTTGCACTGTTTACATTCATCACTTTACGTACTTTACAGTTCGTTTCAAACAAACTATTGTGGCTGGTGTTCAACGCATCCCTAATCAACAGGTTTTTGAAGACATCATCATTTTGAAGATTGGGGCACAGTTTTACAATAATATTGATAATTGCATTGACTGGTACTGTAACTATGGTCTGCTAGCAGTCAATATGGACTGAATTGCTTGCAATAGCCGTTGTAGGGAACAAATCTATTTGCGACGGTGGACAACAGAGTTTGGAGGTACGCACGTAAATCTTGGGAAAGGCGCGAAAGTGTAATAGCGCCCTGTTTGGGTTTAATGTTATCTATTTGTTGAAAACTAAGTTTCTTCATTGAATTGGTCTTCAAATTGAAAAGCTGATTCTCGGCGTGGCCGGTAATAAAATCATAGGGAAAAAAAATCACACCTTGGTTTTGCACGTGTTTCGTATACATGAACCTATTGTAGCAGATTTTTTTAAAAACCACGCATGTTATTGTCAGTTTCCCTGGCTGGAGGTATAAGAATTATCTTTCACTACATCCAAGTTTTATTGATCCATAACAGCACTGAGATCAGATTTTCACTATTTAAACTGTCTTCAGGGTTAGGATAAAAAAAGAATCAGTCTATTAAAGAAACACTGAAACAGTGCTAACATTGTTCTGTGACCCTTTTTTTTTCTTTTTTTTTTTTCAACGGGATTCGTTTCTCGATAGTTAACGAAAGAGGGAGGCAAGTTTATGTGTAAAGATTCGGTTAAACTGCTAAAGTGTGTATCTTTATACGGAAATATTTTTTATATATTTTTGTTTAAATTAATATAGCTTAAATTTCTTTGAGAAATTATTTTTTAAAGGTTTTAAGGTATGTTCGACTTATGATTTAAGAATCCCCACTTTTTCTTTCTTTATGAAAGTAACACAAAATCGGGATGTGCTATCGCAGAACCATAGGTGCGTAAACTCAGCACACAATCAGGGTCGGTGTTATAGCTTAAAAACCATTTGGTATTTTTTTTCTTTTTTAAAATATCCAAGTTATTAATGTGCAAATAACGTAACGGCTATCGGCGAGTCATGTTCTAGTTCTTGCTTGTTTCATTCGCTTTCACACAGATGATATGAATCTGTTTCTTCTCTCTCTACCCAGCTATGGATTAAATAGCTGTGGAGACTGGATTCAGTTACTTTGGATGACAGACAATCGAGAAAAATGAATACGTTGAACAAACACACAAAGAAAACAACAGGGAACCACACCGCTATCTTTCACAAGACCTGATGGAAATTTATTGTTAATAAAGAAAACGAAGACTTTGAAAACTTTGGCCGCTTACATTCTATGAGAACCTGGTGTATGTATATATATATATATATATATATATAGGTACCTCCACGAGATCGCTAAAATAAGAGCATAGCATAATGAAAAAGAAGCCAAACTTGACGAAAACAAAATTTTATCGTCTAAATGTTTATTATTAAGAGGAAAGAAAAGTATTTTGGGGTATGTTTTTACATTTTTTTTAATCTTTCCTAGCACGTCCGAAATTTTCGTTAAAAATCTTGCAACCATTTTTTTCCGTTTTATAAAAAAAGGAAAATCTCAATTTGAAATTCTTTTAAAAATCAATTATCATTTTTTCAAAACTTATTTTAAGAAAGTCAGAAATTATAATGTTTATTTAAAATATTTTGAGCCAAGCTTAACTTAGCTTCTGCACCGAAAAGATGTAATTTGACAGGTGATGAATGACATATTGACGGATTACGTGAGAATAATTCCTTCTACGGAAGGAGAGAAGTGAAGTTATTTACATTTAAGTGAACAAATTATTTACCTCGTTATTTTTAAGAAAAACTTTCAGCGCTCTAATTTATTTATTTTTATTTATTTATTATTTATTTATTTATTTTGTACTTAGCTTTCACCTTTACGTTTACGATGCTTTATGGAAAATATATTTTAAAGAAATTAAAATAAGACTGTTAAGAGTGAAATTAAATTTCATAAGAAAGGTATCTAATTTAGAGCTACCTTTTCTTATGAAATTTTATCAGAAGTCTACATAAAATACCATAATTTTATGTACATTTACTAAATTTTACTGTGTTATTTGTATTTCCATTCATTTAATTATTATTAATTTTGATATTTCATTTATGGAAAAATGTCATAACTGAGATTAATATAAAAATAAGATCATATAAATTTCATAAGATGATAGTGATACTTGTAGGTACCCTTCTCAGTTGAAATTGAAAAATCAAATTAAATTCTCCATACGTGTTTCGCAAAATTAAAGGCCTTAACTGCGGAGAAAAATACTTAACTCACATAATGCAACTTAATTGTATTCTGATTGGTCTTCCGTACTTCATAATTACAGCCCGATTATAAACACAAGATTACATTTCTTAATTACTGCGGGTCTTCTGATTAGTCAAAACGATACAATTTACAACGCGCTAAAAAAAATCTATCTCATAAGGATACTTTCGAAAGCGGATGCGGCTTTTAACTAATTTTATAATATTTTAACAACTTAAATGTAAAAATCTATTATAATTAAAGAAATAACAAATAATTGTATTAAAAATTCATTTTTCATCGAAAATTTTTTCTTTCAGAAAACATTGTCCATATTCATAAAACAACTAAAAGCAAATAAAAGCATTTGAAATTAAATAATATCTTTGTTTTATTGAGTTTTGTATATTACAATTCAGAGCTGATTTTCAGGTGTGGGAGGGGGGGTCCAATTAAAAATAAACATGATTTGCATTCCTCAAAGCCTTGTGCTTTTAACTAAAAAGTGGACTCGATCGAATTTCTAGAGTTTTCATAAAATTAGTTATGGAGGGGAATAAATATAAAAAAAATATTTCTGCCATGACTTTAATAAAAAAAAAAACATATTTGTAATAATTTCGATCGTCTGTGAATAGTTTCATTAACATCTGACAATTATTTTTATTTTTGCAAGATTTTCCAAATTAATGTGTGTCATACAAAAAGAACGTGCTAAAAATTGTATATTTTACTAGTTCCGGGGATACAAAGAGAAACAAGGTTTTTTTAATCAAAATTTAGAATGTTCTAAAAAGAAAGAAAAATTTTAAAAGTAATTAAAAAAAAGACTTTGGTCTTTCCTCTTTATAATAACGTGAACATTTAGAGGATAAAGCTTTGTTTTCGTCAAGTTTGGCGTCTTTTTTCATCATGCTATGCTATTTTTTAGCGATCTCGTGGAGGTACCTATCTACCTACCCATATATATATATATATATATATATATATATATATATATATATATATATATATGGAAACATAGTCTTCAGGCTGTGTGTGTTGTGCTTTAGCTCAACTATTTATATATGCCGGTCTATGTGGGCATTTTGTACTTTGTTAATTGGCTTTTTGTTTACATAATTTGTTTATTTGTTTATTCATTTAGATTATTTTATTTATTCATAAATTTACGCATAAACATAAGTAAACATAAAAAGCAATCATAATCAACAAATAATGAACTAGTCAATAATAAATAATAAGTAAAAAGTTAAAAAAAACACTATATAATATTTACAAATAATTATTTCAGCTCAATAGCCTCTAGAATAATTTGAAATATAACCTTTACTGCCCACCCAATAAACGTTAGGATAATAAAATAGACCTTGGCACCCATAATGCATCATTGGCCAGCATATATAAAGCATCGAGCCAAAATACAACCCACATGGCCTGAAGATTGTGTTCATCCCCCCTCCCTTCTCATATTCAATTATCCATAAATTTTTATATATGTATTTTATTATGAAATTTTTAATATCATGGGGTGCGTTTTTGTAGCCCCCCCCCCGAGAGGATGTGGTATTACGGTGTCTGGAGGATTGATTGGTGACGGACGAGTTTTTTTGTTTGTTTGCTTTTTTGTGGTGAATATATAAATTGTAATGAATGAATGGCTCGTGAATCGGATTAGCTAGGTATAAGATAGTGAAGACCAGCCTCAACCCCTCCCCTTTTTAGGCCTTCAAAATTGGATTTTTTTATACAATAAATATAGGTCTGAAGATTGTGCTTAAGCATGAAACAGATTATTGCTGCTTGGTATTGACCACAGTGTCCATTTTATATATATGTATTCCTCTGTTTGGGGTGAAATGATTAAAAAAAATAATATAAGCCTTCAATATATAACAACTCGATATACTAAAAAAAAGATTATCCATAAAAAATATGGCATAAGTTTCCAACTGTTCAATCCCGTCAATTTGATGATTCGCTCGTAATGTAAATAAACGTTTGTACACGAAAGAGAGCCACAACTGAAATAGGAAAATGCTTTTAGGTACAAACTTATCTTTGTGTAAAAGTGAATCTACCACATCAGTACTGTAGTATTTTAGGAGAAGGTAGAACGAGAGAGGGAAGGACATAATGCCAAGAGAACTTAATTCTATGTTTAGTACGCAGTGAAGGGAAAGTTTCTTGTATGTCGAAGACTTCTAGTTATCAGAATGTTTTACCTCCTACCATCTTTGCCCGTGTTCCTCTCTACACCTTCCACGTAAGCTGTCACACTGTTTTTTTATCTTCTTGTCTATAAATGTTTCTTACTTTCCATGATTTAGGATTACATACTTTCTTTCCCTCTGAATTTACGTTCTTCTGTCTTTGCCGATCGGTAATTGAATACCTATATTCTCTCTCTCCCCCTCTCGCAGTCTATCTTTGTTTGCATACTCTCATTTCCAACAATGTCTTTACATTCGACCTCTTTGTCTCATTTTCTGAATTCCCTCCACTGTTTCTCTCACACACAATGTTTTCCCACATCAATTTTTCAAATTTTCGGCGTTCGCCTTGCTGTCTTCCTCTAATTTCTCTCTCTCTCCCTCTCAGCGTTCGCCTTGCTGTCTTGCTCTCCCTCTGAAACGTTCGCCTTGCTGTCTTGCTCTCCCTCTGAAACGTTCACCTTGCTGTCTTGCTCTCCCTCTGAAACGTTCGCCTTGCTGTCTTGCTCTCCCTCTGAAACGTTCGCCTTGCTCTGGTGCGCTCTCTCTCTCTCTCTCTCTCTGAAACGTTCGCCTTGCTCTGGTGCTCTCTCTCTCTCTCTCTCTCTCTCTCTCTCTCTCTGGAAACGTTCGCCTTGCTCTGGTGCTCTCTCTTTCTCTCTCTCTCTCTCTCTGAAACGTTCGCCTTGCTCTGGTGCTCTCTCTCTCTCTCTCTCTCTCTCTCTCTCTCTCTCTCTCTCTCTCTGAAACGTTTGCTCTGCCTCTCTCTCTCTCTCTCTCTCTGAAACGTTCGCCTTGCTCTCTCTGCTCTCTCTCTCTCTCTGAAACGTTCGCCTTGCTCTGGTGCTCTCTCTCTCTCTCTCTGAAACGTTCGCCTTGCTCTGGTGCTCTCTCTCTCTCTCTCTCTCTCTCTCTCTCTCTCTGAAACGTTCGCCTTGCTCTGGTGCTCTCTCTCTCTCTCTCTCTGAAACGTTCGCCTTGCTCTGGTGCTCTCTCTCTCTCTCTCTGAAACGTTCGCCTTGCTCTGGTGCTCTCTCTCTCTCTCTCTCTGAAACGTTCGCCCTTGCTCTGGTGCTCTCTCTCTCTCTCTCTCTCTCTAACGTTTGCCTTGCTCTGGTGCTCTCTCTCTCTCTCTCTCTTGAAACGTTCGCCTTCCTCTGGTGCTCTCTCTCTCTCTCTCTCTCTAAAACGTTCGCCTTACTCTGGTGCTCTCTCTCTCTCTCTCTCTCTCTCTGAAACGTTCGCCTTAACGTATTCCTCTATCTCTGCGTTCGCCTTAACGGATTCCTCTGTCTCTGCGTTCGCCTTGCAGTCTTGTTTTCTCTCTCTCTCTCTCTCTCTCTCTCTCTCTCTCTCTCTCTCTCTCTCTCTCTCTGCTTCGCCTTGCAGTCTTGTGCGTTTCCTCGTACGATTCGTGTCTCTCTCTCTCTCTGCTCGTACGATTCGTGTCTCTCTCTCTCTCTCTCTGAAACGGTCGCCTTGCTCTGGTGCTCTCTCTTTCTCCCTCTCTCTCTCTCTCTCTCTGAAACGTTCGCCTTGCTCTGGTGCACTCTCTCTCTCTGAAACGTTCGCCTTGCTCTGGTGCTCTCTCTCTCTGAAACGTTTGCCTTGCTCTGGTGCTCTCTCTCTCTCTCTCTCTCTCTCTGAAACGTTCGCCTTGCTCTGGTGCTCTCTCTCTCTCTGAAACGTTCGCCTTGCTCTGGTGCTCTCTCTCTCTCTCTCTCTCTGAAACGATCGCCTTGCTCTGGTGCTCTCTCTCTCTCTCTCTCTCTCTCTCTCTGAAACGTTCGCCTTGCTCTGGTGCTCTCTCTCTCTCTCTGAAACGTTCGCCTTGCTCTGGTGCTCTCTCTCTCTCTCTCTCTCTCTGAAACGTTCGCCTTGCTCTGGTGCTCTCTCTCTCTCTCTCTGAAACGTTCGCCTTGCTCTGGTGCTCTCTCTCTCTCTGAAACGTTCGCCTTGCTCTGGTGCTCTCTCTCTCTGAAACGTTCGCCTTGCTCTGGTGCTCTCTCTCTCTGAAACGTTCGCCTTGCTCTGGTGCTCTCTCTCTCTGAAACGTTCGCCTTGCTCTGGTGCTCTCTCTCTGAAACGTTCGCCTTGCTCTGGTGCTCTCTCTCTCTCTCTCGTTCGCCTTGCTCTGGTGCTCTCTCTCTCTGAAACGTTCGCCTTGCTCTGGTGCTCTCTCTCTCTCTGACGTTCGCCCTCTCTGGTGCTCTCTCTCTCTGAAACGTTCGCCTTGCTCTGGTGCTCTCTCTCTCTCTCTCTCTCTCTGAAACGTTCGCCTTGCTCTGGTGCTCTCTCTCTCTCTCTCTCTCTCTCTGAAACGTTCGCCTTGCTCTGGTGCTCTCTCTCTCTCTCTCTCTGAAACGTTCGCCTTGCTCTGGTGCTCTCTCTCTCTCTCTCTCTCTCTCTCTCTCTCCGTTTGCCTTGCTCTGGTGCTCTCTCTCTCTCTCTCTGAAACGTTCGCCTTCCTCTGGTGCTCTCTCTCTCTCTCTCTCTCTCTCTGGAAACTCTGTTCTCTCTCTCTCTCTCTCTCTCTCTCTGAAACATTCGCCTTAACGTATTCCTCTATCTCTGCGTTCGCCTTAACGGATTCCTCTGTCTCTGCGTTCGCCTTAGCGTCTTGTTTCTCTCTCTCTCTCTCTCTCTCTCTCTCTCTCTCTCTCTCTCTCTCTCTCTCTGCGTTCGCCTTGCAGTCTTGTGCTTTCCTCGGATTCGTGTCTCTCTCTCTCTCTCTCTTCGTGTCTCTCTCTCTCTCTCTGAAACGGTCGCCTTGCTCTGGTGCTCTCTTTCTCTCTCTCTCTCTCTCTCTCTCTGAAACGTTCGCCTTGCTCTGGTGCACTCTCTCTCTGAAACGTTCGCCTTGCTCTGGTGCTCTCTCTCTCTCTCTGAAACGTTTGCCTTGCTCTGGTGCTCTCTCTCTCTCTCTCTCTCTCTGAAACGTTCGCCTTGCTCTGGTGCTCTCTCTCTCTCAAACGTTCGCCTTGCTCTGGTGCTCTCTCTCTCTCTCTCTCTCTGAAACGTTCGCCTTGCTCTGGTGCTCTCTCTCTCTCTCTCTCTCTCTCTCTCTAAACGTTCGCCTTGCTCTGGTGCTCTCTCTCTCTCTGAAACGTTCGCCTTGCTCTGGTGCTCTCTCTCTCTCTCTCTCTCTCTGAAACGTTCGCCTTGCTCTGGTGCTCTCTCTCTCTCTCTCTCTGAAACGTTCGCCTTGCTCTGGTGCTCTCTCTCTCTCTGAAACGTTCGCCTTGCTCTGGTGCTCTCTCTCTGAAACGTTCGCCTTGCTCTGGTGCTCTCTCTCTCTGGAAACGTTCGCCTTGCTCTGGTGCTTGCTCTGGTGCTCTCTCTCTCTGAAACGTTCGCCTTGCTCTGGTGCTCTCTCTCTCTGAAACGTTCGCCTTGCTCTGCTCTCTCTCTGAAACGTTCGCCTTGCTCTGGTGCTCTCTCTCTCTGAAACGTTCGCCTTACTCTGGTGCTCTCTCTCTCTCTCTCTGAAACGTTCGCTCTTGCTCTGGTGCTCTCTCTCTCTCTCTCTGAAACGTTCGCCTTGCTCTGGTGCTCTCTCTCTCTCTCTCTCTCTCTCTCCGTTCGCCTTGCTCTGGTGCTCTCTCTCTCTCTCTCTCTCTCCTGAAACGTTCGCCTTGCTCTGGTCTCTCTCTCTCTCTCTCTCTCTCTCTCTCAAACGTTCGCCTTGCTCTGGTCTCTCTCTCTCTCTCTCTCTCTCTGAAACGTTCGCCTTCCTCTGGGTGCTCTCTCTCTCTCTCTCTCTCTCTCTCTCTGAAACGATTCGCTCTGTGCTCTCTCTCTCTCTCTCTCTCTCTCTCTCTGAAACGTTCGCCTTGTCTGCTCTCTCTCTCTCGTTTGCCTTGCTCTCTGCTCTCTCTCTCTCTCTCTCTGAAACGTTTTGCTCTGGTGTCTCTCTCTCTCTCTCTCTCTCTCTCTGAAACGTTCGCCTTGCTCTGGTGCTCTCTCTCTCTCTCTCTCTGAAACGTTCGCCTTACTCTGGTGTTCTCTCTCTCTCTCTCTGATTCGCCTTAACGTATTCCTCTCTCTCTCTTCGCTTAACTCGTCTCTGCGTTCGCCTTGCAGTCTTTTTCTCTCTCTCTCTCTCTCTCTCTCTCTCTCTCTCTCGGCGTTCGCCTTGCAGTCTTATGCGTTTCCTCCTTTTGATTCGTGTCTCTCTCTCTCTGCTCGTACGATTCGTGTCTCTCTCTCTCTGCTCGTACGATTCGTCTCTCTCTCTCTCTGCTCGCACGATTCTCTCTCTCTCTCTGCTCGTTACGATTCGTGTCTCTCTCTCTCTGCTCATACGATTCGTGTCTCTCTCTCTCTGCTCGTACGATTCGTGTCTCTCTCTCTCTGCTCGTACGATTCGTGTCTCTCTCTCTCTGCTCGTACGATTCGTGTCTCTCTCTCTCTGCTCGTACGATTCGTGTCTCTCTCTCTCTGCTCTCATTTTCTCTCTCTCTCTGCTCGTACGATTCGTGTCTCTCTCTCTCTGCTCGTACGATTCGTGTCTCTCTCTCTCTGCTCGTAATTCGTGTCTCTCTCTCTCTCTCTGCTCTCTCTCTCTGCTCGTACGATTCGTGTCTCTCTCTCTCTGCTCGTAAGATTCGTGTCTCTCTCTCTCTCTCTGCTCGTAAGATTCGTGTCTCTCTCTCTCTCTCTGCTCGTAAGATTCGTGTCTCTCTCTCTCTCTCTGCTCGTAAGATTCGTGTCTCTCTCTCTCTCTCTGCTCGTAAGATTCGTGTCTCTCTCTCTCTCTACTCTAAGCTCGTGTCTCGTGTCTCTCTCTCTCTCTCTGCTCGTAAGATTCGTGTCTCTCTCTCTCTCTGCTCGTAAGATTCGTGTCTCTCTCTCTCTCTGCTCGTAAGATTCGATTCTCTGCTCTCTCTCTCTCTCTGCTCTGCTCGTAATTCGTGTCTCTCTCTCTCTGCTCGTAAGATTCGTGTCTCTCTCTCTCTCTGCTCGTAAGATTCGTGTCTCTCTCTCTCTCTGCTCGTAAGATTCGTGTCTCTCTCTCTCTCTGCTCGTAAGATTCGTGTCTCTCTCTCTCTCTGCTCGTAGATTCGTGTCTCTCTCTCTCTGCTCATCGTAAGATTCTCTCTCTCTGCTCGTCGTGTCTCTCTCTCTCTGCTCGTAAGATTCGTGTCTCTCTCTCTGCTCGTAAGATTCGTGTCTCTCTCTCTCTCTCTGCTCGTAAGATTCGTGTCTCTCTCTCTCTGCTCGTAAGATTCGTGTCTCTCTCTCTCTGCTCCCGTCGTCTCTCTCTCTCTCTGCTCGTAAGATTCGTGTCTCTCTCTCTCTCTGCTCGTAAGATTCGTGTCTCTCTCTCTCTCTCGTAAGATTCGTGTCTCTCTCTCTCTGCTCGTGGGATTCGTGTCTCTCTCTCTCTCTCTGCTCGTAAGATTGTCTCTGTCTCTCTCTCTCTGCTCTCTCTGCTCGTAAGATTCGTGTCTCTCTCTCTCTCTCTGCTCGTAAAAATTCTCTCTCTCTCTCTCTCTCTCTCTCTCTGCTCGTTTCATTGTCTCTCTCTCTCTCTGCTCGTAAGATTCGTGTCTCTCTCTCTCTCTCGTAGATTCTGTGTCTCTCTCTCTCTCTGCTCATGGGTGTGTCTCTCTCTCTCTGCTCTAAGATTCGTGTCTCTCTCTCTCTCTGCTCGTAAGATTCGTGTCTCTCTCTCTCTCTCTGCTCGTAAGATTCGTGTCTCTCTCTCTCTCTGCTCGTAAGATTCGTGTCTCTCTCTCTCTCTGCTCGTAAGATTCGTGTCTCTCTCTCTCTCTGCTCGTAAGATTCGTGTCTCTCTCTCTCTCTCTGCTCGTAAGATTCGTGTCTCTCTCTCTCTCTGCTCGTACGATTCGTGTCTCTCTCTCTCTCTGCTCGTACGATTCGTGTCTCTCTCTCTCTCTGCTCGTACGATTCGTGTCTCTCTCTCTCTGCTCGTACGATTCGTGTCTCTCTCTCTGCTCGTACGATTCGTGTCTCTCTCTCTATCTATCGCTCTCTCTCTATCTCTCTCTCTCTCTCTCTCATCAGCTTCTAAGAAAGTCGGTTCTCTGTGCCGGGCGACATTTTTTCAGGAATCTATCTTGCATAGCTATAAAGCTAACATTCGTCCATAGAATATTACTACCATATATGGCCAGGCTCACCTGCTATTTTCTTGAAGCGCCTTGATAAGATCCCAATAAGAATCAGCAATGTTATTGGTCATGATCTGGTGGCTCGGCTTTAGTCACTTGCCCACCACTGTAAGATTGCCTCTCTGTGCCTTTTTTATAAATACTTTCATGGTTCGGGTGTCCTCTTCGCTTTAGTATCTAGAGAGTATGAGTTTATGCTTGGCAGCGTGATCTCATCAATTTATAGTTGAGCTAGGTAGATGTAACCGTAAGTAACAGTTCCTTATCTTGCACTTCTTGTCTGTGGATCTCCCTCCCTGCTCCATGCTTTCCAAGCAACTTTAATCTGAAAAAAATTAAATGCAATGTCATTCGCTATTTACTGTCCTCCTGATTGTTCTTTTTCTCTTTCACCTTATTGCTAATGTTTCTGTTCCCAATTCCTCCACACCCTGTACTGCCTTGCTTGGAGTGATAAAAGTGCAGGGTGGCCATAACAGACTCCGTTGGATTTTGAACAGCGCTCGTCGATTTCACTTTCCACGCCTTTACGCTAACTAACCCATTCCTCAAATTGAAAATTTGACACAAAAATATATTTATCAGTGGTACTTGTGATAGGATTTCGAATGTTGATTTTTACTGCCTAATAACCGTGGTGTCTTATGTACTATGAAATACTGTTACTATTTCAAACCAGATCAAACACTAATGTCTTCCGTTTCATCGTCTGTCTACTTTTGGTTGCGAGGTACGATGAACAATAACAGTAAAAAAAAAAGCCTTTTAGAATACTAATGTTTTTAATTATTACATGAAATTAGCACGTAATAATAAAGTAATTAAGAAAATCACTGGCACTGATCTAATAAGAATAAGAATAATAATAATAATAAGACGAATAAGAAGAATAATAATAATAATAAGAAGAAGAATAATAATAATAATAATAAGAAGAAGAAGAAGAAGAATAATAAGAATAATGATAATAAGAATAAGAAGAAGAATAATATAGTTATGTCTTAGTTACTCTTTCTGCTACAACTAACGCAGCAACAAGGCATTTAGCTTTTCGTTCCCAACTTCTTCCTTACTAGCAGACTAAAGATAAAGAGAGATTTTTTTCTGGGGTGACTGTTTCGTCCAATGAAAATAGGTCTCGTCTACCAAGGACTTAGAAAGTTTACCCCTCCCTCTAACTTCCTTCTCTTCAGATATTTTTTTCAATCCTTTGTCCACACACACACAAATGCACGCACGCAGACAAATCTAATGATCCTCAAACGCAGACATCGAAGAGACGTACCTACACACAAATATGGACTTGTGCTTATTTTGAAACTTGTGCTTATATTCGGTACTACTTGTGTGTTTCCTTTATGTTTGTCTCTCTTGGGATCTTGTGCCAGACGTATATGTCGAGTAGTATTTATTTACCGTTATTTTCCGTACACATCGGCACTGGGTGGGGTCAAACCTGATTGGGTAGTGTTTTGTGACACTCGCTATCAACAATTTTTTTGTATTTTACCTACATTACAAATTAAAATTTAAGCACACAACTGACTATTATGGGATGAAAAATTTTCGGATTTTAATGCCATTTTGGGTTCATTGTTGATTTATTTAAGATGGAATCATCTGTTATGTTTCTGACTTGTATTTAGATACATTGCATTTATTTTCAATTTTTCTAGTTGATTTATTCACCTATATTGTATATGATCCATTATTGTACATAATTAGGTTACAATAAAATTTGTATTTTATATGAATACAACCTTATGAAAATTGAGATGTAGTAGAGTGGGGGTGGGGGCTCCGTATCATAGATTGGCGGGACAGGAGACCCTTGAACCGGTTTTACATATATATTCAGTACTATACATGTATCTCCTTCATGTTTATCTTTTACTTGTGATCTTGTGCCAGTCTAACCCTAAACGTTAGAAGCAATGTATATATTGAGGGAGTCTATATGTGTTTTGTATATATTCTGCAAGACTGTATATACTTGCACTAAACGACGAGTGTATGTATTGAGTATACACTCGTCGTTACTCGTACAGTCGTTAGATACCTACGTGAACTTTATAATAAAAGTTTATTTAATTCCGCTTTACGGTTTTTGTAAGTACCACCGAATACAAAATGGATGCCTTTTTTTTTCCGAAATGAAAGCAAAAATCACTATCCTCTCTTAAAATATTTGCCAGAAATGAGCGAATTATCCGATTTTGGGTTAATTAAAATTTTACTAAACAGATCTGTTATTAAAAAATTCAGGAAAATATTTTCACAGCCTTTTTCAATATCGCGTGTGTACTTTTTTAATTTGGTGTGGTGTTCGTCCAATTTTTGTACAGTTACATAATGAAAAATATTTGAAAATATTTCAGTAAAAAAAAATTAATCAATAGCAATGTGTTGACATACGGAATATTCGGCTCGCATGTTACCAAAAATTATTCAATAAAACACCTTTTTGAGATTTCGTGCTTATTTCCTTCACACTGGACAGAAATTAAAAAATCCATTTCATTTTTAAAAAAATGTCTTTTTCATAACTATTTTGAAAATTATCCCGTTGCTTTTCGTCAAAAAAATGTTGTTTTTTTAAATAAAGACATGTTTGAAAATTCAAAGAAATATAAAGTTTAAATACCATTTACGGCTATGTAAACCTTTTTAAAAGAGACTTTTTTTTTCCTTTTAGAAACTGTTAGTGTTAGATTATTTTTGTTACTGATGCACAAAAAGGACATAATTCTGACATCTCTGTTTGACTGAGTACTGTTTAATATCGAAATAGTTATTATTGTGATATTTTAATCTAATTTCATAATTCCCGTTCAGTCTGATTTTGTGTCTCGAAAGAACTTTCCCGATCCATTAGTACGGGTGTTTGCTTTTTTCTTTTTTCGCGTCTCTCTCTTGCATTTATTTATTTACAGATTCTTGTATTCAAAAATAGCTAATACTTAATTCAGTAATTAATCGTAAGTTGTTTTTCAAAGTTTTTATTATTTTAAGAATTTTTTTTTTTTTTTTTTTTTCAGAAATACGACGAAACTATTTCATTCGTATAGAAAAGAATACTATTTACTGTAATTTCTCTGATATTTACTTTTAGAATAAATGTTTTTCCTTTCACATTGAGATGAGATGAAAGTACTTGGGAAAATAAAAAATTATTTGAAACAAACTTTTGGTATTTTTCTTAATCAATTTTCTAAGGCTAATCAATTAATCCGTGAACTTTTACGGATCACACCCTAAATCGACATGATATGTCTAAATTGTTTAATCGAACCTGTTTGAATGAAAATAAGCTGCCTAAAATATACACACACCCACACACCACAACTGATTCCCTAAAAAAATGAGCATACCGTGATGAAAACAGTTTTATCGCCAATCTTTATTATTAAGCGGAAAGACCAAAGGATTTTTGGTTAAGATTCTTTCTTTTTATTTAATTTACGTCAGCGGGGAAGGAGGACCAAAGATTATTGTAGGAAATTTTAGCGCCTTTTTGTGTGTGTGTGTGTGTGTGTGTGTTTTATGAAAAACACATTGATTTAGGTATTCTTGCAAAAATTGTCGAATTTTAATGAAATTTTCAGGATTTCTTCACAAATGAATGAAATTATTTTAGAAATGTTCTTTATTAAAAAAAAAAAAAACTTTCTAATTTTTTTATATCTCTCCCCACACACGCACGCTTATTTAATTTTAAGAAATTTTCAGAAATTAAATTTTGTACCAATTAATTTTTATAAGCAGAGCTTCTCGGAGAATTTAAGTTTTTTTTTTTTTTTTTAAGAAAAAAAAAACAGGTACCCCAGTTACCGAAAATCTGCTGATTCGAAAAATAAGAAAATGCAATAAAATTAAGACATTATTAGAAAAACTTTTAATTGCTTTTAGGAATAAGATATATTATGAAAACTTATCTTTTAAGAAAAAAAATTCGGTGAATATTTAATTTTTACAAGAATTATTTTCATTTTTTTCTTTTTTTAATTAGAATAATTCATAGTTTTAGTTCTCTTAAATTTCCGTATTACTCTGTGCCTTTTAGGTGATATTGTTATTAAGTATAAACTATATTTAGTAACCATAAATAAAAAAGATTACTAAAATTCAGCGAACCCCAGTATTTAAAAAAAATAATTATTTTTGTGTATAAATGTGACGATTTTTGCAGATATGGTGGTTCATACACGACGTTATCAGAAAGATTGATAACTATTGCAAATTTAAGATCAAAGTATCTGAAATTCAATAAAATTAGATTACACGGAATATTTTCCTAAATTTTTAAGATTACTTAGTACTTAAAAATTATATAAAAAAGACGCTCACGCTATATTCCTCAGTTATTTTTTACAGATATATCCACCGTAGAAAAACATTAAACTTCCATCTGTCATTCAAGCTGTCAACACCTTAAATAAACACCTACCGCCGTGTTAGAAAAAAAATGATTTTTTTGATTTTTAAACTTAGTGATATTTGTTTCAAATTAGATTAATCTTTAAATCAGCTAATATTACTCAAATAAAATTTCAGAAAAGTATATTTTATTTTTGAAAGATTTTTAAAAAGAAAATTACATTGCGATGAAAGAATACTAAAAATGGCGCTAACATCAGAAATTTAGTAATTTCAAAAGGAAAACTCCTTCCCGTCAATTTAAATTAGTTCTGAACTACAGAAAAAGTATTCTGCTGATTGGAAATATTAAATTTAATCTATTAGCTTGAAATTAAAACTAAAATAATAGCTTCAAGCAAGATCTTTCATTTTTAAAAATTAATTTTAAACCTTAGGTATCGCGAATTCGTAGTGGTACTTTATATATAAATGGTGGTACTCGTTTGGAAAAACCTCGGATAGCTCAACTTGCAGTAGAACAAATCGGTACCCGAGGAAAAATGGGGAATAAAAAAAAGAAAGAACCAAGAACATTAAACCAAGGCTAAAACAATCGTCCAGTGTTCAAGCTCCAAGTCCAAAGAAAAAAAAAAACGAGTAAAAATACAACTACGTAACGTGCTCAATACACTACACTAAGTAGAGCAAAACCTAAGATAATCCTAAGGATTCAGGCAAACCTACCTAGGTTTCACCTAAACGGATCTTCAGGGTAACGCTGGCTTAACCTTAAGATCCGTTTAGGTGAAACCTAGGTAGATTTGCCTGGCTCCTTAGGATTATATATATATATATATATATATATATATATATATAGAAAAAGCAGGAATACTGTCGTAAAATGTATTTTTAGCTTCATTACTCGTATAACAAACTTGAAACTTACCATTCTGCCTGCTGTTATAGCGTGCTTTTATCTAATGACGTCACACAGCTGCTTTGTTCTCTTTTTTTTTTTTTTCGTTTTTTTTCTTTTTTTTTCTTTTCTTTGTTCTCTTTCTATTTTTTATTTTTCTCTTCCTTTATTCTTTCTTTTTTCTTTTTTTAATTATCTTTAACTACATTTTTCCTTTATTCTTTCCTCTTGATATTTAACCTTGTACTTTTTTCTTTGTTTATTTCCTACTTTTTTTGTGTGTGACTCCTTCACAATGAAAAAAATATATATAAGCCTAGACTAATGAAATCCTACATTGCATACAAAGCTGTTTCGGCAATTCTTGCCGGCTGTTTCCGTCACGTTTTTTCTGTCGTCTCTTATCTCTTTAGATTAAATTCGTATGGAAATTTTCAATTTGTTTTGTCGATATTTTCTTGGCAATGAACTAAGATTTTGAAATGGGAACCAAAGATCTGCTTCTCTTGATTAAAAAAAAATGTAATTAAAATTCCACACCCCAAAAGTCTCTCCAATTTAAAAAAAAAAAAAAAAAAAAAAGCGTAGAAAATATTAAATATTATCACGTCAAATCTTTGAAAAGGAGATTTTTGCAGACGGCTTTGTTAAAATAATTAGTAATGATGCTGATTAACTATCAGAAAATACAGTTATATCCCTCGCTTTACGAAAGGCCTATGTTAGTAAATGCTTTCTCTGCTAACCAAAATGGTGTAAAATGAATAAGCATTAGTTTATATGGGAAACTTTTTTTAGTGTTACCAAAAAAAAATTGTCTTAATGTCAAAATTTTCACTTAAAGCGACAGCTACGAAAGCTATCGGTCACAAAAGTTTAAAAATTAAATCTAACAATATATCTTCATTTGAACTTCTGTAACCACTTTTGTTAATTAGATGTCAAATAAAATTCCCTAGGAAGGAGAAAAAATACTTTTGCTAGAAGTTTCATTTCTGATCTTTTCTGGAAATATATATTATAAAAGAATCGCCGATTCTCTGTCTGTCGTACACTACCTGGAACTTTGCATACATACACACACACACACACATATATATATATATATATATATATATATATATATATATATATATAATCGACTCTCCCGTGTATATATATATATATATATCTTTGCATAATGCATATACAACGTACCGCCAAACATTGAAGTAAAAAAAAAAAACAACTTAAAAGCGTATTTAAAATAATTTAAAGTGAAAAGATTAGCTTGAATCAATTGGTCTGCTGCTAGAAAAGTTGCTTCACTGTGTCGTTCTAGATAATTTTTCTCGACAGAATCCATCTTACATATTTCTAAATTTACCATTTCTCCTTGCTTTCAATATTGCTGTCAGATCTCGTCTGTTGCTCGTACTATTTATTTAGAGATTCTTGATAAAATCCAAAGAAGAATCTGTAAAGTTATCTGTCCTGACCTGGCATCTCAGTCATTTTCCTACCGCCGTAACATAGCTTCCCTGTGCCTTTTCTATGAATATTTTCATGGTAATTGTTCTGATGAAGTTTCCGCTATGATCCCTAGGTTAAAACTGGTGAAACTAAGTATATGCGGATAGGTGAGGAAGATAATGGTTAACCCTTGACTTGAACAGGTTAAGATTGTAGTGATCGGGGAAGCTAGACAATTTTTCATTACCAGAATCTATCTTGTACATTTATAAGTCTTATCGTTTGTCCATGCATTTAATATTGCAGTCAGATCTGGTCTGGTGCTCCTGCTATATATTTAGTTATTCTTGATATAATCCAAAGAAGAATCTGCAATGTTATCGGTCCTGACCTGGCATCTCAGTTCCTTTTTCCCACCGCCCTAACATAGCATCCTTGAGCCTTTTTGGTGAATACTTTCATGGTAACTGTTCTAATGAAATTTCCTCTATGCTAACTTTGTGCTAGATTGGCGGCAAGGTCTCATCATTTTACAAATGGCTAGCTGTAACCGTAAGTTCTATGCTAACAGTTTCTTCTCTCGCACTTCTTACTTGTGGAATTCTATACCTGCTTCTTGCTTCCAAGTTAACGTTGTTCTTCAAAAATCTAAATGCAATGTCACTTGTCATCTTCTGTCTTAATTCTTGTTCTTTTATTATCCTCTCCTTAATAGTATATTTTCTCCTATTCTCTAACCACTAACTCAGTAACCGCTTACGTCTTAGTGGCTTTATTGGGGTGAAATAATTGAAAGAAAATAGTCTCCCTTTTCAGTAAAACGTTCCTTTTGTTTCGCTAATAAATAGAATTTAAAAAGTGTTTGTTTTAATTTTGTCGAAATATTTTAGATTTATCGTTGAATTAAAATATACATGTGCACACGCAAACGTACATATTCACAAAATGAATGAAATTGAAATAGACATCTGTGTCGCAAAATCTAATTTGTCTTTCTGTCTGGCAACAACCACTGGACAACGGGAAAAGGGCATAAGCCAAAATGTACAGTTCGTTTGAAGTCATTTTACGACTTTTGTATTTAAAGTAAACATATATTTCTAATAAATGCACTATTTTAAAAGGACATACTATTATGGTCGGAATTTGATCGTCTTGCCATCAGCGAAGCGACACGTACCAAACGAGTTGTGATAAAAATCAACTGAAGTTCATATGAAAGAAAATTCTTTTATGTGGCATGCGTCTTCAGGATGTTGCCGGTAATGGCTCTCCACAATTTTCCGTCTTTTGTAGCTCTTAGTAAAAAGTAAAATTTACTATCTCTCTTAAACCCTGTTCCGCCAACCATTTACACAAACCCCTTTAGGTAGTTTAAGAAACAATAAGAAATACTAATAAAAAAATTAACACTGGCTGCTGCTCGTGGTTCATGTAATAAAAAGGCGATGCAAGCAACAAATATGCCTGGAAATCTACGATGTCTGTTCCATATGTTTTGAGCTCATTATTTTTAATGACATGAAACGGTTCCCTTCAGAAGATACGTGATGATGGCACTCCACAACATCCTATCTCATGTGGCCCTTAACTGTTTTCATCCTTTGCTAAGGGTAACCACTGTTCCACTGAGTCCTCCTATCGTACCCGTCCTTATACCGTCTGTGTCCTCCTATCGTACCCGTCCTTATACCGTCTGTGTCCTCCTATCGTACCCGTCCTTATACCGTCTGTGTCCTCCTATCGTACCCGTCCTTATACCGTCTGTGTCCTCCTATCGTACCCGTCCTTATACCGTCTGTGTCCTCCTATCGTACCCGTCCTTATACCGTCTGTGTCCTCCTATCGTACCCGTCCTTATACCGTCTGTGTCCTCCTATCGTACCCGTCCTTATACCGTCTGTGTCCGCCTATCGTACCCGTCCTTCTTCCTCTTCGTCCTATCGATCCCGTCTTGTTCTCCCGTATCGTTCTCTTGGCCGACACCATTTCTCACTGGCGACTTATCGTGCCATTGCTTTGCCTCTGTCCTCCCATCGTGCCTGTCTTTAGCCCTCTCTGCCCTCTTGTGTTGTTCTCATTCCACTTTGTCCTATTGTGCCTACACCTTTCTTCGGTGACGTCTACTCGTGTCCTCTTTTCGCGCCCCGTGTCCTCTTTTCGCGCATGTTCTTACTCCTCTCTGTCCTATCATATCCTTATTCGTCTGTATCTTTCTAATGTGCCGACACTTTTCCTCAGTGACGTCATATCGTGCCGGTTCTTTTCCACTGTGTTCTCCTATCGCGCCAGCCATTTTTCCCCTGTGACCTTCTACCATACCGGTCCCTATTTCTCTGTGTCTGCCAATCGTGTCTGTCCTTATTTGTATCTCTCCTATTATGTCTTTCCGTATTCTTCTGTATCGTTCTATTGCGCCGATACCTTCCTCTGATGTCTTAACGAGTTGTTGCCTTTCTTCTGTGTCCACCTATATTGCCAGTACTTATTCTTCTTTGTCCTCCTATCATGTCTGTCTTTATTCCACTCTGTCCTATAATATGATGGTCTACTTTTAATAGCTTAGAACATCGCCTTCGTTTTACTGGATAGTTTTTTTCTTCTTCTTCATCGTATTATTATTTAGCAACAGTATAAGGACAGCGAATGAAATTTTAACTTTTGATGATACAAATGTTTTTGTTTTATGTATTTAGGTGCTTGTGTTGTGAAAGTATCTGTATTTGAATATTCGTAGACACACACTCACGGTGTCATACAGGATGCTGCAAAAATACCTCCCACATGTACCTCCCAGAAATACTTCCCACATAATGGTAAGGCATTAGTGTCAATGGTGTCTTCAGCTAGCTAATGTCTTACCATTATGTAAAAGGTAGAGTACTGAGCTTTTACGTGACATCTGTCCTCCTTTACGGCAGCGAATGTTGAACGGTCTCCTCAAAGATGAAAAGACTCGAGGCGACGGAAATGTGGTTCTACTGAAGGATGCTGAGGATATCATGGACCGAGCGTGTGAGAAACGAAGTCTTGGAGAGGATGCAAGCAAGGAGGAGGCTTAAACTTAACACCAGGAAGAGGCAGCTGAAGTTTCTGGGACACGTAAATGAGAAAGGAGGGCCTGGAGAATCTGATACTCACAGGTCGAATAGAAGGAAAGAGAGACAAGGGAAAGCAATGCATGATACACCTGGTGGGCTTAAGCAACTGGACGACAGAACGTGGTCTGGAGGAGGTGGCAGAGGGACGGATGAGAGCTACCAGGTATAGGAAAAAGTGGAGAGCCATGATCGCCTACGAACTAAAAGGCACATAAAAAAAATATTTTTTCGCACTCTCTATATTTGTAAATTTGCTATATTTATTAGGGAACAGCGATTAGTATCGGAGATGGAGTTTTTGTCGACATAAACATTATGGATATAAGAATGAACACTGCATGGCTGCAGTCAGTTTCATGCCTCCAGCAATCTTCATACTTGGTTGTTGATTTCTCTACCCATACAGTTTATATCATAATAGACGAGCAAAAAAAAAACGATTTTCCGGTAACTGATGATGTTATCTTTTAATCCGGACAAATTTCACAAGTAAGCATTTAAATATCTCTCTCTCTCTCTCTCTCGTACCGGATTATCCGTTTGTCGGAGCAGCGAAAGTTACGTAATAAAAATTGAATAACACATCTCCAATTAAACTTCCCTCGAATCTCTTCACCAACATCGATTGCTAGAAACTTATATTAAACTATTATTAAATTTAAACTAATTTTATATTATTGAATTAGTTTGGCTATCGGATGAAATTCAGATGTTTGCTCGTAATTTTGTCCAGATTGAAATATATGCCGGAAAATTGGTGGTGTGTCTCTGTTTCTGCGTGTAAGTGTGCGATGTTTTAATCTTTTTTTTTTTTTTTTTTTTTTTTTTTTAGGCAATAAATGACAAATCTTAAGGTTTTATTGCACTCATTAAGATATTAAAAATTTAATTCGCCAGTACTTATCACTTTATGGCTGTCATAAATACCTAGCAGTTATCATTTATGACAAAAAGTTCAAAATATCTAACCTACTTATCACCAAGAACATGGGACCTCAAAAATCACTAATATGTAAAAATAATGTTGTTTGCGAATAACAGCATTAAATTCTTACATAGATTAATCGGCCACCGCACTTCCTTGTAAGTTAACTTGCCTTTTATTGAAACATTGTGCAATTCGTGCACATATCGTTGATTGCATCACAAACAACCAAATTATGATTAACATTAGACAAATATTAATATTACAGAAAAAAGTAATATACAGCAATTACTGGACATTTATTTCTTAAAAAAAGAACATTCTATTGATCAGATTTTATAAATTAGGCTTTTTACCTCGTGTATATATTTTTTTTTTTCATGTAATTTTATATGCGCAGTACTTAGTGGAAAGTGCTCAATATCGGTGATAGAGCTAATATATTCAGTTGTATGGATATTAGTTTGTGACCCTGGCTTTCACGTTTTTGCCGTCATCAGACAGTTTGATGATCGCAAAAGCGAGAGACCCAGGGTCACAAACTCATATACGTACATCTGAGATATATAATCTGTTACATTCCATGCTAATAGGAATATGGAATGGACAAACACGGTGGATAAATAGTAACATGTTTATTGTAGAAACCAGTACAACAAGCAAGGAAGTAATAGTTATACACACGGTCGTCGCAAGTTAGTACAGTTATGTGCGTGCTGCTATGGAAGGCCGCTAGTTCTCGCAGATCCCAGCTGGTCTCTGCTGTCCGCTGTCCTAACGGATACGTCTAGGTGGTTACTACCTATAGTACCTCATAAGGGTGACAGGTTATTCCATTACATCAATATATATATATATATATATATATATATATATATTATATATATAAGGGAATTAAAATTAAGCAACGCTCTTATTGTACTTGTTCGCAACCTAAACCTTCGTGGCTGTAAAATTATTTTTCAATAGACTACAGAACACCAGGCCTTTCTTAAGTCTGTCAAACATGGGGAATAATGGATCTTGAACTCCCACACTGACCTATAGCATGATCGGTGGTCTGAATCCATAAATATATTTCTGCTTATCTGGTAGACGCCCCAAAACTAAAAATCCCAATATTTTTTTTTTATCTACATCTGTAAGAAGAATTACATTCCTGCTTTTTGCAAGGTTAAGTAAACGCAAAGACGTCAACCTGGATTTGAACCCGGCACGCTCATTTTGTTGTCCGCGTCAATAACTATCTTTCTCTCTTCCTCCCACTCTCTATCTCTTCTATCTCTTTCTTGCCCTCTTTCTCTCTGTATTGGCTGCAAAAGTAATAAAGCGATGAGTAAAAGAGTTAGATTTCCCTAAAATAGTATAAATCGTGACCTTGTGAACGTGCGTCAACTTTATATCAATCTTGTCTCTCATATATTAAACATTGTTACGTTTTTGTGAGTATATCTATCACACACACACACTGAGTTATTTTCAGAGATCAAACATTTTATGACATCGATCATTGTACGCAAACTGGTCTCTTTGTGAAACATATATTGAAATATTGTAATTATTTTGAGTGAAATTATTTTATTAAAACAAACCAAAATAGTTTCGTTATATTCTTCGTTCGATAGTGAGTCACAGTGAGAAGATTAAACCCATTATACTATCAATGGTCTGCGAGAACGGCTAAATAAATATTGCTCAAGAGCAGACACTCGGTTGATATTTTCAAAGGTTATCTTCATACAACACATCTCTTAGTAGCAAGACAATATTACTAACTCTCTACTGTAGACGTCCAACATTGGTATTGACTAAGCTTAGGTTAGTATACAAATGTCAGGCAGTCAACAGGAATCGAATTTACTGCAGTAGTAATGGCCTTACAAACTATTTCTAAATGGTGAAAAACAAAAAAATAAGCAAAGATCGAATCATTGTTTTCGGATCTATCTATACGCGCCCTATAGATAAATCTGAAAAGAATTATTCGATTTTTACGGCTTATCAACACTTTGCAGGTTATTTAAAGCCAGAAACTTTTTTTTTGTTAGATAATAATGGTTTAGTGATACAAGTCTTACTAATTAACCCATAGCTGGGGGATGTGGATTCATACTGTGACGTCCCGCAGCCTTCGCTCGCTCCTCGCTGCTTCGTTCGGGTGTCGCCGCTCCAAACGTGACGTTCGCCTGTCTGCGTCAGTCGTGTTGTTCCGTCCTGTGACGACCAACTGGCTTGTTATTAGTCGCGGCACCCAAATGTGACGTTCTAACCTTTTGGTAATTCGGATGGGAATCTGGTCAGATCCGATATCAGCCTCGTTGTTCCCAACTCGCTTCCAACGTCTGGTTACCGAAGTAACTGCGTTGATCTCCAGTCCGCCTACCCACGTTGTGAATTGATCTTAGGCAGACGAAATCAATCAGTCGTTGGGGCCGTAATGCAAGTTGAGTTCAAATGAGGGTGGTATCGCACAAATTTGTGTAAAATAAAATAACTCAAAAGTTCAAGGTATCAAAAAAGGGATAACAATACTTTATATCTGGTTGCTGGATACATAGGACTGCGTCTATCTCCCGACCCGTTATATGGATTCGTGACACGTTGTTTTTGTTAGGTGAGTTTTAACATCTTAAGTTGTCTGTTCTTTAAGAAGCTGGTTCTTGGTGTGTCTTCAGGCGATAGTCGTAAAACTTGTGTTGGTGGTATGGATCTAAGTCGCTCTTCAAAAATAAATTGTTCTTGGATTGAAGATGAGTTCGGAAGTTGCGCGAATCTTACAAGTCAGCTTTGCGAGGCCCACTTCAACTGCGAACTGGAAGCTGAACTGGACTGAACTGGGAAACTGATTTTCGCTTGCTGCGACTTTGCTTATATGGACGCCGACCAAAACCGAGGTGGGCTTTGTTGGGGGTTTGAGGTTCCTTGATAATTCCAAATCCACAATCCCCTTTGTTTTCGGTCAGGAAAAATTTATTATTTCCATTTTTTGGAAGTCTTCTCTTACCCCTACCTTCAGAGGGCGTTAACGATTTTCCTACTTCTTCGCAGTAACATCTTATACCTATCCTCTTTAAGGAGTAGTAGCAGCCCCCCCCTGCATCACATGATCACCTCCGCCTGGCTCTCGTTAACATTCATCCAATGGCCGATCAACAGTGTGGGCGTGACCAGACTAGCCTTGTTCCTTAAAAAAAAAATATCTTGCCCAAAGAAAAAAGAATTATCTCCTCTTTTTCTTTCTTTTTTTTTTTCTATTTCCTTTCCTTCTTTTCTATTCTATTCTCTCTTCTTCTCTGGCCGCCAACAGAACAATGCGACCAGTAGTGTGATAACCTCAATTCTCATCTGGACTTCGTCAATCAGATTTTCGCCAATTATCAGAGTGGGTGGTCATCCAGCAAACACCGCCAACTTTTCCGATAAAATAGTTTCGCTATAATCGCCAGATTCTAACAAAACCCAGACCGTGTCTAACGATATCTTTCCCTCGACAAAGACTTAACCTATTTTCCTTTGTTTTCTTCATCTCGTGGGTGGTCAGGGCATTCCCGTGACACAGTTAAATGTTTATCTATTCTGTCCCGGAGTTTAGCTAGCCGATCTGGAATTTGTCAATTAGATTTTCGCCAGCACCAAGTGGCTGTTATCTATTCCCGATAATATAAGTCCGCCATCACGACACAGTTAATTTTTATCTATTTAGAATTTTCGACAATGGCAATGAAACCTTTCACCATTTGTCACTATCAAAATTTCATTTCTTTCCCTTCTTTTCTTCCTTTTCCTTGCTTCCCTAAATGGTGTCACAATACCTTTCACAAGGATATTTGTGAGTAAAGGATTCTAATTGGTCCTCGGCTCTCCTATTAACAATTCCGAGATATTATATCCATCCGCACATCGAAGCTCGCGGCACTTGGTATTCCCAAGCAGTCACCCATCTAGGTACTGGCCAGGCTCGGCGTTGCTTAACTTTGGTGATCGTAC
Source organism: Acanthosepion pharaonis (assembly GCA_903632075.3). Taxonomy (NCBI): domain Eukaryota; kingdom Metazoa; phylum Mollusca; class Cephalopoda; order Sepiida; family Sepiidae; genus Acanthosepion; species Acanthosepion pharaonis. The sequence goes on along the minus strand of CAHIKZ030000753.1, from coordinate 349,913 downwards.
TGGAAACAGTGTTTCAGCGTGAAAAGAATGGTTATCTTTAAGAATATTAGCCCTGAATTGTCTCCAATTTTTGAAAAACTGTTCAACCGTTACCTAAATGATAAATCCTTCCCAGAGCTATGGAAGGTGTCAAGCGTATGCCCAGTTTATAAGAACACTGGTGAGCACTCATTTCAATATCAGCCTATAAGCCACCTCAGTGTCATTAGCAAAATTTTTCAGGCTATAATAAAAAAAAATTGCCGAGAACCTTAAAAATGACAAACTCCACAGCGACAAACAGTACAGATTTCGATCTGCTCGGTCCACCGCTGATATCCTGTCATTACACACGCAATCAGCGAGGCATTAGACAATAGATACAAGGTGCGGCAATTGGAGGTTGCAACACAATCTCTCCTGTTATGGAATCACTGGAAGAGTTTTCTATAATCAAGTCCTTCCTCACAGGTAGGTCCATGACGGTAATTGTTAATGACCATTCAACCGAGGCCCGTCAGATCAATGCAGACGTCCCCCAACCTTTGCTGCTTCTTGCTTTATATAAATGATCTGCCTAAAAATATACTCTGGTCTTTAGTGAACATCTATTCTGACGATACAACGGCACCAAAATCTAGATGACTAGTCTGGCAACTGATCTCTCCTCTGACCGAGCCATAACAGCTCGATGGGGGGGGGGACATCTGGTCACATTCAATACTTCAACATCCAAACTTGTAACGTTCAGCCACTACCGAGCAGACTATGAATAATGGTCCGTTCTCTGTGCCGCTCAAGTAAGAGCCTGATTCCTTCTACTCTGCTCTATCTTTGCAAGAACCTGATCAGACCGACAAATCGAGTACTGCTGCCATATCGGTGCTGAAGTCTGCACTTTCCAGTCTTAACAGAGTTCAAAAGTATCTATGCAGCCTTGTGGGTAATTATTTTCCACCCTACAACTCCTTTCCTCACAGACTAAAACGTTGCAAACCTCTCCCTACTCTATTGCTATTTCCATGGAAAATGTTCTGACGAACTACATTTCTTCGTTCCACTAACTCTAACCCTCACAGTCAAGACCGTCAGGCCACGTTTACTTAGTGAACCACTCTCATTCCCACCGTGTTCCATTAGTAAGAAGGAACTTCCACTCGAACAGCTTATATGAACTGTTATTTTGTGGAACTGACTCCTAAGATGATACTTTCCTGACCACTACAGTCTTAACCTCTTCAAGTGTAGTGTCAACTGTTATATTTCCCATAATTTCCGCATAAACTTCGCTTCTTACTCTTGCTGCTCACACACCAACCGCTTTCAGTAATTCTAACTTGAATGGCCCTTGGGCCTTGTCAAGTGCACATTCGTTTTAAAAAAATCAGATATGATCAATAAGTATTATTGTTTAGGCTGCGGCCATATCGCATTGAAATACTGGTTCCGTACGATTACCGAAGTTAAGCAACGTCGAATGTAGTCAGTACCTACACAAAGAAACTATCCGACGTGTAAAACACATCTCCTCTCTATACAAAGATTTCCGGGTGAAATTTCCCTTAACGGATTTCCTTTTAAAATAGAGGCGTCGATGTTTGTCTTCTCTTCCTGGTCATCTATCTCCGCCAAATGTTGATGTCATTCTGTTTACTTGAAGCAATCACCCGAAAACACGTCGACTGTCTTTTTACTCAACATTCATTTTAGTTTTATTTCCAATGTATCATCATTCGTATTTTCTGTTTCGATTATGAGGGATGTCAAAATTCAACCAATTTTTTTCTGTCCTCCATCTTTCGTTACGTCGATGTCGTTATCTGTCACGAGCTTCAGACCATTTACATTTTTCTTTCGTATATATTTATCTTAGCTAAATCTGATTCATTGTCTTGATAGTAGATAAACGAGGGCAGAATCCTCTACATCCGTTTCTCAACCCTTTTTACTTCAGGGTGTACTTGCGAAATAAATAACGTATGTAATTGAATATAATGCGAGTTTTTTTAATCAGTTTTATCATTTCATTCCAAGCAAGGGAACAGAGCCACTAACACTAACCGATTGGGGTCAGCTGCTAAGAAAGTTAGTTCATTGTGTCGGGCGAAATATTTTTATCTCCAGAATCTATCTTACATATCTATAAGTCTACTATTCGTCCATGCTTAGAATATTGCTGCCACATATGGACCGGTGCCGCTACGATTTACCTAAGGCTCGTTGATAAATTCCAAAGAAGAATCAGCAATATTATTGCTCCTTATCTGGCATCTCGGCTTCAGTCAATTTTCCACCGCCACAAGCTTATCTCCGTGTGTCTTTTCTATAAATACTTTCATGGTGATTGTTCGGATGAGGTCTTCGCTATGAATTGTACATATGGGGACTAGTTAGGATTTTCATAGAGACAGTGAGGTATTATGGTGACTGTAGTAAGAAAGGTACGTAAGAATGTGTTTTGGTGTAAGGAATATTGTTTGTATGATTGGGTCAGTGTTTGTGGCTAGCTAAGTTTAAAGTTAAGACAGGAGAAGACCGTCCTTTCCCCCCATTCCCCATTTTGGCCTTGTACCACTTTTTTTTTTGTACATAGCAGAAATAAATATCGCTCTTCGCTATGGTACCTAGGCTTTTTACTAGACTGTCGTCAAGATCTCGTCAATTTTCAGTGTACCTGCCTAGATATACCGTAAGTTCTATGCTAACAGTCTCCTTTCCCGCACTTCTCGCTTGTGAAAATCCCTTCCGGCTCCATTCTTTCCAGCCAATTATAATCTACAAAAATTTAAATCCAATGTCAATCGCTATCTACTGTCCTCCTGATTACTCTTTTCTCTTCCTGCTCATTATTAATGTTTCTGTTCTTAATTCTTCCACACCCTGTAAGCTCTTGTGTCTTAGTGGCTTTTACTAACTTGCATGGAATGATACCGATTAAAAAAAAAATAAACACGCAGGATATTGCTGAGTGTGAAGGAATATAAGAAAAACATTATCAAGGAGCGAGAACAATAAAAGGACATAATTTAAAACAACAAGATAACGATTGAGGCTGCATTTAAATTTTTGACGATCAAAATTCACTGGAAAAGAAGCCGGGAGAGAGTTCCACAAGCGAGAAATGGGAGAAAAGAAAATGTTAACACAGAACTGTAGTTGAAGAGAAAAATAAAATTTACTGCCCAGCGCAAGGAGTGATCTCACAACCTTCAGTCAACCAACTAGAGACTTCAGCTTTTAATGGACATGTCACTATTTATACCACCGTGGATCCACTACATAGTGTCACAACAGAGTGACAGTTTTCTTGTACTCTTAGGACTGTCTCCTTGTATAGGTTAAATAAGTCTGATGAAAAACGCAACCTTGCTTTTTTATATTCAGTGAATATATTCTCTATTCGCATGAAGACTGGTTTTTTTTTTTTGGTTTTTTTTTTGTTTTTTTGGTTTTTTTTTGTTTTTTTTTGTATTTTGTTTTTTTTGTATTTTGTTTTTTGTTTTGTTTTGTTTTTGTATTTTGTTTTTTTTTTGTTTTTGTATTTTGGTTTTTTTGGGGGTTTTTTTTTTTTTTTTCAAATAATGGTTATGACTCATTCTAATATATTTTTTATGTAAATAAGGCTTTCCTGACATTTCAAGTAGCTCTTTTGTGTTGTACTTTCCCCAAATGTTTTAAAGGAAAAAATACAGGAAAGTTCGACAAGTTCCCTAAAAAAACAAAACACAAACATTTTTGATACAGCATAATATTAATAGAGCTTCTACGGTGGAGTAATGGATAGCGGCTCGGATTGAGGAATCGGAGAGCCGAGTTCAAAACCATTACATTCACTTACCTGCTAATACCGTTGGGAAAAGTATGAATCGTCTTCTTCCTCCCACCTCCACCAGCTATGGGTAAATAGCAAGATAGACCGGGTTCTATAGCCTTGGATGGCAACTGGTCTATCGCAAAAAGAAATGGCAACCTACTGCGGAAAAAAATCTGCCTCGCCTGTCATGTATCGAAAGATACATGATCGCCTAAACGTGTATCACGCATGGCACATAACTGACTAACCATAAAGTAATGAAAAGTAAGCTATTCTCGCAGACCGTTGATAGTATAGAGCAGTGTATATCAACCGGCGTGTCCAGGCGTAATAATGCGCCCTAAAACATAGCCAGGTATGCTTTAAGTTAACAGAAGTGTAATTTGTTTTTGTTTTGTTTTTTTTTTTTTTTTTTTTTGTTTTTTTTGTTTTTTTTTTTGTTTTTTTGTTTTTTTGTTTTTTTGTTTTTTTAATATTTAAAACAACTTTATTTTTAAAAAGCTAGAGGCACCAATCACATGGCTTCCGTGTCGAATCAAGTCTTTGTCATTTGATATTTTTAACTGGAGGCTAAATTCTTTCATCTTTAAAGAGTGGATAATCCTTTCTCTTTTGTCTTCCTAAAGGCATAATAACTAAGGCCTAACATTTAAAAATTTGCCAAAGCACATCAAGACCAAGTTTCACACAAGCATAATTAAATATACAATATAATGTCGTAAAAATAAATGCTTATTTCAGGAGACTTCTTTATTATTTTCCTATTTTCAAATTTTATTACTAATTTTTCCTTATACAGCATGCGGCAGAAATACCCCCCACCACATAATGGTACATTTGTAGCAATGAGGTCTTCATCTAGCTAACGTCTTACCATTATGTGGGAGGTATTTCCGTCGCAGCTTTTATAAATTGCGGCCGAGAGTTTAATCGTATATAAGCTGACTTCATGAGTACCCACCCATCACCACCAAGAATAAAATTACCTGTGTTTAGCGTAACCAGTTCCTGAAAATGCATAATTTTAACCTCTTCAAAAAAGCAGTCATAATGTCAGTCAGTTATATGCCTTCTCGATACATGACTGACGAGGCAGATTTTTTTCTCCACAGTAGATTGCCATTTTTTTCTGCCAGTTGCCATCCAAGGCTATAGAACACAGTCTGCCCTGCTATTTATCCATAGCTGGGGGTGGGGAGAAGAGGAGGATTCATACTTTTCCCAAGGGTGAATGTAATGGATTCGACTGGAATTCGAACTCGACTGACAACCACCTTGCTAGCCTCTGCATAATAAGCCCGCTAACAAAGCTAAATGCATCATAATGCATTATTCAATTAGACTACAATAATTTGCAAAATTAACTCGCTAGTTATTGCTCCTTAGCAAGCGTAGGTATGTGAGATAATGCTACTTGTCTGCTAAATAACTTCTGATAACAACCGCTAGATGTCGTTGCCAATGCAATATATTAAAAAAAAAAAAAAAAACTCACAAGATGCTTTAGATATGAGTGGTCTTGGTCTTATTCTTCTTGGGAGGGGGTCACCATTGAACCTCGTGTCGCATTAAACACAATACAAAATAGTTCACAGCATACAATGCCATAAATATATTTAACGATATAGACATAGCTAATTCTACCAAACAAACAGACAAAGAATTTTCAAATATAAATTTTTCAACAGATCTTTCGTAGGAACTTCACACATTTCCTCAACATCTAACTTATTTCCCACCATATTTAACGCGGCTATAATTCATCAAGAATCAAGTGTGTCAAACAGGAGTGTTTAGGTGTTAATTTAGTAACAGTAACCTTTAAAACAAGGCTTACCCAAACCGAACCAACAGTGATAGTCGCATTTCTCTTCTTTCTTTCTTTTTTTTTTTTTTTTTACACGTAATGAAAAGAAAGCAAAGTGAGTGATCCGGTCACGTGATTTATGTATATGTATAATTATGTAGTTTTAACCACAAAGGTATATAAAAAAAATTTAAAAAAAAAAAAAAAAAAAAGGTGATCCGTTAGTCAATGAAAGTAGAAAAGGCCAGAAAAGAGGTTTTGCCTCTTCAAAAAAATCTGTCAGATTCAGCAACTCTTTCTTTCACCAATCAACATTTTTGAATATAATGAAAACTCTCAATCAATATGAGACAAGTTTGAATTGTATTTTGGCAGTGAAGAACATAGTTATATCCGCGAAGCCAAAACAATTCTATTGCTTTTGGTGCTGTGATTGACCATTTTGTACCTTGTTTATTGTTACATTTCTGATCCGTTCAGAAATTTTGCCCAGTCACTAGAACAAAGGTTCTCAATCAATGAAAAATCCGGTATCACGAGAGAAGAAAAAAATCTCTTTAATTTAAATACCCTGACATTGAACTTCTTCTTTTTTTAATTACAATATACTGGTATTATATTGAACTATTTTTGTTTATTGAATATGTTTCAGTTTATTTATTTAATAATTAATTATGAATTAAAAACAATATATATATATATATATATATATATATATATATATATATATATATATATTCGAGTTTAAAATTCATCAACATTTTCTATTGCTCTTAGATTTGTAAAACTCCTGTATAAAAATAATCTATGTAAATATATATGTACTAATATGGAAAAGAACGAAGATTTTCAATAATATATACGTATTATGTATTTGGAATGCACCTTTTGAGTAGAACAATCTTGAAAACGGGGTGGATGACTTTCTGATTTCTGGTGAAAAGGGTGCGCAATGGACACAAAAGTTGAGAATCAATTCTCTCGAGTAGTTTTATGATTGTGTACAGAAATTATTACCGAAAATAGATTCGAGGTTTTGCATACTTAAGTGCTACAACTTAAAGATTTGTACACGTTTCTTTTTTAATAAACAACTTAGGATTTTTGACCAATAATTTGGTTGCTTAACTTTTGTACAAAAATTAATACCAAAATTGCTTAAATGTTTTTTTGCGTGGGTCTCATAAATAGTAAAGATATTTCAATGTAAGTAAACTAATGACATTGATAGAATTCTTGAATATATAAAATAATACATTTAATATCTTTTTCTTTTACATTTTTTAAATTCCTTAAAAATTCATCAACATTTTCTATTGCTATTACATTTGTAAAACTCCTGTATAAAAATAATCCATATAAATATATATGTAGTAATATTAAAAAGAACGAAGATTTTCAATATTATATGCATATAATATGGAATGCACGCCAGTAGTGGAGTTTCTTAAACCAAATTTAAGTACGGTTTCTTATAAACAAAAATTATGTAAAAATAAAAACTGATTTTTTTTTTTAGGAGGGTGAGGAATAAGTTTTAATCTTATCCTCATTTATCACAGAATCTGTCTTGGTCCCTGGAAAAGGATTTGATTTATATTGTATGTCTCATCTGCTAACTGTCGCTCTGTAGGAGACACGCTTGTCTACTCGATATGTGGTGACAATGGTAACTAAATGATTTTGGCATATAATGCGACAATAAGCTCTTTGCCTGAAGCTGGTTAAATCTAGGTCAAATTTCACATTTACCAAAGACCATCCATTTAAAACCAGACACAGGAACTACTTAAATGTAGTCAGGTCTTTATTCAACGAGGAATTGGGTAATTGAAAGTATATCCTAATGGTTGAACAAAGGATTAATAGTTTAGAGTCCAAATCCCAGTGTTAGATTAACAAAGGGAATGATCATATATGATAAAGTGACAAAATCAACAAAACTCTCCCTAGTCTAACAAAAGGCCACAATAGTGGGACACACATATATATAGCTTTACATATTTCTCAGATATGATGTAGAATTTTTTTTCTTTTTTTTTTTTTTTTTTTAAATACATTCTCCAAGGTTAATTTACATGTTGCGCTAGACAATCTTTCTCGGCAGAATCTATCTTAGACATTTATAATGAATATTACTGCCACATCTGGTCTGGTGTCCCTGCTGTGTTTTAGAGATTCTTGATAAAATCCAAAGAATCTACAATGTTATTGGTCCGGGCCTGGCATATTAGCTTCTGTCATTCGCACACCACTGTAATATTGATTCCGTGTTTTCTTTTTATGTGCCGTGTCCTTTTAGGACGTAGGCGATCATGTCTCTCCACTTCCTCCTATCTCTTGTAGCTTTAAATAGGTTTCGTCTCTCCGCCACCTCCTCCAGACCTCGTTCTGTCATTCACTTGCTTAAGCCCACCAGGTATGTCATGCGTTGCTTTCTCTTGTCTCTCTTTCCCTCTATTCGACCTCTGAGTATCAGATTCTCCAGGCCCTCCTTTCTCATTACGTGTCCCAGAAACTTGCTCGCACGCTCGGTCCATGATATTCTTCTGTAGAACTACATCTCTGTCACCTCAAGTCTCTTCTTCATCATTGCTTTCTGTGCTTTTCTATAAACACTTTTATGGTAATTGCTTCTTCTTTGGTACCAAAACTTTGAATTTAAACGTGATGGTACTAGATCGGCGGTAAGGTTTCATCATTTTGCAGTTGAAATGGCTAGATGTAACCGTTCTATGCTAACAGGTTCTTCTCTCGCACTTCTCGCTTGTGGAACTCTTTCGACTTATTGCTTTCCAGGCAACTTTGCCATTGCATTTAAATTTTTGAAGATTAATCGTTATCTTAATTGCTGTTCTTATATTAGTCTCTCCTTATTAACGATTTCTTTTTTTTATATATTCTCTCACACTCGGAACCCCTTCCCCCGCATCTTAGTTGCTTTAGTGCCTTCCTTGGAGTGAAATGATTAAATAAAAATATATAGATAAAGTGGATATAATTTGATAATTATTAATTTTTTTTTTATCTCTCGACGGCTTCAATCGGGGGTGGAGACCTCAGGGCCGAAGAGACTTTGATTCTCCTTCCTAATGATCTCTTTCACATAGATTGGCGGCTCCCAACTCCTCTCAAAGAATCTGATAATACTTATTAGCAAACGTTTTTATTGCATAAAAGAAATGTATATAAAGACATTAGGAAAACTGTAATAGTTGCCGACGCGTTTCGTCCGATTTAGAGAACGCTATTTTCATACTGTTAACTGAAAATTACGTCAATTACTGCCACGTGTGGAGATATTATCAATAAATAAAAAATTGCAATTCTTTTTCTATTAAAGGAGACAACGATTGATTGATTGTTGTCTACTTTAATAGAAATGAATCTAATTATAACAAATGTAATATAAAATGGTCATATTTATCTATGACTGACTAAAAGTCTCATGATCTTAATGCTCCTCAGAGTTTGATAAAAATATTGCATAATAATAATAAAAATATATAATAATTAACTGAACCTGAAGAGCATTAACAAAATTTTCAATCGGTCATAGACAAAGATTTGCAATTTTTTATTTATTGATAATAATAATTCTAGGAATCTACTGAGCACTCTGCCAAAATGTTGCTCGCCTTGACAGACGTTAAGTTTCATAATTTGATGTATATCAATAATGTGTTTATTTATATATCTATAATTCTCAAAATGTGTATGTGTGTGATCGGATATTGTTTATGAGTTTCCACAGTTTTCATCCGATTTCGTTGAAAGATTTTTGGATAATTCTTCGGTACCGGTTTTGAGTCCAAATTGTCTGGTAAAAATTACAACCTTGAAGGTGAAAAATAGAAAAAAAAAAAAAAACTAATTTTTTTACACTTTGCGAAAAAATCAAATGCAAAATTTAATGTCTGTAAAAAAAGAAACAGCGTACAATCAATTTAGAGATTTGAAATCTAACGCAAACGATTATTAGAATTATAAAAAAAAATAATCGTATATTATTATGACGGTCCATGGAAGAGGTTCCTTCTTTGCAAGATTGAGAATGCAAAAACGGTCCTTTTGAGAACCCCCCCCAACACCTATTCAAATTGTTTACCCCCCAAATTTGTGGATGTGCCTCAGTTGCACCCAATTGTTTTACTAATATTGATTTTTGGGTGGGCTGACTTTAAACTTAAACTGCTCCAACTGGGCGGCAAAATTCCCAGTAATGAAACACGTCGTCGAAGATGAGTCATAGTGCTAGTATATATATATATATATATATATATATATATATATATATATATATATTATTATAATTATTTATTCGAAAATTATAACAAACATGTTATAAAATCGCTACAAACATAACCATTTTTGTTTCAACACTTCTGGTGTCTTATCAAATGATGATGCTGAATGTAGAATAAAGGGTTGCAGTGATTTTATAACATGTTTGTTATAATTTTCGAATAAATAATTATATCTGCTCTACTCTGTATTGAGCACTCTTTTAAGAAGAGTATTTGTTGGTTATTGGAATTTATTCCGTATACACCAATCCTATACTTGTATATATATATTTCAAACATATATTACTTTAAAAATTTATCTAAAGAGCCAATTGCAATTTAAGAACTTTCTTTAATATATTTTCACTATAAACATATTGTGCCATTTCTACTGTCACCAATTGGATTATATGTGTGTGAGCGTGTGAATTCTTTAGAAAAGTATTAGACTATATGCACAGGGTATGCAGAAATACCTCCCGCATAATGGTAAGACATTATCTAGATAGGTGGTACCCAAATGGCGCGGGGCAAGAGGATAGCAGATGAAGAGGAATAATTGAAAGATAATCAAAGATTATGCCAGAAATGATTTCAAAAATCAAAAAATATTAAAATATTATGGATCATTTGTAATTGCATGCCTGAGTCCCAGTATAAATAGTTATTGAACGATTTTATCATTGTCATATTTTTGCATCTATCAAGTATTAAGTATATATTAACTAGGCTCCACAAATTGGAGGAGAGAGTTATCAATGATAATGTTCTAACTTCGAATCCGCGGTTATCTCCCTTTAACCTTCTTTTTTTTTTATTTTTAAATGTATTTTTTATCACATAAGATTTGGTGAGATGCGAGCGAATGTTCATTCTGAAAATGCATCCCAGAGAAGAAATGTTTGGGAAACAAGGATATAGATGAAGACACTATTGCCACAAATGCCTTACCATTATGTGGGAGATATTTCTGAAGTACCATATATATATATATATATATATATATATATATATATATATATATATATATAATGTGTGTGTGTGTGTGTGTACCAAAACACTCGCGATACCAAAGGTTTAAAATTAATTTTTAAAAATGAAAAATCTTTCTTGAAGCTATTATTTTAGTTTTAATTTCAAGCTAATAGATTAAATTTAATATTTCCAATAAACAAAATACTTTTTTCTGTATTTTAAAAGTAATTTAAATTGACCGGAAGGAGTTTTCGTTTAGTAATTACTAAGTTCTAAGGTTAGCGCCATTTTTAGTCGTCTTTCAGCGCAATGTAATTTTCCTTATTAAAAATCTTTCAAAAATAAAATATACTTTTCCGAAACTTTATTTGAGGAATGTAAACATTGTTACAACTCAGTGTTGACCTCAGTCTCCACTCTTATATTTATATATGCCCTGTATCTGATAGTGAGCACTTTTAAACATAAATATCTTCAGGACATGAGCGATCATGGCTCACTACAATTTCCTCTCCTTTGTGGTTATTAACTTGACTTTTTGTTATTTTTTACTTTTATCTCTCTTAAATCGTGCTCTTCCATCCATTGACTCACACTCTCTAGATAGGTTATGCATTGTTTTCTTTTGTCCCTCTTGCTTTCAAGCTGCCCTGTAAATATCAATTTTTCCAAGCCTTCTTTCCTCATGTGCCCTAGAAATTTTAACTAAGTCTTCCTGAGGTTAAGTATAAATGTCCTTTTGGTTTCCATTTTCTGTTGCCCACATGTTCAATCCAAGATATTCTTACAATCCTTCTGTAAGTAATAAATATAGTATACCCTTTTTATTCACATACACACACACACACATATATACAAGGTAACCAAAAAAGTTCTGTTCGTTTTTTGATTAGTCATTGAATGAAGTTGAAATATATACGAAATGCGTGTAGCAATTGTTTTCAAATTCGGACAGCCGGAAGTAGGAACATCAGACGTTATAAAAAAACACGCGCACCGTGCCCAGCCATCAGTTATAAGCCGGACAGCTGTGAGAAGGATGGAAGTGTCTAGAGATCTCGTTCAGAGCGGTTTGCTTTACGACTTCAAAGTGGGCTTATCATCAGCTGCATCAAGTCGCCGCATATGTCAAGCGTTTGGGGATAGTGCTGTGGATGAACGTACTGCAAGGCGTTGGTTTCGAAAATTCAAGTCGGGAGATTTGTCTCTCCATGATGAGCCTCGCAGTGGACGACCACATGTCTTGAATGACGGAGTCCTGAAGGCGGCCATTGAAGAGGACAGTAGTCTAACGTGTGATGACAGTTCAACGTTTCCGATGAAACAGTTAGACTTCACCTGCACCGCCTAGGTAAGACGTACAAACTGAGCAAGTGGGTTCCGCAAACGCTGTTGGAGGTCCACAAGGGACAACAAGTGGCAGCCTTCGTATCGCTGCTTTCTCGCCACCGTACCGCATCCTTATTCAATCGAGTGCTTACCAGTGATGAAAAGTAGGTTCTGTACGAAACTCCCAAGCGATGCAGACATTGGTTGTCTCCTCAGGATTCTGTCCCTCACACCGCAAGACCGCCTATTCACCCACGCAAGATTATGCTTTGTGTCTGGTGGACAGGTCGTCAAGTGGTTCATTATGAACTGCTATCAACGGGCCAAACGGTCACTGGAGACCTATAATCGCAGCAATTGAAACTTGTGCAACAGGTATTGCGCCAGAAGGAGCCAGCACTCGTGAATTGCAAAGGTGTGCTTTTCCTCCATGACAACGTCAGGCTGCATGTCACGCGAGTGGTCAGGGATACCATGCAGCAACTTGGGTGGGTGACTTTGTGCCATCCACCTTATTCACCTGACCTTGCGCCATCCGATTACCCCCTCTTCCACTCCGTGGATAATCATCTTCGTGGGAAATCCTTCGCCAATGAAGCAGACTTGCGCAAAGCCCTCACGGACTTCTTTGCGTCAACCCCACCCCCCGAGTTCTACCGCAAGGGCATCGAACACCTGGAGACACGTTGGCAGAAGGTGCTGGATGCCGATGGCGATTACTTCGAAGACTAAATATAAGTTACACATACTGTGAAGCGTTTTCTTTTTTTCCTTTAAAAACGGACAGAACTTTTTTGGTTACCTTGTGTGTGTGTAATATATATATATATATATATATATATATATATATAAATTATGAAATGGACTAAGTCCGACAACTATATTAATATATTTTCTGTTTCTACGTTATTTTTATAAATACAAATATTTAAGTAAATGCTCTGTTTATAATAATCAGTATTAACGACATTTACCGGCTTGAATATCCGAGAAACTTCATAAAAAATATGTGTCCTCCGACAGGAATCAAACCTGTATCCTACAAGGAATCGTCCTATAGCCTGACGTGCTATACTATTTAGCTACAGAGGAAGCGTCTAGTTAGCAAGTTTAAATTACTGCTTTTAAAATACAAATTTCCCATGATTTCTCACAAGTGCTCATAACTGCTCGAAGCGTATCTTAACGTAAACAAATGACAATATATTATAAAATGAACTAAGTCCGACAATTATTTTAATATATTTTCTTAGTCCATCATACATAAAATGAACTTTCTCGTATAACTATAATTTTTACAAGACGAGAGATTCCATCATATATAAACTATTGAGTTACTTTTCAATCACCCTGTATTTCAATGAAACTCTATATACGCAGGCACATATATAAGGTACAAATATCACTCGATGTTGCCACCACTTTTTCCAGGCGGGACTGAAAGCTGAAGCAAGCCTTGGCGATGGCGCCTCTGATGGCTGTCTTGAGAGCCTCCTTGGTGTTGTAGGACAAGCTGTTCACCTCCCTCCCCAAGACGACCCACACAAAATAGTCAAGAAGATTGCAGTCTGGCGATAAGGGAGGCCATAAGTTGGTGAGCAAATGGCACTTCTTGAGCACATACGATTTATAATTCAAGCTTTCTTTGACTATACACCCGATTGCTTGTATCCATTTCCTTTGTGATTTTTCATTGACAACTTCAGCAACAAACTCTGGCGTCCTGGTGGCACCAGAATGATTCTTATGAGTCTTGCGTTCTGGCCTGAAATTGCACTTGTCGTATGCCTTTGTAAAGTTGTAAAATATGGTTTTAGGGTATTTAAAACATTCAATGATTTATGACCGGCGTGAAGGTTCTCTGCAACAATAGCTCAGCGATCGTACTCTGAAGAAGACACGTTAATTACTAAGCACCTCTTGCATCACTGCCCAGTGGGCCCAGATGGACTAATTTTGGAAATAGAGGTATGGTGCATAAACTGGCTCAGTCTGCTTCTGATAAGTGATTAAGGTCTTTTTGGAAGTGTTCATAAAAGGTGAAATTTTTCAAAAATTGTGGGTTTGGGATGGGATTTTATTATTTGGTCATTGACGTTCCAAAGTACAAAAATTGAATGATTGACTTGGAGGAAGGTTTTGAAAATTCCAAAAGTCTGGGAACCTCTCGGTATAATTTTCCTCAGTTGCGACTCTGTCCTTTGACAGAGCCGCCCCTGAGCGCACTCTGCCCAAAGACAGACGCGCAACTGAGAGATTGTAAAGAAACGTGTTACAAACTACTTTAGAGGTCAGGTTGTGACACAAAGTTTATTTAATGTGGGGTGTCCTAGCACGTACACCAGGCTAGGAACAAAAGTTGCCCACATCCCCCACAACCGTCGGTTGCGCTGGCCTTGGTGCGAGCACCAATCTCTCTGCCTGGGACAATGAGAGGGCGCGCCCTAGGCCAGCTGTTCCCCAGGACTGAGCATCCCTCAGTATAATTTTTCTGTTGCGTCTCGATGTTTACTCGTTCCCTCACGAGGACGAGATGTGACACAAGGTCTTTTTAAAGTAGGGACCAGAGCGCGTACACCCGAGAAAAGGACAAAAATTGCCCCCAGCCCCCGCAACCGTCAGGTTGCTCTGGCCTCGATGCGAGAACCGATCCTTTCCTCTGGAGCAATGGAAGGGCGCGGCCTCGGTCAGCTGTTTCCCCAGGGCTGAGGACTTCTTCAGTATAAATTTTCTCAGTTACCCCTCTGACCTTTGAGTAAAGTTGCGATTCTCTCCTTCAATATCTATACTATATATTATCTACTTCTAGGCAATATCACTCTTCAGGTTTAACTAATTTGCATACTGATTTTAAAAAGTTTATTTCATTAATTAACTGTCCTTCATTAGTGTTCTGTTATTCAAGGATTGAATTGATTTTCATAACAAAAATAGTTCTGTTTAGGAATATCTTCTTATATAGTGCAAAAAAGTGTTTGAAATTTGTATT
Organism: Acanthosepion pharaonis; assembly: GCA_903632075.3. NCBI lineage: Eukaryota > Metazoa > Mollusca > Cephalopoda > Sepiida > Sepiidae > Acanthosepion > Acanthosepion pharaonis. The sequence goes on along the minus strand of CAHIKZ030000753.1, from coordinate 334,734 downwards.
TTACTTGGCCTTCAACAAGTTGGCATCTATTTGTAAAAGTTTCCTTAACTATAACAAGCCAATTTATGAATGAAATGTCCATTTTGAAATTTTTGTTTCAAAGATTTCAAGTAGTGAATATATCTTACTTTGCATAGCGATAGCAAACAGGCAAAGCCTGCTAGTACCTTTTATATACTGTCAATAGATGTGTATTTATAATAAGCATTGTAGTAAAGGTTTACTACAAAAAAAAGAAATCTTAATAAAGAAGAGCAAGATTGCCATCTGCTTTTGTCATGTTTATTAATTCATTAACAAACAACAACAACAACAATCTTTTGTCATAATCAACATAATCAATCAACATAAGAAAACATCAGGAAAGTGTAGGCATCACTTGAGATTGTCAGTTTCCTACTGTTTGGTTGTCTCTCAGAATTTCATGGCAGTCTTTGCCTTCTCTGTCTCACTGGCATGCAAGCCACGACAAATATACTGCAGTTCCTCAACTAGGGTCTCATAGCGGTAGGCAACTCGGATGTCTGGCACATTAGTACGGCTCACGTCATTTCCTGCAACACCTTCACGAGTGTAGTTCGGCCCCAACCAATGTTGCTTCACCTGGTGAGAGGAGAAAAGAAGAAAAAAATTTATTGTGAATTCACCTTTTTATTTATTTATTTATTTGAAGTTTTCATATAAAGGAAGTACCAAAATGTTCTGGATAACTGACCAATGATGCGGGGACAGAAATTACTTCTTCTAACCCCTAATTAAAGCAATAACCTTAGTAGTTTCCTTAAAGTGACTTTACATAAAGAATAACAAAGAAAAAAAACAATACTATATACAATTCGTTTGTAAATTCCATTTAAAATCCCTGTTTATGGCTTAAAGTGTCCAATATCAGGAATAGGGCATATGTGGATATGAACATGGACATTGAATCAATACCCAAAGGCAGAAGTATGTTTCATGCTAAGTAAAATCCTCAGGCCTTATGGCCTGAGGATTGATATTTAAGCATCAAGAACACTGAAGTCAACACCCAATTATGACAATGTCCACTTTCACTCACACAAATGGAAATTAATAAGAAAAGCTAGAATATGTAGGTCATTAAATGACCCATGTCCTTTGTGCATACATGAGAAACTATATATTACTAAGTTCATAAAAAAATAAAAATTTACTGAATCAAAGAAATGAAATAGCTATTCTTTGCCCTCATTGTCAAAAGTTTTCCTTAAATAATATTTAAAAATAAAATAAAAAATGGGAGCTGGTAATATACATACATATATTTGATATGAAAAAATAATTTTTAAATAATTTAAGTAATTCTATTACATTTACTTGATTTAAAAATAAATATAGTCTATTAGTAATTAAGAGTAAAAAATATTTTAAAATTGTAATTAAATATAACGTATTCTAACCCAAACACCCCTTTTAGAAAGAATCTTTCAGTATACAAGTATGAAAAAAATGCCGAAAAACTTTTTGTCATTAATAATAAAAAAAAAAACCCAGATGACATGCGTTTAATGGACGTCAGAATTCGTTGAAAAGTACACCCTTACCGTCCCTAAACTTAACCTCTTTTTTGAATGTAACTCATAATTGATACAACAATAGTTAATAAAAATGAATGTGCTACCGCCCCTGTCTAAATGATTAGATTTCTCTGTATCCTTGGAAACAGGAAATTATGAATTTATATGTGCATTTAAAACTCAGTAAATTTAAAAATAAGTTATTCCAAAATTCGCTGGATGATGAAACAGAACTAATGCTTTTAATTTACTTATATAATTAAATTTGAAGTTTTTAGCTTTAGTTTTTGAAACATGGTTATTATTGTGTAGCGAAGAAACCCTATTTTAAATCAGTTAATTTATAATATTTATGCTCTGTAAATTTACATTGAGCACTGTTTTGTAAAAATAAAAAATATCAATAAGAACACCAGATTATATATCTTACTGTTCTTTCTTTTTATATATATAATTTTTTTTTTTTTTTTTTTTTTTTGTCATCCCAAGCAAGGTAGTACGGCCACTAACATGCAAGGGGTTACATAGTGTGGAGGAATTAGGAACAGAAACATTAGTAATGGATAGAAAGAGAAAAGAGCATTCAGGAAGACAGTAGATAGCAACTGACATTGGATTTAAATTCTTGCAGATTAAAGTTGGCTGGAAACCACAGAGCCAGAAAAAGAAACTGTTAGCATAGAACTTATGGCTACATCCAGTTCTGTTAGCTCAACTGATTTTGCTACCAGTCTAGTATTGCACTTAAATTCATAGTCTAGTTACCACAACAAATAGCTTATCTGAACAATTACCATGAACATATTTTTTAAAAAAGGTAGAGAGAGAAAACATTACGGCAGTGGGCAAGCGATTAAATCTGAGCCACCAAATCAGGACCAGTAATAATGCTGATTCTTCTATGGATCTTATGAAGTAGCTCAAAGTAAATTTCAGAGACACCAGATCATATATGGTAGCAATATTCTAAGCATGGACGAATGGTAGATTTATAGATAGATTCCTGAGAAAAAAAAATCTCACCTGACTTTCTTAGCAGCTGACCTAGGTTCAATATAGCCTTTTCATTTCATGTCAGCTGAGAACATTAGCCCGAGAAGGTGCAATATGTCACTTTCTTGGAGGATAGCATCAGCCATACTGATGAAAGACAAAGAGAGTGATCTCTCAGATAAACCATCTTTTGTCCCAGTTAGTGACAGTCTTGAGGTTGTTTTGTACATCAGCCTTAGTATCAAGAAAGAAGTAAATGGTAATATCATCAGCTTAGATGCCAAGTTGAGAGTTGATATCATCATGAAGGTTGTTAATGAAGTTTAAAAACAGTGTAAGACCAAGGATGGAGCCCTGGGAGACACCTACATCAGTATGAAAGGATGTAGAGGAGTGGCCATTCAGGACAACTTTCATTTCACAATTTGATAGGAATGACCGGATCTCCTCAAAAATGCCCCGAAATACTGTCTAAAACTAATAGGCTGAAAGTTATATGGATTGGATAGTTCACCAGAGTTCTTAAATACGGGAACAGCAGGCAGAAAAGCAGGAGGTGCTGAGGCTTTTATTATACAGTTTAGAGAGAAGAGGAGCCAGTTCGGGACCTTGGAAGAGGTCATATGCATATCACTCAACAGAGAATCAGTTCTAAGTGAGAAGATGAGCAGGGATACTCCAGATGAGTCAATAGTAGAGTTTGAGGAGAATTTATGGACAAACCATTCAGCATTATCAGCAGATGATGATAACACCTCAAATCGATTGAAGAGTGGGGGAACAGAGACCTTGCACTATTTAGTATCCTATTAAAGAGATGCCAGTAATCAAAAAAGCCAAAGTTTTTGAGACTATGCAGTGCCTCATTCTCTCAACAAATAGGGACTTAGCTTTTTTGAGGACTCTCTTACATTTGTTATGAGCAGTAGCAAATAGGCACCTGTTATGATGAGAGCTGTCATGCTGGTATAGCCAGAAATAATGATTCCTGTGTGCTATGGTGGCTGAGCATTCTGGTGTGAACTATGGAGAGGATTGTGGTTTCACCTGGTATTTCCAAGAAGGGATGAAAGGGCATCATGAAGAAAATCCTGGAATGAGGTCTTATGGACAGTGGGGGGGGGCATCCTGTTTAATGGATGCTTGGAGATATCAAGAGGGAAGTATTGTGCAGCTTGACAAGAGGTAAGAAATGGATCCAGTAGAGACGCCTGTTGCTCAGTTTGGCTAGGGAAATGAGTAAGGAAGTCCATGATTTAGGTGGGGGATTGAACAATGGAAAAATTTAATGTCTGTATACTGGCAACATCAGTACCTTTTTAGAATGTTTCAGCCATGTGTCATGGTGAGCATTAAAGTCACTGAAGACAAAAAAGTTCACAGACAGATGGAGAGAAACTACTTACTCTATACTGTCAGCTATTGTGTCTAATATACCGCAGTCTTGGGAAGAGGTGGGGAGCAATAAATGAAAAAAAAGAGAAAGCTGATAGATTTTGGTAGCGAAAGACAGAAACACATGAAAGAGTAGTCAGCAACCTTGAGAGACTGTCCATCGGAAGATTATCCCGGATGTAAACACCAAGGCCATGGAAATAATGAAATTCAGCAAAGGGGCAGATACCCTGAAATCAAGAATTCATTGGTAGCAATGAAAGAATTCAAGTTGGTTTCACAAACAGCAAAGTTATCTGTCAACCATTTCAGGAGAAAAGATTCTATGCTGCAGAAGTTGGAACAGATGCCACGAATATTGGAGAAAGAAAGATTGAGGGGTGGGGTAGGTGGTTTTTTTGTTAGCTGGTTTAGTTTTATTTCTTTTTGTTGTGATTTTGAAGAGAGAGGAAAAAGACCAGCATAATTGTCACTATCTGGTGGCTGAAAGCAGAGCATAATGTGGCCTCAGGATTGCCCACCAAAAATACATGCAGGGACATCTACTCATGTGTGACATGGCACTACAGATACCCCAATATTATGCACCTGTTGATCAAAGCAGCTTCTCTAAGTGCTACCAAAGAGTTCAGGCTCCTAAAGACCAGCAGCCAGCAAACGACTAACAATGGAAAGTCCAATCAACAAAAAGTAAACAATTAAATCATTGTGGTACTGGTAGACAAAAGACAGAACTAGTAAACTATATCCTGATCAGGAAACAAGAGATGAACCTCTAATCCTGTTCAATAAACATGGAAGGAGAGTGGACCAAACAATAAGTGAGCCTGTCTGCTCCTTTTAAGCAGTGGAGAGAAAAGGAATGAGAAATACAAAAGAATTCATATCAAGTTATGACTTGGTAGTAAACACCAGAATATATACTAACTAAAAAAAAAAAAAATGGGCTATTAAGAGCTGTCATGCCAGTATAGCTGGAAATAATGATTCCTGTGTGCTATGGTAGCTGAACTATAGAGAGGATTGTGGTTTCACTGGGTATTTCCAAGAGGGGATGAAAGTGTCCATGCCAGCTTAATACACTCTTGTCTTGACAATTTTTCAGCATTGATCAACAACACTCTCAAATTAAACAAGTTGAGGGGAGGGTCTGAAGTAGGAAATTTGATAATTACTAGCAATTACTAGAACAGTCTAGAGCAACAAAAAATTAACAAATAAAATAAAAGTATGACACGGGCATTTAAACATCTACAACAAGAACATGGCACAAGGCAGGGTAATATATGAGCTCTACAAATGCTTCCTTCTAATCCTTAACTTTTTTTATGGACACTACAGAGATGAGATGGTGAGCAATGTGTGGGTAGTGGTGTGAAAGGACCAGAATCATTCACTAGCTATTGGTAGTACCAGGATGAATGGGAGGGGGTGGCATTCACCTCTTGTTTTCTTTGCTATTATTCATATCTGTCCTCAATTTTCACACACACACATATATATATATATATATATATATATATATAGTGCTATTCAATAAAAGTGACTCTCCTTATCCTTTGAATTTAGCTCAACTTTTGTTTCATCAGAGAAGAGAACATTCTTCCAGTCTTCTACGGTGAAATGTTTGTAATAGTGAGCCCATTCAAGTCTCTTGGCTTTGTTCGCTTTGCTTATTAGTGGCTTAAACCTTTATGTACAAGATTTGCAACCTTGCTCTGACACTGTTGAAGAGGCAAGACTAACACCTTGCTCTTTGCTTAGACTGGCTGCAATTTCTTGGCTAGTTATAGTACTATTCTTTGCAACTTCTCTCTTGATTACCCTGCCAGTTTTATCATCAATCTTTTTCTTCCATCCCCTTGTTTCCTTTCTTGGAGTAGGAGTGGCATCATTATGTGCCCTAAGCACTCGAAAGCAGTTGATTGCGAGGATATAGCAATTTCTGCGATTTCTCTTGTAGACTTGCCTGCTTTTGAGAGGGCAATAATGGATGCCTTAAGTGGTTTTGATGCGTGTTTGTACCCTTTCATCTGGTTAGTGAGTTGAGTGGCTATTTCAAGCTGTTTTTATAATGCATAAGGCTTTCTGGAATATTCTGGATTTAATTTAAGCTGTTCTAGAATTCTCTAGAATATTGTTCTGAGTGTATTGTAAAATAGTTTCCAATATTTTGTCAAAAGCTCCTTAAATTTACCAGTTTAATCATTAGAATGCGATATCTGAGTCACTTTTTTGCACAGAGTTTTTTCCTGAATCTCATTTATATCCAAATTTATAATTATCAATAGAATACCTTAGGGTGAATAAACTTTTTTTTCCTAGGTGGTCGGGAAGGGGTCTTTATATTAGTAAGATTAAAATTATTTTAACCCCAAAAAATAGGCAAAAAATATTTTAGTAAAAAAAAAAAAAAAAATCAGGTGAGTCACTTTTATCGAACAGCAGTGTGTGTGTGTGTATATATATATATATATATATATATATATATATATATATATATATATATAGAGAGAGAGAGAGGTAAATATTTTTATACTAATATTGAAAGCCTATATATATGTGTACATTCAGATCACCAGTTATTCATTAGTACCATTTGAAAAATGTGAAAACACCTCTTCCTCTGTTTCACCATCATATTCTTAAGTGTGACATTAGACTGCCTAATGTCATGTAAAATGGTTTGAAATCAGCAAGTATTAACAAGAGAAGCAATTACGATTCAGTGAACATCATTTTCTTTTTATTAAATGGAGCTGGATTTTTGTTTTTAAGACGGCAAATAAATTGGCTGTCTGAACAGCTAAAGTGTAAATTCTTCATTAAATACTGGAAAGAGTAATTTGAATCATTTACATTAGATTGGCTAATGCCTGAAGACTTTATTACGTAATATTTTTTTTCTTTTTTTTTTCTTACAGAAAATTGATTCAAAATCATAGCCAGGGGTGGGAGGAAGATTCCTTTTTTTTTTTTTCTTTTTTTTTTTCTTTTTCTAGTTACAGATTCATGAAAGTTAACAGAAACAATTTTGTTTGTTTATCTCATCAATATCATTATTGCTTGTCCCCCCCACACACACACACCTTTTATGATTTTAAGATCAAATATTGAATTGTTTTATTTCTCCTGAATTTATGATTCAAATTTTACTGACTGAAAATTTTAGCTACTAGAAAATACCAAGATTTATCTCAACCTGGCTTTTAACAACCCTTTCCAAATTAAATTTAGTTCTAAATTTTATGAGTTTTACTCAAAGTGAAATTTGAATTTGGGAATGTTAACCTCTTTGTCAGACTAGCTGAAGTACACCTTAACTGCAGGTAAGGGTTATGACAAGTTGTTAAAAAAAAAATGAAAAATGATCAATTTTTTTTTTTTTTTTGTCTATAACAGACAAATTATAGTCTTACTACACCAAACAATTGTTACTGTTAAAGATAGATCTATTATAACAAGAGAGGTAGACACTTCCTTTCCCTATGAGGAAAAAAAGCTTTAAATAAAAACCTATAATTTGACAATTTTACTTGAAACACTTTTATTGAACAGGCAAAAAAAAACTCATCTCAATTATACAGAGCTATTCTAATAGGATTGTATGGTGCAATCATTTTTACTCCTGAATAATATCTGTTTTTGATCATTTTCATGGAAAACTGTAATAAAATATCTACATGTTGAACAAGACCATTTGGAAAAGGTTAACTTAAAAGAAAACCTTTTTATTTTTGTTTTAAATCAGTATTTTTAAAAACAAGAAATGAAGATAATTTTGTGATCAAAACAGTCATATAAAATTTAAGTATTTTACTGCAAGTTCACAATCACCCATGATATCTAAAATTTTTTTTTTTTTTAGTAATTTGACTTTACAAAATCTCATCCTATTTGGCTCAGCTTCTAAAATTTATTTTAAGCCTTCTAGGCTCATAATACTATTAAAATGTCAATGTGTTCAGAAGACTGGCGGGTAGTTTTGTTATCCATAAATTCCAAATTCCTTGTTTAATGTTAATCAAGTTGAATAAAAGTAAAAAAAAAAAAATGCCCTGTGCAAGTTGACCTTTTAAACATTGAATGATTTCTCCAAAAATCTGGGGTCAATCTGAACATAGTTGAGACTTTTGTCACTAATCTTCGGCTCTCAAAGAAACAGCCTTTGAAGGAAACTGTTACAGAAAATATAATCATCAGCACAAATGAAAAATTATTTGAATATTGCCATCTTTTTTTTTGAGGTGGGAGGAGTATAAGTACACAAGCTGTAGTAGTAATAATATTACTAATAAAACAGAAATTCCAAATTAATAATTTTGCTATACATTTTAATCATCTCAACACCAACATTTGGGAAGGTAGACAGCATCACAAAAAAAAAAAGAATGTATTGTTATTGATTAGTTTTGTAATTTTTAATAGATTTATCATATAAGTAATATAAATTTATTTATTTATCCATCACACAGCCTGATCTCACCTACTTGCAAATTCTGTTATGGTAACAGGGGGCATTTTAATGCCAATAATAAGCAAATATGCCTTATGTTACAATAAGAGCAGAATGTCTCAATAAGTAATGAGAACAGATTCCAAGATACAGAAAATATAACCAATACAAATGAAAACTTATTTAAATATTGTCATCATTTTTTCATATAAGTATTTGAGCAGCAGCAGTAGTAATAATAATAATAATAAATGAAATTCCATCTTGACAAATTCTTTGTTTAATCAGGTTTAATTATTTAAAAAAAAAAAGAAAAAAAAAAAGGCCTGTGTAAGTTAACTTTTTAAGTTTTGAATAACCCCAGATGTAAGAGGTCAAAAGATTTTTTTTTTTTTTAAATCCATTGTATAGTATAAATTTATATATTCATCAGTTACACAGCCTGGTCCCCACTATTTGCAAATGAGATATTCTGTTATATTAACAAGAGGCATTTTTATGCCAATAAGCAAATATGCTTTATGTTACAATAAGATCAGAATGTCTCATTTAATAAATAATGAGAACAGGTTACTGATAGATTACTTTTCATTTCTTTGGTTATTTTTACTTTTAATCATCTGGAAAACAAAGTTTTATCTCAAAATCTTTGGTCTTTCCTTTTAATAAACAACAAAAAATTTGTTGATTTATTAAATTATGTTTTTTCATCCTTTTTAGAACATTTGAAATTTTGATTAAATATCTTTCTTTTTTTTTTTTTTATTTGCATCAATCCTGTGGCAAAAGATCAGTATAGAACATTTTAGCCTCTTTACAGAGAATTGATTTGAAAATTTTTGCAAAATGAAATACTTGTTGGATTTTAATGAAACTTTCAAGATTTATTCACAAATGAATGAAATTATTTTAGAAAATATTAGTAAAATTTTTTTTTTTTTTTTTTACACCTTTTACCTCCCCCACTCTCCCTTACTTATTTAATTTAATGAAATTTTGAGAAATTAAATTTTGTGCCACTTGGTGTTTATATTAGCTAAAAGCAGAACGCCTTGGAGAATTTAAATCTTCAATTTATTTTTTTTTTTTTTGTAAAACAGGAATACTGATTATTGAAAATTTGCTCTGAATCATGAAAGAAAAAAATGCAAATAAAAATTAAGACTTTCAATTGCTTTTATGAATAAGATACATTATGGACATTATTGTCTGAAGAAAAAACGTTTTTTCAATGAATAATGAATTTTTACAAGAATAAAAGATTTAAAACTTTAATTTATAAAGTTTTGCATTACTTTGTCCCCATTAGGTGACATTGTTATTAAATAAAAACTATATTTATTAATCATAAATGGAAAAACTTAGCACAATTCAGCAAAACTGAATATTTTAAAAAGAGTTTTAAATATCTTTTGTGTGTTTATACAGGCCAATTTTTATAAATACAGATGTCCATACACAACATTATTAGAAAATAAAAGTGATAACTGTAGTAAATTTAAAGCTGAAGGATTTAAAATTCAATAAGACGTTAAATTGCAAAGAATATTTTCCTAAATTTTTAAGATTACTGGGTAGTTAAAAACGATATCAAAAAGATGTTTGCATTATATTCCTCAAGTAATTTTATAGATGTAAAGAAACAGATAAACTTCCATCTGTCATTGAAGGCTTCAACACCTTAAATAAACAACTCCCATGTTAAAAATGTATTTTTGCAATACTTTAAACTTATAGTATTTGTTTCAAATCAAATTGATTAAACTTTTAAGTAAAAAAAAGTTTCAGAAAGGTATATTTTATTTTTGAAGATTTTTTTTTTGTTTTAATAAAAAGAATTTCATTGCAATGATGGAAGGCTAAAAAGGGCACTAAAATATGTATTGATTTAAAAATGAAACTCCTTCCAGACAACTTAAATTTTGAAAATATTTTGCTTATTGGAAATATTAAATTTAATCTATTAAAACTAAAATGAAATCTTCAAGAAAGATTTTTCATGTTTTTTTCACACATGAAATGGACAAAGTCCGACAATAATTTATTATGTTTATACATTTTTTTATAAAAAATGTCTTAAAATAATTGTCAGATTTTGTCCATTTCATAATGTGTGATGTCATTTGTATACATTTGGATACGCATCGAGCAGATATGAATGACATGAGAAAATCATGAAGAATTGTAGTTTAAAAACAGTAAAATTGACCTTGCTAACCGAAATGTTCCTCTGTGGCTCAACTGGTAAAAGCACGTCAGGCTATATGACAGTTCCGTATAGGATACAGGTTCGATTCCTGTCGGAGGATGCATATTTTCTATGAAAATTTCTCGGACATTCAGGCCAGTAAATGTCATTAATACTGTTTATAATAAACAGAACATTTACTTAAATATTTGTATCTATAAGAAAGAACGTATAAACATAAAAAATATATTTCTTTTAAAATAAAAAGAAATAACAGCCAGATTTATAATCCAGAGTTCTTTACCATTTATTTTAAAAACAGTGCTTGATACACAGTAGAGCATAATATTACAATTATTATTTAAAACATTGTGACACAGAAATTACCATGTTTCAAAACTAAAACCTAAATCTTAAATTTAAACTTTAAATTTAAAGTTTTTGTTCCATATTCAAGTGATGATGAATACCTCTTGAAAGAATAATTTACACTTTTTATAAGCTAAATAGTTTAAGTTGGTGGGAGAATGTGATTAAAAAATTTTTTTAATAGGGTGTTAGTGTTTTGACAAATCAAGATACAAGAATAATTTAAGGTGGCAATGTAAATATTGGTTAAGGGTTAGGTGTGGGTTTGTAATTTCTGTCTGTTGATACTGGCTTCCTTATATAACATGTCATCACTGTCATTTTTTTTTTTTTTAACATAAACTACAATACAATTGGCATTTTTTATTTATTTTCTTATTTTATAAAATATATTGTGGGTTTTTTTAAATGGGCTTTCAAATATGATTAAGTAATATTTTTATATTTTATTTTTATTTATAAAGATCTAAAATACTATATTTATTAATAAACTATATACGATATTGTAAAATTAAAATATTAGAATTTCTGAAAAATAAAGATTTATTAAATCAAAGAAATGAAATATCAATTTTTTTATAGACATTCTATTATGTTTTCTTTAAAAATAATTAATTATAAAAAAATTTGCATAATTATATATCTACTATTTGATCAAAAGTAGGATAGTTTATTAATAAATATAATATTTTAGATCTTTATAAATAAAAATATAAAATACCTGACTTAATCATATTTGAAAGCACCCTTTAAAAAAAAACAATATATATTATAAAATAAATAAATAAATAAAAATGCCAATTGTATTGTAGTTTATCTAAAAAAAAAAAAAAAGTGATGACACATTCTCATATAAGATTACAAACCCACACCTAACCCTTAACCGATATTTACGTTGCCACCTTAAATTATACTTGTATACTGATTCGTCAAAAAACCAACACCCCCTTAAAAAATTTTGTAATCTCGTTCCCCCACCAACTTAAACTATAATAATACTATTTAGCTTATGAAGAATAAATCATCTTTTTGAAAGTTATTCAACATTGCTTGAAAATGGTACAAAAACTTTAAGTTTAAATTTAAGATTTAGGTTTCAGTTTTGAAATGTGGTAATTTCTGTGTTGTGATGAGTACATATTTTTAAATAATTATATATGTGTGTGTGTGCACATATGTTTATCTTTCTTCCTCTCCCACTTGCCTTTAGTCTGTTTCACAAACTGTCTCAACAAAACATCTGAAAAAAGCACCCCCCTCTTCCCTTTTTATACTGCCTGCTTAACCCACAATTTACAATGCCCCCCCCCCTTCCGTTAGTGAAAAGTATTTAATCTAACATTGTCCAGTTAACACTTTTTTTTTTGTTTTGTTTTTCTTTCCCCTGGGAAGTAGGGATGCACAGTAATAAGGGCACAGGTAAAAATGGCACAAGTGGTGGAGAAAATAGGAAAAAATGGCACAAATAAGTCATCCAGGTTATTGCTAGAAATCTGGTTGATCTTCTGTTTCTGCTGCTTTTCTCTTCATATTGTTGATGTATTTTGTGGATGCAATAGCTGCATAATCAGGAGCATAGTTGTGGTTTTTTAGCTGCTACAGGATCAGTCATATCAAGGCTGATAGTCATGGTACCTTTTACAAAAAGACGTTCTCTTAACACATCTCTTTATCTGATAGTAATTGATCTTGCAATCTGTTTTTTTATACATTTACCCTTGGAAGCATATCTTTTCTTTTCCTTTATTACTTGCTATAACTTCCATGATAGGGGTTATGATAGACGATGAAATCAATGGTGTGCTTGATGGCTCCAAGACAACCTGAACCTTCACTTTGTGCCATTTTTTTTTTTTTTTTCCTATTTTCCCACCTGTGCCATTATTACCTAAATTTGGGAAGTAGGAAAACATTCTCTCTCTCCTCATTTTTTTTTCTTTTCTTCAACTACAGAACTGTATTGTTATTTAAACAATTTAGCAACAACAAAATCATTATTTCCTTCAGAGAAATAAACAAATAGAACAGTATACTTTGTTGTGTATAAAATATTATTAAAAGTCTAGCAAAAAGATCACCAAGGCTTAGTAGTACACAATTCATTTGGCCTTTAACAAATCTTTATCCAATACAAGAGTCACTCAAGATTGTTGTATGGACATAATATGAATATATATAATAGGGGCCACCTCAATGTGGTGTTACGGTTAGCAAACATGTCTCACTAGATCAGTTTGATCCTCACTGAGTGCTTCATGCTTTCAGCCTTGTGCCACATCTAAGTTTCGCTGCACTTAGAAAATTAGCATTGATAAGTAATGGTTGACCCTAAAACTGAAGAAGTTAAGATTGTTCAGGGAAGCATCCACTCTGGAGCCTGTTCTATAAAGGAGCAGTCCTCAGGAGGAAACTATTTTAATAATGGAATATGAAGGGGATGAGAACAGTTCGAAGAACCCCCACCCCACGTTTATATGGCATGACAGGTCTTAGCTAATGCCTTTCAGAACAGGAAAAATGACACGTTAGAGTAGCATTTATCCTCAAGGACACATGGCACAGTGGATAAAGGCGTTAGTTAGATCCAGTGACAGGACCCAAAGAGTGAGAGTTCAATACCTGGTTAAGGCAGTGGAGAACTTGGAGAGGGGAATTAACAGGAGATAACTGATATCCATTAAATATGGCACATGGAACTAGAACAGTCTACCCCAGTGAGCAAAATAAAGGGTTCAGTTTGACATTCCAACCACCTGAAGAAGGCTGGAGCGTACAACAGCCAAAACATTGTAATAAATATGGCGACAAAGTAGTGTACATAATACCTCATCTCAGAAATACAAACATACTGAAGGGTGATAAATATGGTGACAAAGATAAGGACAATAGTCCAAATAATAATGTACATAATACCTCATCTCAGAAATATAGACAGATATCATTTTTATTTTAATATCATTTGTCTTAACTCTACCATTTACTTTACGATTACTGTAGGGTCTGTGCTTGCATTTTATATGAAAAAAATCATATCAACATTGAGAGACTGAAAAAGAAAAACTGTTACATAAAATTTGTAAAAAAACGGGGTGCCCCCCCCCCAAAAAAAATTAACATCTAATAAGAACCAATTCTTACTCAAATGATCTCAATTTTTACACATTTTGTTAAAATCAAAGTTGACCATGTTGACTTATCAGAATCTACCAGGAAGATGGACTGGGCATGCCAGTGATAATGACAATGTGCTGTTGAAATGGCCACCACGTTCAACTGACTTGACACCTCTTCTTATGTTTGGAAGGAGCTGCGTCGTGTCATGTCACAGGTTGTGTGCATATTGAACTATTGTTAAATCAGTTATAAAATCGACATCCCTTTGAAAATCTTGTCCAAATTTTGATAAATAAATATTTTATTGTTCAAAATGAAACCTATTTTATTTTGTTTGCCTGGGACATGGAATTAGTCAGATATTCACATTTTAAATGTCAATTTTGTGAGGACATCCTGTATACCTACATTTTAACAAAAATTAATTTTCATTTTTTATTCTCTTCCATCATAAACATTTCATCACTTTCTTACATACTATGTTCGGAATTCATTTTACACAAGACTCCCAATGACAGATTAGTAAGGCTAAAAGCTAACTTTACATATTAAATCCCATTGGAGTTTGGCTAATTACAGAGTGGTCTCCCCTTATTATAATTTTATAAATAGGAAGTGATTTGATGTTAACAGTGGCTCATATGAATGTGTTTACTGAAATAACTCTACTCTCTTGATGGGTCAAATTAATATAGTTTTGACTGAAACAATTTCTCAGCCTTCTTTCATCAAATTTCAAACTTCTAAATGTTACCTCCTTTTATCAAGAAATGACTAGGAATGTGAGGCATCTGAGGTATTTCATAGTCCCTTAAGAATAAACCTGATTTATCTTATGGATTTGACTTGAAGAAACTGTAAAGTAAATACAAGAATCATCTACACCTGTGAAAGCCTTTTATTTATGAGACAGATTGTTTTTAGTTAGTTGCTCATTTAACACAATTAGTATTCAGCAATTCTAATGAAACTTGCACCTGTGTTCTTTTATATAAGTGCTTGCAGGAAATGATGAAATATTAAAGTATTTTGAAAGGGAAAAGAAAGAAAAAGACAGGTAGTTGTCACAGATGCCACAGGAAGTAAATACCTTTTTAAAAATAAGAGATGAGTAACCTTTTAACTCTTATCGGATTCTACGCTATTTGTTAGCATTGGAACTGAGAAGAGTTAATGTTACCTTTTTTCTTGTACTTACAAAGGCATTTTCTTCCTGTGGCATCTGTGACAATCAACTGCCTTTTTCAGTCTCAAACAACATTGTCATGAAAGAAACAGCTATCCATTTTCTTCAGGATCACTTATATAAATGAATTACCATAAATTGTGGTGTACAAGTCAACCTCAAGATTTTTAGCTTGAAATTCTGAGTTCGGCCCATTCCTGCTGTATAGGTTGACCTCCCCCCCACACACACACCTCCAAATAAAATATATGGTAGGAGTAGATAGAGAAGGACTGTAAACTGGGCAATAGATTTGTCTATATTTTGAGTAGAAGAGGAGGTTTATCCCTTGTTTCCTTTTTCTAAAGGCTTCTCATTTTCTTTCACCTCTGGGGTAACCTTTTGCATGTGAGTAGCTTTATCACCTTGCTTGTGGTGAAATGATCAATAAAGAGAAAAATGACTACCCCCACCTCTTTAAATGCAATGAGGAAATTGTCCAGAGTGTTTGATCTTGGAAGATTGCCCCCCACCAATCTTATTGCTCATTGTGAAAGTTAACTAAGAGGTGTAATAGCTCTTTAATGTTACCACTGTCAGGTATATAAAATGTGTGGGATTTGATTTAAAAAAAAAATCAAAGTGATAAGGGTTCATGCCTTTTGTGCAAAATATCACAAGGTTAGTTCTGTACCTTTTCAGTATACCATTTAAGACTTTAAACATTGATAGTTTATCAAAGATTTACCTCATGGGGAAATCCACTCTGTAGGACACTGTTTCTGGCAATTTCACACATGTCACAAGTGCTCAGTTTCCAAACTTGTGCAGCAATGCTATACTCCTCCATCAATGGTTCCTGCAAATGAGACAATCAAAATAGAATCAGAAAAAGAATAGCATAAACAAATCCCACTTCAAATGATAATTCAGCAAGACTTTTCCTTTTAATCCATTTCCTGCTGGTGCCTATTTTAACTGATATCATTTTCCATATGTTTTAATTATTTTGTTTAAAGTTAATATTTTCTTGATTTCAGATGAAAACATGGAAATTTTCTCTTTCTAAAATCATACTTTCCAATAATAAAGGATATCATTTAACTGTATAAATATTTTTTCAAATCTATCCTTTGTTCATTTAACAGAATTATATCAAAATGTACACTGAGAAGTGGTTGACCTGCAGTCCAATGACAGAAGGAAAGACTAATGATTTTAACAAATGTCTCTAATATAAAAGATATTCTTCATTAAAATCTTGCCAGGAAATGTCAACATTTGGCACAGAATATTCAATGATGAAACATGCCCAAATCTGTATTCAGTGCTTTTTATAATCTAATAAGATTTCTATATTTATGCACTATCAACAGAAATATTTAACGTTTCCTGTCTACTGACTTCCTACAGTCACAAGTTACTTCATTACCCATAGACTCAGTCATGATTTTATTGGCCTTTAAAAAAAAAAAAAAAAAATGCCATTTATCTGGGTTTTTTTTCAAAACTAGAAATATTTTTGTATTACTTTAGAAAAGTCTTTATAGAAAATAAGTCAATATTGGAGTTATTATTTTTTTTTTTTTATCATTTCACCCCAAGCATGGCGATAATGCAACTAGGGCACAAGAGGTTATTGTGAATGGAAGAGAATGAGAAGACTTTAGTTAATAGGATAATAAAAGAACAGGTTTCAGCAAGAGAGAAAATGGCGATTGGCATTGCATTTAAATTTTTGAAGATTGTAGGTGACAGAGAAGCAAGAAAGTGGACAGGAATAAAGAAACTATTAGAATAGCACTTAGAATTACATCTAACTAGATCAACAGTAAAACAGTACGACTTAGTTGGCAATCTATATATGTGTATTGTCATAAAAATCTTACTAACTACAGTAATTTTGAGTTCAATCTGAAACTTAATAAGTGTGGGGCCTATATTAATTTTTTTTTTTTTTTTTTTTTTTCTCAAAAATTTAAAATTCAAAAACATTACTAATTGTGCAATTATTATTTTATACAGCAATTTACATTGTTCGGGCTGTTGTCCTCATCTTTGTCACATTCACAATGTTTCGGTTGTTGTACACTCCGGCCTTCTTCAGGTGATACATGTTAGAATTTCAAACCAAACCATTTATTTAGTCCTCGTGCTGTACCATGCCTTTCCTGGATATCTCAATTTCAATTAATTCCCTTTAGTAACTCAGCTTTCCAAGTTTTTGTTCATCCAGGTATTGAACTCACAATTCTTTGGGTCAAGTCACTTCAAATAACACTTTTATTCACTGGATAAAGCATTGATTGAAGTGGACAGTTAAGTTACTAAAGGGAACTAACTGAAATATTGAGATATCCAGAAAATATATGGCATGTGGAACTAGAACAATCTACCGCCATATGGACTAAATAAACAGTTGCATTTAAAATTCCATTGCATATCACCTGAAGAAGGTCAGATCATGCAATGGATGAAACATTGAGAATATGACAATAAAGATGAGGACAGAAGAGGTGGATTCATGCCTTTCCCAAAGGGTATTTGCATGTAAGTGAATATAATGAACCCGACAAGAATTGGAACTCAACTCTGATTAACAATTCCAAGCCATTATCTCATCTGGTATTCCCAAGTGGTCACCCACCGAGGTACTGACCAGCCTCAATATTGCTTAACTTCAGTGATTATACAGGAACCAGTGCTTCAACCTGATGTGGCCATAATGATGACTATCTCATGTTTTTCCTATATTCAAACCCAGACCTAATTGATAATTTTCTCCCATAAAGAATGATACGTCACCTGACAGATCTATAATTTAAACAATAAAAAATTGTCTTAAATATCAAATCAGATTGTAAAACATTCTCTATTCAATACTAAATTAATTCATCAGTGGCTTTAGCCATCTGAATGAAAAGAACAATTTAATTTTTTTTAAGCAGACCTGGGAGAACAAAATTAGAATCCCAAAACTTTTAATATTTTTTTTTTAATTTTCTTTTAAAATTCAATACAAGTTTTATGAGCTTTTCTTCTTTACTAAAAAAAAGAAAAAAGTTCACACTCCTGGTCTTTTGAACAGGTATAGAGGTTTATCACATTTTTCTGGTTCCTTCAAAAGTTTTCTCATTCTCTTTCACTCCCAGTAGCCCCTTGCATCCTAGTGGCATTATTGTCTTGCTTGGGTTAAATTGATTAAAAAAAAAAAAAATCTCCAAACATTAAGTCATTAATGTTATATTGATTTTCTAAGTGTAACTTAGATGTGGCACAAGGCCGAAAGTATGGGGCATCTAATGAGGATCGAACTCACTTTTCAGTCGTAACTGATCTAGTAAGACTAGCTTGCTAACCGTTACACCACACCGAGGTGTCCAAGTCATTAATGTTATATACAAACACCATTTTCTATTAACTCATTTTTTAATTGGTAAAAAAATGATTGACAAAAATTTTGTACTAGAGTCACCATTACTCTGAGGTTTTTTGGGTTTTTTTAACCAATTAAGATAAGAATCAGTTTGGGTAATAACAGATTTAAATATTAATAAAATAAAAAGCAGTGTGTTCTTATTTTTATCATATCTAAGACAGAATGGAGCACTTCTGTTACCTCCCAATAATTACTGGGGTTAGTTTTAATCATTAGAAAGAATTGTTGCTTTTTTTTTTTCTCCTTTTTCCATTATTTTTAAGCCTCCACCTCCAAGCTATTGTACTTTTTCCTAATAATTAATAGCAACAAAAAGCCATAATAAATTAAACTGTTTAATAAAATATTTGAAATATCTTCTGGTCATAAGAAAATCCTGAAACAAGAAAAAATACTTCACAATCTCTTAAACTATGCATAATTCTTTGATTAGTGCACTTTTTATATACCAAATTTACAACAGCTTTAGTTTAAAATTTTCAATCTTAAAAAAAGAAAAAAAAAGCTATGGTTAAAAATATATAAAGAAAGGATTAAAGCTGAATAAGCACAGCTTATTAAAAAAAATTTCTTATAAATTTTTACAATTTAACACTCAACTGTTGTCTATATTTTAACCACTTTGTTTTCTATTTGGTGTGAGGGAAACATAAATACTTCTTTTCATAGAATTAATCTATTAAATCATTTCTGTGGAGATGGGTTGACTGATTTCTCACAAATAAAGGGAGATAATATCTCTAATCTTAATTTTAAAAAAAAACACAAAAGTAAAAAGACATAAGAATTTGTGTTAGGGCGTGGACCCCCTATAAAATAAAAATTCTGCATAATATATCAAATTTCTTGCACTGCCTTCAGAAAACTATAGTTTAAGGTTACTGAATATATTTATTAAAGTGCCTGAATCATTTTTTTTTTTCCTTTTCTTTCTTTTTTAACTGATTTTTACAGATTTCCATTTGAATCTGTTAGTCATTTCTATATATGCGCTAAATTTATCTTTGACTTACTTTAAAAATTCTCTTCGGTTTGTGTTCTTAAAAGAATTTTTTTTGTTTTCTTTACTATCAGAATATTTAAATATATCTTTTCAAATATTTGATGTAGATGTAGTTCAAAGTTTAATTCTCTAAGAATACTCAGCAGGTTTATCTTACTGGGTGCTCTACTTTTATAGCCCTGTGCCAAACTACATTAAGTAAACTACCATTATCAGTAAGTGCTTGTGCTAGTATGATAGCAAGCTTACAAGGTAGTAACAGAAATTTCCTGGACTAGGATCTCCTAACAGACATAACTAATTTCAATTAGGAGTGAGACTTGACAATCTTCATGAGTGCAAATGTTTTTCCTTTGCATTTGGCTGTCCTAAACACTCATTCCCTTGGACCATTACAGTATGCTGGAGGTCCTCAAACATTTTATAAATGCTTATCATGTGAGTATTTCCTTCTTTTAAGAAAAATACAGCATAATAATAAAATGATAGACCTTAAAATTTACAGGCAGCAGTACAGGGGCTAGTTGTGTCCATTTCCCACGATTTGAAGAAATGGACTGAGCCAGATTATTTATTCTGTTACAAATAGGTAAAGAAGTAGTGTAGCTATGGCAGCTATAAGATTCACAGTTGATTTGACACCATTTGACCACTATCTACCAGTTAGCAAATTCTCCAAGATTTTTTTCTCTCAGGCCAAGGTATACAAAGAGTGTGTGAATTCTGGGCAAACATCAATCAAAGGTGATGTAAAAACAGAACCTTGGACAAGAAAGGAATTCTTTTAAATTGTGATCTATCAACAGATGTTCAGAAAACTATCAATGAACTCTAAAAACTTAATAGTGAAAATATCAATTGGTTTATAAAAAAAAAAAAAAAAAGTTTTAGTCAAAAACAAAGTTAAGAATCCAAAAGGTATTTTAAGTAATTCTATGATAACCCTCTCATCAAATTTAAGTAACAAAGAAGCAAAAACTTTATTTTAAAATTGTTTCAGGCACAAGGACTGACCTTGGTGAAATGGAACTGTAGGGGATCATCTGTTGAAATGGAAACATTAAGTCCACGAGCAAAATATTCCGGAAGTGGATTTCTGTGATAGTTCAAAAAAAGTGAATTGTTGCTCAGTGGAGACATAGCAATTCCAATCTGGGCCAAATAGTACAAATATTGCAGTACAGGAACCTGGTGGGAAAAAGACAAGAAAAATTAAAAAGTACCTTCAAAACAGAAATAAAACCAACCCACTTTTTAAATATATTTCGAAGATCAAAATAACTTAAGATTACAAACAGAAACTGTTTATTACTAGTTCTGACCCATAAAACAAATAGTCAGGGACTCTCTTGAGTCTGGAAGTGATAAGGGAATGTGATTTAATTTGATTCATGGTCCCCACCTAATCTCAGATCATAATACATTTTTCCTCATATACAATTTTATCTTTTTTTTCATTCTAGCTTGAGGAAGCCAGAGAGAGCAGATGCTCTCAGTGAAACAGTTCATTTATAAATCATCCACTTTGTCACTTCATTTTTGTTTTTGATACTATTATATATCCTATAAACACACACATTTCATACTACTATGAAAAAAAAAAAGGTGATACTATTTTCCTGAGCTACAGCTATACACTGTAATTCATTTAAGAGAGAGATATAAGCTTAGGTCCATTTACAAACATTGCTTTAAGAAATAAACAGGTAAAATATTTAATACCTACACAGGCAAAGTAACATTGATCCAAGTTTAAAAACAGATTGATGAAAAAAGTATTTGGTGCTACTATATCTACTATTCATTTTATACTATGGTATGATTTTTACCAACTGTTGGAAGTATGAAATAAGTTAACATTAGAGACAGTGAACTGGTTATGTATTAAAAAATTTTTTAAATCATCAAATGGTGATTTTAATGTTTGTAAACTGATTTGATGTTATTTAAAAAACAGTAAATAGGTCATCATTTTTCCTGAGCATTTTCCAGCAATAATGAGTGCATAGTCATTTATGGTAGGCCGCAAATGCCTCAGTAGATTTCATACTATAGTAGCACCAAGTATTTGTATAAGATATTGAAGCATTCCTTTTTCTCGTCCAATTTGCTCCAATTTTACAGAAACAAATATATTTATTACAGGATAAAACTAAGATTTATATTAATTTTGTATCTGATCATACAGAATTTTGAATGTTTTTAAGGAAGATATAATTTGCTTATTTTGGGGAACAAGCAAATTATATCTTCATTATGAGAAATAGCTTCAAAATTATATGAATTTGAGTTAAGCAATGATTGATATATTGTAAATTAGGAAGATAAATTACATTTAATTTTGAAAGTATTGAAAAAAAAAAAAAATGGATCATCAACAGTTCATAAAAAATCTCATATAACAAGGGAGATAACTCTTTTGGAAGTAAATACTCTTCTATAGCAACAGGGTCTTTATTGATTATTTATGAAGTTTAGTATAGGCTGACACAAGGCTAGAAATATCAAATAGTTACAATTTGCAATACTAGCTTACTAACCACTACTGTATGGTAAGGTTCCCGGATTTACTTATATAAAAAAAAAAAAAACAATGGCGAATTTAATGTAAATATAATAGATAAACTGAATTTTCCCATCTAAATATTACAATTCATTCATGATAGTTTCATACATATCTAGATTTGGTTTTTGATAATTTGAGATTAATGAAACTATAGTAATCCTGTGTGTATAACTCAGTTTTTGTTGTTTTTTTTTTTCTTCATCCAAAATCAAGTTCAAAAGTCTATGGCGTCTTGTACTTTATTTTAGAACTCAATGCCATTTTTTAGTCAGGACTCAAAATGGACAAAATCAGGTCAATTTGAATTTATTTCTTTACTGGAAAGGTAATATCTATCTTATGACATATTAAAACAAAAGAAACAAACAAGTTAATATTTATTCAATTTTATTTCTCTATTGGTGATTTAGTGGTTTTATGCCCTAAAAGTCGTCATCACATTTTTGTAATGCTTAACGAATCCCAAAAGTAAATAAAATGTTTTTTCTTTTCTCTTCATTTTCTGCAAGTTTAACTCCTTTTATTTGCTCCAAAATCAGGTGCATATTATATATGAAAATAAGCCTAATGGAATTCGTCTGCATTTTTAATTGCATCTTATACTACCTAGCATAAAGGATTACGGTAAAATTTTATCACTGGTAAGTTACAGAAAAGTTTACTTTTTAAAATGATCAAAAAAAAAGCTAAACCCTCTGCCCTGCCACTGAAAAAAAAAAAAAAAGGTCAGATGTGGAATCATTAAAACATCTTGGTCCTAATGACTGACACACACACAAGTGGATATTGAAGATGACAATCTATTTTAATGGTAAACAATCGTTAGGCAATATGCATTTAGCATGAAACAGACGGTCGCCTCTGGATGTTGACTTTAATGTCCACTTTTATATCTATATACACTCTGGTACTTTAACCTATAAATATAGCATATCTTAAAACTATATTTTATCACACACTAAAAAAGACATTTTTATGTTTAAACATACAAATATTTAAGTAAATGCTCTGTTTATAATAAACAGTATTAAACAAGATTTACCAGCCTGAATGTCCGAGAAATTTTCATAGAAAATATGCGTCCTCCCACAGGAATTGAACCTGTATCCTATACGGAACCATCATATAGCCTGATGTGCTTTTACCGATTTCACGACAGAGGAGCATTCTGGTTAGCAAAGTAAATTCATATAATAATTTTCGGACTTTGTTGTTTTCATTTTATATATATATATATATATATATAGAAAACAAACACTTTAAAATACCATATTTATTTCATTAGAATCAAAGATTCAATCCCAACTCTTCAAACTGAGTCTGTTTTTGACATTGAGCTCTCTGGATTTATACCCCTTTTGGAATTTCCATCAAGATTATATATATATATATATATATATATATATATATATATATATATATATATATATATGCATATATACTAACAACCGTACAATTCCACTTCTTTGTTATATATTAACTTTTTGGACAACTCCAAAAACTGCTTAAAAAACACATAAATATTAAGAGTAGTGATTATTGAAAGTCAAACTTTTTCCCTATAAAAAAAATAACCCAGTTTTTTCTCAACTACCTAATTTTTCTTTTTTTTTCTTTCCCAAATTTATGGTTTATGGTGATTAATAAACTCATATTCAGACTATTATCTGAAATAGTGAAATATAAATGTTATATTCATCTCTAGTGAACAATACAGTATCAATCACTCAGGCCAGAACAGTGTATTTATATATTTTGTCCATAATGTTCAGAACTTGTTGGTGTACTAGTGTGACGCCAGGTGGCAGTGTCCTCCTTACAATGATGGTCAACTGCTCAGTAATGTTTGCAAAAGCCAGGAAGGAAGTACAACAGTAATGATAGATTCACAGATAAAATCCTTTTAATAAGATATCAGCATAGGTATATTATTTAATACTTGAAATATAAAAATATTCATTACATTTATTTTATGACCATTATAGAGTAGATGATGAGCCACATAAAAGGAAACTACAATGCTTTGAAAACATTTATCTTAGGATTGGGTTCATGACTTTCCTTCTATCTTCATCTTTGAGAATGAATATGAAGAGAATAAAGATTCATTATATTCTCTGTGTGTGTAATGCTTCTCTACATTAGAAGAGTCCACTAGATAGAGATGGGCAAATTTCCCTTATGTGTTGGTTTCTCTTGATGTATAAAAATTAATTATTAAATTATTTAATTAATTAAAAATTAGTTTTAATTCATAGCATAGGGACAAGGCAAATAATTCATTATCTTAATTTCAGTTTAGTTAAATATTTAAGAAAATGCAGAATACCAGATATTTGTATACAAGAACAATGCAATTGCAAGATTACTTAAATATTTTTTGATAACAAGGGTGTGTACACATCCTCATATATATTAATATATCACCTTTTGTTTGTTTTGGGGTGGGGGTTCAGTCTTATTATAATTCCAAATTGGCATCAAATGATTTCATTATATATTAGTAAGCTTTTGATGTTTTTTTTATGGTATAAATTCTAAATCTGTCCTTCCTTCCAGGGATTAAACACCCATTGGTGTCAACAACATCCAATGAGGTCATCCATAATTGTTGAAATATACAGTAATATATTGCATCTGCACACCACATCTAACCATCTTTGGTACAACTTCAAGTTGCTGAGTTTTGAAATTAGTTTTCCTTCTCCTAAACTGGTTGCTAAGCCCTGTTATTTAATCAATAACTTGGAGGAGAAGAGATGGATTCGTACCATTTGTGCAAAAATGAATCTAATGGAATTGACCAGAATACCGTTTGCCAGTATCTTGTCACAAACCAATATGTGCTCCCTGTACACTAATAAATGTTGTGTACATTTATGACTAACAATAGTCTGCAACAATAAGATTTGTCTCTTGAGATTTTTACTTTAAATAAAAATGTTACAATTAATTAATTTGTATCATTTTTATTGTGTACAGCCTTTAAATTTTTACTACTGGCATTTTTATTGTTAAATAAAATATTAACAAGTGTATATGATAATGTTAGTCTTCTCCTGAAAAGAAGTGACAATCTCTTCACTTAGTAGCTTTTTTTTTTTTTTTTTTTTTTTTGGATTCAGAATTTTATTATTTCCATCATT
Organism: Acanthosepion pharaonis; assembly: GCA_903632075.3. Taxonomy (NCBI): domain Eukaryota; kingdom Metazoa; phylum Mollusca; class Cephalopoda; order Sepiida; family Sepiidae; genus Acanthosepion; species Acanthosepion pharaonis. Next base: position 309,362 of record CAHIKZ030000753.1, on the reverse strand, counting down.
TATACCTGAGCTAATGCTCAATAGGCCCGTGATTCTTATGGCAAGCCTCACTTTGCCACATGTGTAAAAGAGGTTGTAAAACAAAGTTTGTCTATGTTACCTATGTTGGAAACTTGCTTGTCTCTGTGAACAATCATGTGACATTCAAGTCCTGCAACAGACTTACAAACATTGTCACAAACCTTGCACAAGTAACCTGCAGGTCTTTCTGGTAGGGTTGCATTCACAGGAGTATGCACCTGACCTCTCTGGTGTTATCTTATGTGACTGGCTAAACCAACTGCCGAAAGGGTGACTTTTCCACAAATACTGAAAGTGTGTTGGTGTCCTAATAGCTTTGGGACAGATTCTATTTCTCAATAAGTGCATATACATATATACTAGACTCTTTGTGTGAGTGTGTATATACATACACATACAAAAGAAAAATTTTTCTTTACCAATGCATTTTGATTCCCTGAAGAATGTTATCAAGGTAAATGTGTAAATTTTATTTCATAACTTTATATATAGAAGTAAAGTGGAGGAAAAATATTGAGATTTTAAATGGAGGAAAAATATCATTAAGATTTTAAATTTAAAAATATTCTTAAAGCTGCATAAGGAAAGATAAACTATGGAGGATGCTAAGTGATATAATTATTGTCACAACTTTCATTTACTGAGTATATACATTATATTTTTATTTAATCCAGTACTAAATCTGTTTTACTCCAGTTTAGAAAAATGTTTCCAATATTTTCCTCAAATATTGTAGTGTTATGATTTATCTCTTAGCTTGAGTATGTTGCCTTGTTAGGTTTTCATATGCAAGTCTTTTCTTGTATACTGTTGTCATCTTCACATTATCATAAAAAAGATACTATTATCATTTGAGTTATCTCCCTTGCACTGACAATATTAAAAGTTACAGACAAAACATCACTTATTTTTTTGTTTTTAATACTCTCACTTTGTTCTGTCTCTATGGGCATACTGACCTTTCTAAGCATAAGTCCATGAGCAATGCTTTCACTCAACATGTACCCAGACACCAAATGAGTCACATTACCAGCTTCGCCACAGTGAGGCCGAAGAACAAAAGTATTGAAACCCCGTTCTCTGAAAGTAAAAAAAGCAACCATGTAACATTTTAATAGAATTTTTCCTTCTTACAAAAAAAAAAAAAAAGACAAACCATCTAAATTAGAAATAAACATTTATATTGTAATACATTTAAATTTTTGAATTTGCAGCTTTTTTTTTTCCAAAGAAACTAAAACTATTACAATTCAAACATATTATTTAATTATTATGTAGTAATTACTGTGTAATAAGAAGCAGTTAAAAATCAAAGATGTTGAGCTCTTGTAAGCAATTAAAATCAGCTGTTGTATTTAACCAAGGCTTTTTGATGTCAAAAGGGACACAAGTTCAAATTGTGTTGAGAGTTTATCTTTTATTTCTAATCTACAATGTCAACTCACTTAAGTTGCAACTAAAAATTTAAATGTATATAATTACTAATCTAAATTAACAATCATTGACAATGCTTCATCTAATAAAAAGTAAGATACCAATAACACTGCTGTTACATGTTCTTCATCCTTATCTTCATTTAAAAAGAAATATGTTGCTACTATTGATGTTTGGTATATGTACAGATTTTAACTTGTATATTTAAGTTAACACATTTAGTTTTAGGCAACAATAAAATTTGAAATTGGGATTCTCAAACTGTAAACATTTGACCTATGAGATGAATTTCAGTTATATATACAGGTTGTAAGTAATAAGGTATATAAGTTTGAGGCTGCCCCAGTAATTCTTTAAATTGGTTCCAAAAGTAGTTGTTTTGTACTTTAAAAAAAAGTGAGACATATTTTTTTTTTTTTTATGACAAAAAGAAAAAAGCATTTTATAATTAAATTTTGCTCTTGTCAAAATATCCTCCTTTAGCCTTCGTTTCTCAAAATATAAGATTGATAATTGATTCCATTCAGGGACTCTAAGAGATTTAAAAAAATTTTTTTTTTTTTTTTAACTCTTCTACCAAGTTCATCCGATGCTAACTCTAGGGGATTACTTCAAACTGTAGTGTGTGTGTAGTATATATATATATATATATATATATATGAGAGAGAGAGAGACATAATAACCTACCTTGGAAAAGAGTTATTACCAAAAGTAGTTAGATTCTGATACTTAAAGCAGCAGATTTTTGCTATGTTAATATTCTTTCCTTCTCTGAATGGCGTGGCCAATCAGAAAAATTGCTCAGTGAATAAAAGCCGTTGTTTTTTGCTTACAGCAAAAGGATTGTTTCTGATCTTGGTGGATGAACACATGGTTTTGTTGATAAGAATTGAAGGTTGGATTTGTGACCCCATTTCATCATTTCTACATTGCCTGTTGGGACTGTTTCAACGGACTATCGTTTGAACAGTGATTTGGCTACAAGTGTTGCAGACAAGAGACAGAAGAAACCTATTGCAAGAGTTTATTGCTACTATAAGTTTACAGTTATTTTTCTTTTCTTTTCTTTACTGCAACTAATATATATATATATATATATACACACACAATTCAGAATGGAAGTTTAACTGCATTCTCTGCTTAAATAAAGCTGCTTATCTTTTTTTCCTTCTGTTTGTGAGAACAAAAGTTTCAACCATTAACTTAATAAATTCTACCTGTGATACTAAACAATAAGTTTATCTTTACTTGTTTTTATTATGTTTAAGTAAGTACATTAAAAAAAAATGTTGATTTTTGGGAGTTATTTCAAAGAGGCAATGCCAGTTGTCCGTTATTAAGGAGTAAAATGTCTTCTACTCACTGTCGGAAATGGTTCAAGACAGTCATATTGGCAAACATGTAGTACAGGTAGTAGTTGTAAGGAGGGTTCTCTTCATTGGTCCATTTGTCTGGATAGGGACTATCAGCATCAAATACAACATGTTCAGGTTTGGATTCATCATCCACAGAATCAAAACCAGAAACCTATAAAGAGAAAGAAGAAAAAAAAAAAAAAAACAAACATAAAAATTTCTATACTTTACTAAACTTTTTCCTAGAGAAATGTTTTAACAAAAATGAAACCTCTGCTTTTAATGAGATTCTTTATCCATATTTTAATATAAATGTTTTTACTGCAAACAAAAAGTTCATATTTTTCTCAAACATAATGCAACAAAGCATAGACATTTGTAAAAGCAGTGATATTACCAGCGGCAGTTGCTTTACACCCAACAAACACATCAAGTAGACTCCATAGTTGTTGCTTTTTAGCAGAAGAAAAAAAACGAAAAAGGGACAATGATTTTTATATTTGATTTTATAAATAGCCTCTACCTTTTCTCTATTTGAAATGCATGCACATGTATTTATTCTTTGTTCCTCCAGTTATAGCACCTACTTGTAAAATCTCTGATGATCAATATTTATTTTAAGGCCTGCCTTTTAATAAGGTTGAAGAATTGTAATTGTGCTTTCCTTAAGAAAAAAAACATATCGAAACAAATAAATGATGTTTAACACATTCATTCCTCCTTTTTGTCTTATGGACAAAATATTACTTTCTCAGCAGAAGGGGAGTAGGCTTTGGAAATTAAAGAGCATTCCTGTGTTTAAAATGCAATACAGCCCCCTGTATTTAACATGGCTGCAGAAAATATAATCTATGAGGATCAAGTAGAAATGATCCCTATACTTGATACAATTTCTGTTCTGTATGAAACTGATTCTTTTTCCTTACATTAAGAGCTTTGAAGAAAGCTTTACAATAGATTAGTCAAAATATTGTGGTATAATTATTATTCTAATTCTCCTGCACCCAGTAACCCCTTGTGTCTTAGTGGCTTTTACTGCCTTGCATGAGATGAATTCAATTAAAAGAAAAATTACAAAACAGTTCCAGACTTATCTGGTGCCAATGTTTCATATTCCAAACTGCTTTCTGCCTATAAAAGTGCTGGAAGATTGTCTTTGATATTGTTTATATTATCCATACTCTGTTGGAATTCCAATTCCTTAACTCAAATAGTAGTGCTCACTTCGACATTCACAGCTCAAACCTGCATTTTGTCTGGCTCTGTGCCCGCACTTCTGGAGTACTGTAAAAGATGTAAGAGTTATAAAACATTTTTTGATCTATCAGGAAATGGACCTCACAGTTTTTTTTTTTTTTTTTGTTTTTTTTTTTGCATTTCTGATTCTCTCACTGATTGCATCCACAGAAACAGATCCAACCTAGCATGGCAGACTACACGGACTACTCAGGCCATCAACAGTGATATCTTTGGCCAGCAACAAAAGCCAGTGATGGCAGCAGCAGAAGAAACTAACTCGGTTACTACAATGCAATAATTTTTTAACATTTCTCCTACAAATTTATCTTGACTACTAATAAGCACTGATTTGCTTCACATGTTTATCTTTACTAGTACCTTGTGTTATATCCCAAATTAACTCTTAGTCTTCTATGACTGATATGCTGAAATGAGCATGAACCTTGTAAGTCACAGAAAATAAAACGTCTTTTACTTATCTCAATTATATCTTATCTCCATTTGTAGTTTTGTCACTGTGATTTTTTTTTTTTTATATTTCTTGTTAACAGTCACACTGTGGTTACACCTTAGAGGAAATCAATTTGACACCAACCAAAAACATTCTTTTTTTTATATCCATTTCAAATACAAATTTACCTTCTACAAGGTTTATTGTATTTCTGTTCTGTTTATATAGATGTACATGAAAGTCACTTACATACTGAAGAAAAGCATGTAGTTGAGGGTAACTCTTTGGGTCATTGGTGGCTGCAAAAAGTGGTTGGAAAATATTGTCTAGAATCTGCTCAAAATTCTTCACCAGGTTATTGGAACGGTAAACATCACTGAAAGGAAAAGAAAAAAAGTCTGAAGAACAACAAAAATGTATTATTGTATCTATTACATCGTCAAAGACTGTGATATCAGATGAAGAATTTTACTAAGAGAAGAATCTTTAATCCAAGTTATCAAATACTCTAAGTCTGTACAGATTGTTTTTAAGTTATTCAATTTAGTGAGGTGTAATGGATAATGGCTCAGTATGAAAAATTGGAGAGTGGGATTCAAATTCCAGTCAGATTCATTACAATTTTGAGAATATGGAACTTTAGAAAACAACTTAACCCAGATTCTGGTCAACCCCACCCCTGCCAGGTGCATATAAGCTGGAGGTTTGAACAACTTGAAGAGTCCCCACATTGCTGCTACTGGAATCCACATCATTTGCCAAGACCTCCTGACCAAGACCCTGTGCCAGCCCTGAAGACCAGAATTTAGAAATTTAAGTTATTACTAACACAAGCTGCAGACTCCAACAGGGATCCCAGTGCCCTTTGATTATAACATTAAGTGGGAAGGGCTAAAACTTCTGTATACAACAAATCATATATAAACCGAATCATTGTTACATTTTTAACCAAAGTTAATTCTTTATTCCAAAGGATTCTTTTTTGTGTAAGTCCCAGCTGTCGACCCATCTACACTTCAGTTTGCTTCATCAGTGACCTTAACTCATCCTCTGAGATTAAAAAACACAATTTGGCACAGGAGTGAATGGTTATGAACAGACAAATGCCAGCTAAGTCAAGTAGAATCATGCCCATCATCAGGATACCAGCAACAAACAAGCCGTGCGTTAATGAGTGAGAAGTCAGCTAGATGGTAACCACAGTGGTCTGAAGGAATTTAGGAACCAATCTGGAGCTACATTATTGCTTGCCATTGACAAGGATTCACTTGTAGGGGTTACACTGGTGCATGGAAAGTGTTTAGTGACTTGATGTATTGAGAGACTTGATAATTCTGAGTGAAGGAGTAGAGATATTAAAATGAGAAAGATATTGGAGAATGGTTATTCAGATTGATGTTGAGTGGAAAAAAATCTGGTTTAAAAATATTAATTTAAACCTATAAAATACTTATAAGGAGGGCCTTGGAAGTGTTTGAACTCAAACTAAGTAAGATTCAGTGTAATTGGGCCTCACAGTTTTTTTGTTTTTGTTTGTTTTTGTTTTTTGCAGCAGCAGGCATTTCTGATCCTCTCACTGATTATAATGCCAACACTGATTCCATCCACAGAAACAGATCCAACCTAGCATGGCAGACTACACGGACTACTCAGGACATCAGTGACAACACGGCACTTCCATCAACAGTGATATCTTTGGCCAGCAAAAAAAAGCCAGTGGCAGCAGCAGAAGAGACTAACTCGGTTACTACAATGCAATAACTCCATAGCCCCATGAGGGTTGGCATGACATGACTAATGAGTATGTCAAAAATCCGCAGCTTTTCGGTCGCTCTAGGGTATTTGCATTGAGTTCAATGTAATTGTGGAAAATTAAAAATCTAGGCCAAAACTAAAAAACATCTGGTTTTCTTACAGAAGGTTCTTTGTTTCAGACTCTAATTAATCTTGTCTATTTCCCAGCCGGAAATATATATATATATATATAGTTTATGAAAAACTAGGTAATCCATATGGGTAAACCTAAGGAGGATAAATATATATATATATATATATATATAAACAAAATACACATATATACACAAAAGTGAAGGGGCGCATCAGTTGGAAATGTCTTCATGCTCCATTGAAAGATCATGTAAGAATTTTTATTTTTAATAATGATTTAGTGATACAAATCTTACTAAATAACCCACAGCTGGGGAGAAAGATTGGTTCATGCCTTTCCCAAAGGTATTTGCGCATAAGTGAATATAAAGACCCAAACTGAAGTGGAAACTCGGCTCTCTGATTAACAATTCCAAGCCACTATTTATTACACCACCTGCATACCCAAGTGGTCACCCATTTAGGTACTAACCAGACTTGATGTTGCTTAACTTCAGTGATTGTATGAGAACTGGTGTTTTAATGTGATATTGTTGTAAATTTTTCTTTAATAAAACTTTTCAATCTAGGCCAGTTGTTATTAATTTCACTGTTTATGAAAAAAAAAAAAAAAAAACCAGGAATAACAATTTGAACATGTGTGGCCACTAAGAATAACATTTATTACTATTGACTTGCATAAACCAATAGATATGTGGCCACTTTTTAAAATGGTAATCTGGAACTCATAAGTGAGCATATTTATATCCTCAGAAGTAAGATGTCCCAAGATGATGATCATCATCAAAAAAGAGAGGAAATGATGAAACATGCTCAATGTCTTTTATATATCATCAATTTGGCAAAGATATTAGGATAATCAAGAACCTATACTGGCAGGAAACAGCCTTCATGCGGACAGAGAATGAGTTCAGCAGATATACAAAAATAGAAAAGGGTGTCAGGCAAGGAAGTGTCTTCTCAACAGACTTATTCAACCTATACAGCGAGGCAATTTTGAGAGAATTGGAAATCCTACCAGGACTCCATATTGGCGCCCACAATCTTAACAACATAAGATATGCAGATGACACAGTGCTGATAGCAGACACAGAAAGGAAATTACAAAACCTTCTACAGAAGGTAGTGAAGGAGAGTTACAAGAAGGGACTAAGCATCCAAGAAGATGGAATGCATGGTCATCAGTAAAAGGATGAGCCTGAAATGCAATTTGTAGGTTGGGAACACTAGAATCAAGAAGACGGGGAAGTTTAAATATCTGGGAAGCATTTTGACAGAGTGTGACACTGAGATCCATAGAGGTATTGGGATGGCCAAGGACGCATTCTAAAAGTTGGGCAGAGTATTGCGCAACAGGGGGATTTCTTTGGTAACAAAGAAAAGAATACTGAGTTGTTACATGACATCTGTTCTTCTTTACAGCAGCAAATGTTGGACGGTCTCCACAAAGATGAAGAAGAGACTTGAAGCTACGGAGATGTGGTTCTACAGAAGGATGGTGATGATATCATGGACTGAGCATGTGAGCAATGATGAAGTTTTGGATAGGATGCAAATAAGGAGGAAGCTTATATTTAACATTGGGAAGAGGCAGATGAAATTTTTGGGACACATAATGGGAAAGGAAGGCCTAGAGAATCTGATACTCAAGGGTTGAATAGAGGGAAAGAGAGACAAGGGAAAGTAATGCATGGCATCCCTGGCGGTCTTAAGCAAGTGGATAACAGAACATGGTCTGGGAGAGGTGGTAGAGGGACAAGCCTTACTGAGAGCTACAAGGGATAGGGGGAAGTGGAGATCCATGATCACCTCCGACCAGAAGAGACACAACACATAAAAAGAAAGAAGGTGCATTTAAAAGCACTTTTTTCCATTTATTAGAATCGAGACAAAAATATACTAGAAGTATATAATAAAAAAAAAATGTTTGCCTGTGTTTTGCAGATTGTGTCAGCAACCAATGCTGCTATGTGTGCCATTAAAACAGCAGTGAATGGGGATAGAATCTTGTAGACCCCCCCATTAGTGGAATGAGACTGAGTTTCATCTGATGCTTCACTATTGTGTCCTTGTGTCAGATGAGAAACTAAGCCAAGTAAGGACCTCCATACCTGGAAGAGTGTCAACATCATAAAACTGATAAATAATTAATATTCTCTCCCTTGAATAGCCGTTTCAACATCAACCACCAAATAAATTTTGGAAATTTAACACCTTCCTACATTAAAACGGTATATTGATTGATTTGTTTTTTATGGTTTATCAACCCTTTGTGGGTTATTCAAAGCCAAAACTTATTTTTGATTGTAAGAACAATTTGTTTTTGTTTTGTTTTTTTTTGAAAGAAAATATTGCATTAACAATTTTTCTGAGAATAATGATTTTTTTCTGATAAATATCCTATTTAACCCATAGCTGGGGAGAGGAGATCACTTCATATCTTTCTCAAGAGCATTTGCATGTAAATGAATCTAACAAACCATACTCTCTGATTTCTCATTCCGAGCCTGCTATTGCTAAAACAAAAAGAAATCCTTTATTTTATTGACAACCGTTAAATATATTTTTCAATCTTTGTAGACAAATTTTTAATTATCACCAAATTTGTTTTGACATTTCAAAGTGCACACCCTTCTGGATGCTCTAAAATACCAAGTCCAATTCAGTGTTTTGTCATGTCTAGCTTTCTATTTAAAAGACTGTTTTAACAATGGTAGAATGGTGACTTGAAAGACATTGTCAGCCATAGTTTATTTGCCTCCCACCTCTTTATTTTTGCCAACTGAACTCTTCCTAACCAAACCAAAGTTGAGAGAAAGTTAATGGCTGGAACTGGTTCATTTTTTTTTTTTTTTTCTTGGTGGACACTTCCACTGACCTTATATGTTATGAGTATAGACAATAAGTTATATTTAAAGTTTTATTTTATTTTATTTATTAAAACCATGAGAGAATAATATATCAAATGTCTTGACTGGTTTTCAACCAACAGTTTATGCAGTTATTAGTACCACCAAAATACTAGCAACAAACCGATACAGTAATGTTGGAAATTCAAAATTATGCTCGAATAATTGATGACTGATCACTTATTGGTATTTGAGAAAAGAAATGGACTTACTACAAGCGTGGAATTTGAATAAGCCAACGGACATTGTCTGAGTGAACTTTGTGTACCACTGCCCATTTGGCAAGCTTTTCCCATTCGTCTGGGGAACGGCCATAAATGGACAGACGGTATTCAGCATTTTGATATTTGCTCTCCTCCAAGTCACTTATCACTTCCTAAAAGAAAATAGAATAAAAAGCAAAATCAGCAGAAATCCAAAATAAAATATTTTTAAGAAATAAATATTAAAAAATATTTTATTCAGAAAATAAATATTTTTAAGATAAATATTTTTTATTTTAATATTTAATTTTTAATTCTTTATCTTTAAGATTAATATTTTTAAGAAATAAATATTATCTTAAAAATAAAAAATATTTATTTCCAAATTAAAATATTTCTTAGTATTTATTTCTTAAATAAAAATTATATTACCCACCATACAAAGTACGCTATACACCTCTCTGCACCAAAAAACATTCCCCACTCCCCAATGATAGAGATTACCAGTACTAGACTAATACCATAACACCCCTTGTAGGATATATTTTAGTCTCCTAGTTATCAGAAAATGAAATGTATGTAAATTATAAATACTAAAATTATAATTACAAATCAAAATATTAAAATTTAAACAAATAAAATAAGTAGGGATGAATCAAGTTGATTTTTTTTTTAATCATTTCACCCCAAGCAAGGTGATAATGCCACTAAGACACAATGGGTTACTAGGAGGGGAAGAGAATGAAAAGACTTTAGTGGGGAGAAAGGACAATAAAATAACATGTTTCAGGAAGACAGAAGATGGTGTTGCATTTAAATTTTCAAAGATTGTAGTTATCAGGAAAGCAAGAAATCAGAAAGGAGTTCCACAGGAGAGAAGAGCAAGAAAACTATTAGAATAGAACTCACTGTTATTCCAACAGTACAATTATGAGACCTAGTTGCCAATCTTAAATTCACACTGTTGAGGTACCAGGTAGGAGAACTCATTAGAACAACTGCCATGAAAATATTCATAGAAAAGATGAAAAGAAGCCATTTCACAGCTGTTGGAAAGTGACTGAAGTCGAGGTGCCAGGTCAGGATCAATAATATCACAAACCCTTCTCAGTAAACTTTGTCTTCTGATGGTAATTAGTTACACCTGATCCTGTTTATGTTTTCATAGCATAGACTCAGTAACCCCCTTGTGTCTTCGTGGCATTATTGCCTTGTTTGGGGTAAAATGATTAAAAAAAAAATATATATATATATATATATATTGTTAGGTCAGCTGCTATAAAAGTTGGTTAAGTGTGTCGAGCGAGATAATTTTTCTCTCCAGAATCTATCTTACATATCTGTAAGTCTACCATTTGTCCATGCTTAGAATATTGCTGCTACATATGATCTGGTGCTCCTGATATTTATCTAAGGCTCCTTGATAAAATCGAAAGGATAATCAGCAATATCATTGGTCCTGATCTGGCAGCTCAGCTTCAGCCACTTTCCCACTACCATAAAGTTTCCTTTTCTATAAATGCTTTCATGTTTATTGTTTGGACAACCTCTTCAGTATGATACCTAGATTTCATGAATATAAGCACGGTACTAGAGACTGGCAACAATGTCTCCTCAATATACAGATTAGATGGCTAGATATAACCGTAAGTTCTAGGCTAACAGTTTCTTTTCTCGCCTGTGGAACTCCTTTCAGCTAACTTTAATCTGCAAAAATTTAAATGCAATGCCAACTGCTATCTAATGTCTTCTTGATAACTCTTTTGTTTTTGCTCATTAGTGGTGTTATTGTTTTCTAATTCTTTCACATCCAGTAAACCCTTGTTTCAATGACTATATATATATATATATATATATAATAAAAAGGCTTAAACACTAATATTCCATGGTCATAATTTATTCCATTGGAATCGTAAATACGATCCAAATCATCAGACGATTCCAATGGAATAAATTATGACCATGGAATATTAGTGTTTAAGCTTTTATTATATCCTTACTCTGTCCTAGACATTGAGTTCTACCTGGATCCTTCCTCTTGAAAAATTTTTTTTCTGAAAATATACATGTATGGGAATTTTTAGATATATTTTTTTCATATGTATGTATATTTTCCACTAATATTATCTATATATATATATATATATATTTTAATAAAAGTTCACCCCAAGCAAGGCATTAAATCCTTGCTTGGGATGAATTTGATTAAAATTTTATATATATATTTTTCTTTATTATAGGATATTACATTCAAACATATATACCTGCTACATCAATACATCCATGTTTCAATGCCTTATCATAGCATCTCATCAGGCCCAATGATAGGCATTAAAACATGGATGCATTGATATAGCTAGTATATATGTTCAAATGTAATATCCTATAATAAAGAATTATTGCCCTACTATTGTATCAAGCCCTTTCATTTGGATATTCACTCCTAATAAAGTTGAGCATTTTTACAATTAATTTAATAAGCAAACATGGATAAAATTGATTTTCAAATTTCACTTAAAAACATTCCCATTACAAACAAATGGAAATATTTTGAGAAATTGTTCCTAAAGACCAAAGATTAAAAAAGGTTAATATGGACACATTCCTTATGCAAATCATGTCAAAGATACAACCATTAAAAATCAATTTTGAAATATTTATGCAGTTTAATGAAAAGCCAAACTTTAAAAGTCAACAGACAAAATAGTTCCATTAAATTACATAAAAAAAAAGTGTATTTAAATTAACAAAAATTGAGTATTTGGATTTTTATTCATAAAAGATTAAACTCATTTTAGAGGTGATCATTTTTTTTTTTCATGACTGAAGAGTTAATAAAAATATTTAATATAAAAAAAGAAAAATTCAACTTTACCTTTATTACGTTGGCAAAATATTTGCCTCCGATGTGATTGTCTGTTTTAATGAAAATCTCCCGCAGCTCACTTTGTCCAATTGGATTGTATTTGGCGTTGAATTTATCAAATCTATGAAATGTATTGCGATCCTAAAAAGATAAAATACACGAAATGGGAAGTTAACGAGATCCAGATATTAATAGGTACGTTCCCTTGACAGGTGTCTTTAAAAGTTTCTGAATTTCTGCTGACTAAATAATGCACAGTCAAATACATGAATATTTGAGCCATAGAATTTTGAGGAATAGTGTGAAATATACTTGAATACCTCCATTTTCTTATTTAAGCAATGACAATTGCTGTAGGGGCAGTTTGTTTTTAATCATCTCACCCTATGCAAGGAAACAAAGCCACTAATATGCAAGGCATTACTGACTATTAGAGAATATGAGTAAAAACAAAACACTATTAGAGAGAGAGAACATTAAAAGAATTAAGACAGTAGATAACAAATGATCTTCAAAAATTAAAATGCAATGTCATAGTTGATTGGAAAGCAAGAAGCCAGTAGAGAATTCCACAAGCAAGAAGTGTGAGAGAAGAAACTGTCAGCATAGAACTTACGGTTACATTTAGACATTTCAACTGTAAAATGATGAGACCTTGCTGCCAATCTAGTACTGCGTTTAAATTCATAAAGTCTAGGTACCATAAAAGAAAGTTCATCAGAACAATTACCATGAAAGTATCTATAGAAAAGGTACAGGGAAGCTATGTTATGGCAGTGGGAAAGGGACTCAAGGCAAGATACCAGATCAGGACCAATAACATTGCAGATTCTAATATATAATCTTTCCACTTCACCCAAATACTAGTGAGTTGTTGTTGTTGTTTGAATCCCAGTGTATTAAAACTTGTTCATATCAGTAATGAATAATAGTGTCAGAACTCAAGAATTCAGTATGTCCTAGAAAACTCCAAACCAACCTCACAAAGCAGAAGAAGCTAAGTATTGCAATATGTCATTCTTCAAAGTCCTGAAATACAAAAACCTGAAAACAATCTGTGCAAAATGATATGACCAAAATATTCAGTAGTAAAGGGTTTGCCCACAACACCGAGAAGAGAGAAACCATTTTGTTAGAAAGAAAGGAGAGTAGTCCAACTCTTAAAATCCACATTCTTCTCCAAAAGGTATACACAGCATTACACTAGTGGTTTAAAAGAAAGTAATTTAAACTATCTGCTAAGTAAACTATAAAATAATAAAAGAAAACTATTTGGAGATAGTAGATGAAATAGGCTCTAGATCCTGAAATTAAGAATGACCAGCTCAAGCTGACTGGTAGCAGTTCTCATATCTAGACTCATTTCTTATACAGTATGCAACAGAAATTTTAATTGCTGCCAGTAGTGCTAGCAAACTTAGGTAAGTGGCCAATTTACTTCATTTAGCTAATCTAGTCTTTTTCAGATACCAACAGTTATTATTATCATGACTCTAACCAGTGCACACTGTGCGTTTGCTGTTGAAATGTCTAAGATTGGTGAATCTGTAATTGCAACACAAAGAACTTCTTGCACTCATTTTACATTACATCAAAATGATGTGTTCTGGATAGAAAATCATTACTTCTATGGGTTTGAACATTTCAGGGTCACAGGTTCAGCACTTAAAAGAAAGTCACCTAGATCTCAGTGCTCAACCTCCAGGCTTTAAAAATTGCCTACGATGGTGTATGGCGAACAGAGGATGCCATTTTTAAAACCAAATAAATAAAAATTGTAGCCCTTTGTTTAAAGAACAGTGAAATCATTTTTTAGTAGCATTTACCTTCATCTTTTTGTCAACCTTTAAAATGAGGAAGGTATTTCTACCTGTATAAGCAGGCTTGCCCTCTAACTAATAGCAGCCAATTTAATGTGTCATATTAGTCTGAAGCCAAGGCTTAATTTAGAATGAGGCCAGATGTCTGACAATTTTTGAGATTAATATTTAAATCACAATTAAATCAGGCTTGTGTATTCTAAAAAAAATTCTATGGTGGAGAAAAAAACAATTTACACAATGGCTCAACAGCCATATTCCTGCTTCCTGGTGAGACATTGAAGGAAATACAAACAATTCACATGATAGTACTCAGACCCAAAACATTATGAAGACAAGTGGTGAACATTCTTCATATGTTTAAACACAAGGTGAGTGAAGGGTTACTTGCACTGTAATCAAACTATGACCAGACATTGGATCATGCACAGATCTAACAATTTCTCATCTGACTGTTGGGGTGGGGGTTTTCAATTTCCAACATTGTCTTCATATCACTCAGTAACTTTACAATATTTTTTTCTCTTTTGATTTAGTCGTGGGTATGACTATAAACTGCATCTGACAGAAAGGCCTCTCATCAGGAGGTCTTGAGGAGCATGGAACCATCTCTTAATTGCTGTTGTTCCAGATCCACCCTGATCTGGAGTGGTAGCATTTGTTATGGTCCCAGCTATAGGCAAATAGTGACCCTCACCAAAAAAAAAAAAATCACTATGAAAGTATAAAAATACATTATGATAATAAAAATACCAGCAATACATATTTATTTACATTGTTGCCATATTCACATTTTAGCTGTTGTATGCTCTGGCCTTCGTCAGGTGATTGGAATTTTGAACTGAACCCTTTATTTTATCCACCAGGGTAGATTTTCTAGCTCCATGTTCCATGCCAATTCAGGATGTCTCAGTTATTTCCCTTTAACTCAACTCTCCAAAATTTTTGTTCACCACTGATGCTGACTTTCTGTACTAACAGGATGAAGGCTCAGCAATGGGCACACCATTACCACCAGCAATGACAAACATATACAGGACATACTTCAAAGAAATAGCATTAGAAGCCACATCACTAAAGCCAACCCTATGGCTGAGATACATAGATGACACCTTCATACTCTGGCCACACCAGGAAGAGGTCTGGCTACTACTGGATCATGCGAACTCAATAAGATCATTGGTACAGTTCACAATGGAGAAAGAAAACAACAACAAACTAGCATTCCTAGATGTCCTGATATCTCGAACAGAGCATGGGTTAAAGACATCCATATACAATACCTCAACTTCAACTTTCACCACACATACAGTGTAAAGAAAGGCATCATCCACTGCTTACAACATCGAGCAAAAGTCATAAGTGGTGACCCAGAGACATATGAACAAGAAATGGTCAGTATAAACAGTACTCTACAACGTAACAACTACCCTGGATACATGGCAACAGCTCTGACAAACTAAGATAAAAGCATACAAGAGGATAACATCACTCAGGGTAGGCAGATCAAAGCTGTTTTCTATGTGAAGGGATTATCAAAAAAATACAAAAGATCTGTGGTCCATATATCTCTCTTCACAGACACTTCATCCATAGAGGAAAACTAAAGGCTGTGTGTACACCATCCTATGCAGCTGTGGTAAGAAATATAAAGAAGAAATATGCCCCCCCCCCTTAAGATAAGACTGAAATAACATCATAAAGCTGTAACACAAGGGGAAATAGAAAAACCAGGCATAGCTGATCACATATGGAGGGAAAAGAGAGATCACCACCCACTTTGGGATGAGGTTGAAATAATAGACAGAATATCACTGGAAAATATGAAAACTTAAGGAATCAGCACATATACTAGGCCACAAAATTCTCCTAAGCCAACCAAGCATAGAAATAAATACAATATGGAAACCAGTAATATGGTGTGCTAGAGAAATGCAATAACAACAACAAAATTGCAATATGAGCTCTGGTAAAAAAAAACCGTTACTGAGGATTAAATTTGTAAGTCCCAACAATTCATATACTGATGACCACATGGCCCAGTGGATTGGTTGGATCCAGTGACTTGACCCAAAGAGTTGTGAGTTCAATACCTGGCTAATGCAGTGGTGAACAAAAACTTGGAGTTAAAGGGAGATAACTGAAACATCCGGAAGTGGCATGGCTAATAGAACTAGAACAGTCTACCTTACAGTGTATATTTCTAATAAAAACGTATATAACATGAAATTCACACAATATATTTGTCTTATCAATATAAATGCACTTTGAAAATGTTACCAACATGAATTAGTTATTGCCAATTTTATTGCATAACAAAATCTTACAGTGCATGCGTGCAATGTTTTTTAAAGAAATAAGAATTTATGGCTTGGATAAATAATTTGTAAATACTTTTTTATATTTATTTACATCAGGACTATTGTGCTCATCTTCATTGTTATCACGTTTTGGCTTCATCACGTGTATATCAGTCTGGAGAATTCTGAACTGAACCCCTTACTTAATCTACAGAGGTAGACTGTTCTCGTTCCACTGCCCATGTTTAGGGATAT
Source organism: Acanthosepion pharaonis (assembly GCA_903632075.3). Classification (NCBI taxonomy): domain Eukaryota; kingdom Metazoa; phylum Mollusca; class Cephalopoda; order Sepiida; family Sepiidae; genus Acanthosepion; species Acanthosepion pharaonis. The sequence goes on along the minus strand of CAHIKZ030000753.1, from coordinate 292,622 downwards.
CTTATCTAATTCTTATTTTTAGTAATGCTCAATTATTGCTTGCCTGTTTCCACTGTGTTCAAGTGAACACTACCCGGACCAGGGATTGAACTCACAATGACTACGTCACCAAACTCACAAACCAATGCTTTAATTCACTAGGCTACTGTCCTGTAGGATAATTTTCTGTGAAGGCCAGCAGGTAAAATGGCCGAAATGTTGTGATAACAACAACAAAGATGAGGACAATAGTCCGAATGTAAATAGTGTAAATAATAACTCCTCATTCTAGAAACCTTTCATACTTTTTGTTCTTGAAAAATTTAAGAGCTATATACATAAAGATTAAAATTTCCTTGTATATCAACTGAGAAGTGATACAAAAAAAAGAAATGAAATTACCACTATTAATATACTGCCTATAAAATTAAACATGAAACTTTTTTTTGTTACTTTTCACCAAAAGATAATATCCATAATTTTAAAGTATGAAAGCCTAAAATGAAAAAAAGAAAGTTACATTTTCTTTTTAAAGTAGAAACTCAATTCATAGTGTTTGTATGGGGATCAGATTTTAACAGCAATTTGATCTTGGGGAATCAAAACATTTCCAACTTTCTCCTGAATAATCAGTGTGGTATATCTTTTCACTAAGGTTCCAGATCAGTAAGTTACTAGACTTTTACAACTTTTTATGAAGAAGAGGCTAATGCTGTCAAAAGTTTTGAATAAGAAAATAATTAACAATATGGAATTGATATTTCACATTTCTTTATTAGACTCTTCCAAATCTTCAGGCTACAAGATTGTAATTTTCATTGTGAGGACAAATGATAAAAAACAATATTTTGGGGTATTTTGAAAGAAATGCAAAATTAGAATTTTAGAGGGAGGTTAACATTAAAAGTAATGGTTTCCCTGGACTAGTGATATGAAGGTGAAAGAAAGAAATTCCATCTATTAGTCACTTCAGGGCAGCTTCTGAGAAATGATTTGGTGGTTTTTACTCTGGTAGTGAATTGAACAGCAATTCAAGACAATCCATAAATAGTGCTCAAGGTAGTGAATGCAATGGTTGTCCTACCCTGGCTGATGTTTTACAAACATCCAACATTGATAGTTAATGGAAACCTTAATGGTAGAGGCGATTTATTTTGATAGAATCCTGTCAAAAAAGAATGAAGAAAAAGTTGCTCAATTGTTAGGTGAAGAGAAAAAGCTACTTACCGCATGGACATCTAACATATCTACATTCAAGTCATAGGTATTAATTCCCAGACTATCAAATACCTGCAAAGAAAGAAAATCAATAAGAATTTTTGAATAAATCTGAAAATTTATTTCATGATCAGGTTTATTCTCAACCAAGCAGAGAAACTAGAAAATAAAACAAAACTAATGAGCATTAAGTTTCTTTGTAGTATTTGAAAGATGTTTAGATTAATATTAGATTTGTTTTCTTTCAAAATTATTTTTAGCACATAATAAAGTTCTTTTGACAAAACACAGAAAGGTAAAACCTTTTTAACCTAGCCACTTATGAAAAATGACAGCATAAACAAGATTTTATTTTTATAAATAATTTTTTTTTCTTAAATTAAAATTTAAAGTATTTTTCTTTCATTTCTAAACCAATGCTCATAAACAAATTTAATTCTTTTAAAAAATGCTTCATTATATATTATCAACATTATAATTCTCATAAGACTACAGGGAGAATTGCTTTAATAATAATGCATTTCTTCAAACTAGTACTACTGATCTCTGCTCTACCCACTAAACCATACCTGCAAGCACATCTTTAAAGACTTCTTTTTTTTTTTTACTATGTTCTAATTATTGTTGCTCTCACAGATCTATTAATGTTTATTATGTCCAGATTAAGAAATGTCACCCTTCCCAAAAAAATCTACAATAACCAAATTTAATAGGTGTCCTTTTTTTTTATAATTCAAAATTTATAATGAACACCTAATTTGTATATTTGCAATTGCTACAGATTTAAAATATCCAAAATCTAGATAAAAATTCCTCACCAACTAAGTTTATATATTACCTGATAAAAAAATCTTTAGCAGAACAAATAACTTCCACTTGTGCAAAATATTTAAATACAAAACTGCCATCATCTTTCAAAGCAACATTTCAAGAAGCAGGTTTTAAGGTTTGGGTATAAATGGATAACATATACAGGCAGAGACCATGGTAGTAACACTAGTTGAGGGACAGAGACAAAATTATACTCAAGACTAAAGGCAAAAACATTACGGACTATTTTTTTTTTTCTTTTTACACAGATAATTCTAAGGTTCATATAAAATGTCAGGTAATAAATCTCAAGTGGGGTGACCTGGATCTGTGAGGTGGAGCAGGGTCCCTTTATCATCTTTCTTACATTGTATCATCATCAATAACATTTTTTTCTCTTGTTTTACTTCAGCTGCTGAACAATAAATTCATCTGATTTTATGCCTGATTTAACTAAAAATTAAACTCAGAAATCCTCTTAAGTTTCTCAACCTTAAAAATGTTGAAAAAATACTTCAAAGTCAAAATGTATTTTGTTTTCTTTTTTTCTCTCCAAGCATTAATGTTTTATGAGTTATCTGAAATAGACATAAGGGTAATAATGTTTGGGTGAAATAAATATCCTGGTGAAAACTTCTTTTTAACTGCTTTCATATTATGATTAAAATTCATATTTTTAAACACATTAAAATTAGTCTTAAGTTATTTAAATTACAAAATAAAGTATTTTCATCAGTTTGTTTTTTTTAATGAGGTTTTTTTCATTCCAATTTCAAATAGAGTAAAAATGGTATTGAAAATGCCATGGTGACTGCTCTTCTCCCATTTCAGGACATGATTTACTGATACTGATGTCATTTATTTGGTGTAATTTCCAAAAATAGACAATGCAATTAATTTTAATATACAGCATCAGTAAAGGTAATTTTTCATGTTATTTTCTTAGACACAAGGTATATAATTATATTTTTTTTTAATTTTGCATTAAAATAAAAGATGTTCAAATTACCAAAAAACAAAAGCAAAGAAAATGAGAAAATGACCAAATCACCCCACTCGCCCTTTTCATGTTTCTAGTCAACCTATGTGCATAAATGGAAAGATTTGACTTACGGACAAGGAAGCCAATGCCTGCAAGGAATTAAATGACAAGCCAAAAAATGAATAAAATCCTCAAAAATAATTTCATAATTTCAAAATTAATTTCAAACTGGTAAAATAGATTTCAATTATCACAGTGTCATTATTTCTATAATAACAAAAGACTCGGAACATATAATAAAATAAATAGTTAAAAGAAGCCTATGAGATTTGAATCCACAGACAAAGAGTTTATATTTCAGTAAAAAATATCAGAAAATCTTTCAATTACGACAACAAAACTGAAACCAGATAACTTCTACATTATTGTTTATAACAATAAAAGTTTTCGTATTCATTAAAAATTACAAGAAACATTTTTTTTTTTTGTTGTATTATTTTTAACATGGATCAGCAAAACAAAACTATTATAGCATATAAAAAAGTTGAAGTAAACAAGGAATATTATTTAGTGAATAAAAAATTATTTTTTCACTGCTTTTTTTTAAAAAAAAAAAAAAAAAAAAAGCTCATAAAAATTGTTTAAAATTTTCAGATGAGTTTTTAGTATGAAATAATTTTAATAGGATTATTGTTCTCATTTCTTCTGTCATTAATCAGATACAGGCTCTCAAGAAAAATAATTCTGAGTGAAGAGGAGGATGTGCTTTCCTTAGAAAGGGAAAATAAAGTCTTGTTTAACTATGAAATTCTTCATGGCTGAACAGTAAAACACATCAGATCAAATGGTGGTTTCCCTGAGAAAGGGGGATGCATGTTCAATCTCTGCTGGAGAATACATTTTCTTTATTAAGATTTCTTAAATGTGTAGGCCAATTGATGTAATATACACCTTTTGATATATAGAAATGGGGCGTCTATTTGAAATATGAAATGTCCACTATAATAACATTTGAAGTCATAAAAATGTCAGATTAAAAATAATTAATTCTTCAGAGACATATGGCAAAGTGGGAATAGTTTTTGTGTGGTGCTTTTAGTCCTTTATGATGTCATTAGAACAAATTTATGTTTATATGACTACACAAGAATTTTAAATTTAAAGATGATTTTTTTTTTATATGTGTTTTGGGCATATAACCTAACAGATTTTATTTAAATTATTTTTTCTTTTTGTTTCACTTAATCTTATTATTAAATATCCCACATTATTGATATTATACTTTTTTTATCTTTTAATATTACTGATATTATTATATAACTTTATGCATATTAATAATATTGCATCCAGTTAAACACTATTATAATTATTATACAAGCAGTTGGTGTAAATAATTGGAAAGAGGGAATTGCAAGAACATAACATGATGGCTGTTGGTAGAAGAATTTTCAAGAATTAATTTAATTATTTGTATTTGACAAGAATTGCAAGAAGACGAAAATCATGGAAGTTGCTTATCTAAAATTAGAAAATGGTTTTACAATAATCCCCACACAAGCTTGCATTCTACTTATAAAGTTTGGTCAATACTTATATAAAACCGAGACAGTAGTAGTAAGGTATTGTTTGCTGGCACATCAATCTTATGGAGACAAATGGATTTAAGGGAGCAAGAAAGAGGCTAAAGTTAAATATAGTTCATGTGACATTATTCTCTTGAGATTAACAATATGCAGATAATTAGTTTTTCGAAAAAAATCACATCTGTCGTCAGCTTTCAACTTTCTATCTACGCAGACAACAGTACCATTTATTCCTGCCTCACTAGTAAGGCTGATAAGTCAGATAAGGTCAAAATGGCAGCTGATGTACAAAATGACCTCAAGACCATCAGTAACTGGGGAAAAAGATGGCTTATCAATTTTAATGCCTCTAAAACTAAACTACTCTCCATTAATCTTCTGAGAGATTCCTCCCTGCCTTCTATCAACGGCAGATGCTATCCACCAGGAAAGTGACTCACTGCACCTTCTTGGGCTAACATTCCCAGCTGATATTAGGTAGAAAGACTACATTGAATCCATTGCTAGATCAGCTGCTAAGAAAATCTGTTCACTGTGTCAGGTGAAACAACTTTCTCACCAGAATCTATCTTGCATATCTATAAGTCTTCTATTCACCCATGCTTAGAATATTGATGTCATATATGGTCCAGTGCCCCTGCTATTTTCCTAGAGCTCATTGATAAGATCCAAAGAAGAATCAGCAATATTATTAGTCTTGATTTGATCAGTTACTTGCCCACCACCGTAAGATTACCTCTGTGCCTATTTTATAAATACTTTCATGGTAATTGTTTGGATGAGTTCTTCACTATGGTACCTAGACTTTTTGAATTTAAGTGCAGTACTAGACTAGTGGTGAGATCTCATCAAGTTACAGATGTAGCCATAATTTCTATGCTAACAGATTTTTATCTCACTTGTGGAACTCCCTCTCGGCTCCAACCAACTTTAATCTGCAAAAATTTTAATGTATTGTCAATCGCTATCGTTGGGGATGCACAGAATGAACTAAGATTTTTGCTATGGTGTTAGAATATATCAGAAGGAATTTTTGTCAGGTTGCGTGATCTTCTCTTGCATCCACAACAATAAATAATACTTAATATAAAACAAGGCAAAACATGTATGCAATTCAAACAAACAAATGCATTTATATACAATACAAATATTATATACAAAATATTATTACAAGATATTATTGTGTTGTTATGTTTGTTAGTGGATGAAGATTCTGTTTGTTTTTTTGGTGTATTTGTATTACAGTCTATAAGAATTCGTAATTGGTGTTTAAACACCGTTATTATGTCCGTGCTGTTCTTTTTGTATTGTTTAGAATTGAGTCATTCAGAAGTAGTTTACCCTTAACTGTAAGTATGAAATATGTTCAATAATAGTATTTACTTAAATTGTAGTTAGCATTAATAATTCACTTTGGATAAGTAAAGTCTTGCGAGTTGAAGTTCTTTGTATTCACAGAGTAATCTTCGAGTTTGTGGGTGAGTCAGTTGTGTTTTTTTTTTTTGCACGGGAAAATTATAATCACAAATTACATGGATTAGATTAGCACTTCTCTGTGTTCGCTGGACTGACTGATTTGGTCAGTTGGAAATCTTCCTTATATAAAGGTTTTAGATGTCAGGATCGGCTCAAATAAGTTTTGGCGCAGTTTAACTTCCTCACGTGAAGTTTTTGAATTATCACATTGCAAGCCAATAGAAATTGCTGCTTAGCACAGTAAGGTTTTTGATTGGTTAAGTTGATTCACGTAGGCGTGTAAAATGGAATGTTCCTGTTGCTAGGGGTGATAAGGTAAATGGACGAGTCCACACTTTCTACTGTCCTCCTGGTTACTCTTTTCTCTTTATCCTCATCACTAATGTTTCTCTTCCTAATTCCTCCAAACCCCGTAAACCCTTGGGTATTAGTGGTTGTACTGCCTTGCTTGGGAGATGCCGATTTAAAAAAATCTGTATCAAAATAAGTCTACGGAAATAACAAAGACGGATAGTTTATATTGCCATTATCAAGTTAATTCAAAGGGAGATAACTCCCATGGCTTTACTGATATCGTTAAAGTTACCTGTCCTTGACAACAACAAAAATTCTTGTAATATAGCAGTTCGTAAAACGTAACTAAAATGTCATTATAGGATTAATTTCCCATATAATTTAAAAACTTGATTTAGCTTGACACGAGACTACAAGTATGGGGCAAACAGTAAGGATCGAATTCACAAATTCAACCTTACTCACCACGGTAAGGCGTCTATTTATTTTATCGTTTAACACAGGCTTGCTTGCAGCAGTCTATTTATTTACCGTTTACACAGGCTTGCTTACTTTTTCTAAGCAGTCACTCATATAAATACTAAGAAGGACCATTGCTCCTTAACTTCGGTGTTATCCTATAATGCAGTTGGCGGTCATCCACAGATCAGAATCCATGGGAAATAACTAGGTTAGTATTAATCAGTTCCTAGAGTTATGCCCCTTAGATTTCTTATTTATGTTTGAAAAAAAGTTTTGTTCTCTTTTTAAAATAGAATACAAATTTAAAAATTGATTTACTATCATTATAATATGAAAGAGAAATTTATTTCATGTCTGATACAAAATCAAAATACAATAAATTCTGAACAGGGGAAATAACTTCTTTGTTTACTGTGATTAAAAGATAAAATAAAAATTAAGCAAACATTTCCAAAATTATTTATTTTGTAAATGTTTTTCTCAATTTACATAAAACATTAATGCTACACCTGATTTTTTTTATAAATGTTCATTTTCGACATTCACCTGGTAAAAATAACTCAAAATTACATGTCTTAAGCATTTCTCCTGCCCCATTGTAAGTCAGTTGGATTATTTAACGACATACATAAGTCGGTTACTTAATGACATATATAAGATGGTTATTTAATGACGTATATAGGTCTCACAGAACAAGAATTACAATGAACTGTCAAAAAGGTAGAAGTGTCCGATTAGTCTAAACAAAAAGGTAGACATTGATTTTTACCTAAGTCTACAAGTATCAACCTGGAGATGTTCCATTTTTGTTGAGGTCAAGGTTTTACCACTATGCAGAAGATGTAGCCAGCATATTGTAAACCCTGCCAACAGGGCAATCAAGAAGGAATTTGAAAATGTAACTATTTTTATTCCTTAGACAAAAAATGATTTCCAAAATTGCTTTTACATTTTTTCTATAAAAAAACTCAAATTCTTCAACAAGATTTTAATCTATGACCAATTTTACAATAATGTACCTTTTATTAATAAAAGAATTGATATCATAATGTCTTAATAATTAATGAGTGAACCAAGTAATTAAATAAAGAAATAATTTTCTTTCATTATGCAAGTCAATGATTTCATAAGATTTGTATTAACCTTAAAGTGGTAAAATTTTCAAAATATATTCATAAGATATAAGATAGCATTTGAATCTCAGCAATTCATCAGATTTTTCATGAGAAATATTTAAAATAACTTATTAGGTGGTATGAAATTTTATTGTTCTGTCCTTTTCAGGACAATGCTCTCCAGTGACTACACCAAGACTGTCCTTTTCAGGACAATGCTATCCAGTGACTACCAACCAAGACTGTCCTTTTCAGGGCAACACTCTCTAGTGACTATAACACTGTCCTTCTCAGGACAATGCTCTTCTCACCTTCTACATGAACATGCACAGATATTTTTTGCCCAGTCTACTGTAACTGTATTTTGTTGATGTATTTACTTTAATGAAAATAAACTTGACAATATATATTTTTTTACTCAAGTCTTTGTTTTGTTTGTTTGTTGTCTTCCATCATTCAGTATCAGTTTGTGGGCCAATATACCCCACCCACAACAGTTCATCATATAGTAAATATAATATAGTTATTAATATTTATTTTTCTTTATAATTTTATATATAGAACTAATACAAATATAAAATTTGTCACTTAGCTGACTGATAACATCAATCAACTAAGTAACAAATATATTTGTATTCATTCTATTAATGCTCTGCCTCTGATATCAAGGACTATATTGCAAAGCCCGCTTGCCTTAAATGGCCATTCTTTCAGATTTACACTGACTGATACCATTTCTGGTTCCACACTATCTTTATTAGTATTAATCTCATATATATATATATATATACACACACACACACACATTATTTACATTATTCAGACTATTGTCCTCATCTTTGTCGCCATATTTATTACAACGTTTCGGCCATTGTACGCTCCGGCCTTCTTCAGGTGGTTGGAATGTCAAACTGAACCCTTTATTTCACTCACTGGGGTAGACTGCTCTAGTTCCATGTGCCATGTGTAATGGATGTCATTTATCAGTTATCTCCTGTTAATTTCCCTCTGAAAGTTCTCCACTGCCTTAACCAGGTATTGAATTCACACTCTTTGGATCCTGACACTGGATCTAACTAAGGCCTCAAGGACACATGGCACAGTGGATAAAGGCATTAGTTAGATCCAGTGACAGGACCTAAAGAGTGTGAGTTCAATACCTGGTTAAAGCAGTGGAGAACTTTCAGATAAATTGTCACAAGTAAAGATGAAACAGTAGAAATGTTAAAATCAATCTGCCCTCTCAGTGAAGCCTAGAATACACTGATTGCATCTCCTGAAGAGAGGACAAGACTCTCCTCAAAGGGTCCATTTTCTGTGTGGATGCTTGCAGACTCAAGTATAAGCATGAACAATCTTTACCAAAAGCCATAATTTTATATATATATATATATATATATATATATATATATATATACACTAAAAGGTTACAAATCCGTTGGTATCTAATCCAAGTGGATCCTAGTAATATAAAATATTAAAACTGATCCACAAAAAGGGCTCAATGTATTTATTAATATAGAGCAATTAATAAACAATAAAATCCCAAATTACCTCACATGGGGAATAGCCTATTTCGGCAGGCAAAGATATCAGTCATCTGTCATATCATGTAAGAACCCATATTAACAAGTAACTCTCTACATACAATGTATGAAAGCACGTGTGATACCCCGGCCGCGTCAGCTGCCAAACAGGGGAGGTAACACAGTTTCAGTGGCCAAAAGTGGTACTGTCACCCTTGGTGCCACCAGCAGCTTTTGTCATAAAATAAAATAAAAACTTGTGTTATATTGACCTATATCTTTTAGATTTAGCTTTAAATAAAAATTTGTTACACTTTTTTCTGTGTTTTTTGCATAATAAAACTTGATACCTACAAAGCAATAATACAAAGAATTATAACTTTTTTAATCATTTCACCTCCAAGCAAACAATAAAGCCACTAAGATGCAAGAGATTACTGAGAGTGACAGAAACTGAAAAAAAATGATGCTGAGAACAGACAATAGAAAGAACAGGATTCAAAAAGATAGATGACAACTTACATTGCATTTAAATTTTTGAAAATTGCATTTGACAGGAAAACAGAAACTGAAAGAGTTTCACAAGTGAGAAGTGTGAGAGAAGAAACTATTAGCATAGAACTTACAGTTACATCTAGCAATTTCAACAGTAAAATGCTGAGACCTAACTGCCAATCTAGTACTACACTTAAATTCATGAAGTCAAAGAGCCAAAGAGGAAAGTTTGTGGGGAGAATGAAATAAAACCAATAAATAAAATAATAATAAAGAATAAAAAAAAAAAAAAAAAAAAATTCATTTTCCCATGATTCAAGTTGTAAAGAAACCGGAAAGAGTTGTTGGTCACATGCATGATTTTAAGGCCCCCACTTCCAGAAAGGACAGAATCTTTCTCTTTTCCACTTTCCAATGATAGCATTCTGACAACCCTACTCATGAAGTAAATAAATTGGACGTTCCAACTCAGCACAAAGTTGACTTGAGATTGACCATTTTAACCATTGTTATCCTAACTTACTTCTGAACAAAAAAGAGAATGGACATACTGAAGAGACACTGAGAACTTTGTTCCACTTTCATAAAAACAATAAATGTCCATAGCAGAAACTAAAGATTTTGTATGTTTCCATCTTGTCTACTTATTGAACACACACACACACATAAAATGCACACAAACAAGCAACCTGTTACCTTCTGTAAATAATCATTCATAGCATTTTTTGCATCTTAGTGTCTCTTATCATCCTGTAAAACTGTCATTTGACGCTATTGAAATTTTATTTCAGATTACATACCCCTTTGAGATGAAACACCAAGTAGATAAGAATGAGTGTGTTTGACATTTTCATCTCTTTGCTTTTAATCAATGTCACAAAGCTGTTAAAACTACTTGAGACATTTGTGCTGTGTACAGGGATGACTTTAGTACTGAAAGAATGATATGAAATGCTTCAAAACAACCAAATGGCCAATGCTAAGCTGTATGCTGAACAAATGAACAGAGGCTCAAAGAGACAATTCAGCTGAAAAAACAATACAGTGTAATTATTCAATATGACAATGCTACCTCCCACGTTACTAACATGACAAAACATGCAATTAAAGAGCTCAGTCACAAAGTTCTGCCATGTCCACCATATTCTCCTGATTTAGCATCGTATGAACATGTTTCAATCTCCCAGTGATAAGGTAGTAGAAACTCTTCTTTGGTTGTTCCAACTTTGCGCAAGGCTGATTTGAGTTTGTCCATTTTAACCAGTTATTCTTACTTCTGAACCAAAAAAGAAAAAAAAGACATACCCAAGAGACACTGAGAACTTTGTTTCACTACAGTTACCATGAAAAAGAATAAACATCCGTATTAGAAACTCAAGTTTTTGTATGCTTCTATTTTCTTTGTTTACATTACACACACTTTCAGCTATAATACACACACCCAACACTTTAACCTTCATAAGCTCATAAGAACAATTACCATGAAAAAAATTACTTGTATGCAAGGCATAGAGGAAGCTATGTTATGGTGGTGGGAATGTGATTGAAGGCAAGATGCCAGGTCAGGATTAACAACATTGCAGATTCTTCTTTAGATTTTATCAAGAATCTCTAGATGCACCAGATCAAATGTGGCAACAATATTCTTTGGACTGATTTGTTTTCTATAGCTTATCAACCTTTTGCAGGTTATTTAAAGCCAGAAAATAATTTTAGATTGTAAGAATTTTTTTTTTAAATAATGATTTTAGTGATACAAGTCTTACTAATTAATCCATAGCTGGGGGGAGTAGAGATGGATTCATATGGTTCCCAAGGGTATTAGCGTGTAAGTGAATATAATGACTCCAACTGAAATTGGAACTCAACTCTCTGATTAACAATTCAGAGTCATTACACTACCTGTACATCCAAGCAGACATCTATCAAGGTACTGACCAGGCTCAACATTGCTTAACTTCAGTGATCATATGGGAACTGATGTTTCAATGTAATATGGTTGTAAGCTTCAACATTATTTGAGGTGTCAATGAATGATAGACTTATAAAGGTATAAGACAGATTTAGGTGAGAAAAATTATCTAGTATGACACTGACTTTCTTAGCAAGCAGATTTATGAACTAATTTGATAGTGTTGGTTCCAATCCCCACAATCCTCAGTTTCATATGACTCATTCCCAGTCTGTCTTGAAGTCAGAACACTACATTTGTTTATCCAAAATTGCTTGTGTATCAACTTCAATTCTTAGTTTGTGAAGCTTTTGCCATATTACTATTAATTTGCCTTGCATATACTGTTTGCTTGTTTTATTTTGTTGCTTCTCCTGTTCGTTTTTTTTCCTTGTTATTGCTTATTGCAAACTTTGTCAATTCTGTTTGTTGAGCAGTTCTGCTATTGATTTACATTTAACCATGTCCTCGCTACAGGTCATGAGCCCAGGAATCAATGGTGATGAATCAAAATATCAACTATATTTTTAGGATACATGAGAATCAAAAAATTACACAAAACAATCTTGACACCATTTGATCGTCCCAATAACAAAGAGTACATCAAAAAGAATGCAAATGCATTTGCTGAATTAATCCAATTTCTCAATGATCAAAAACTGTCTCTTATTATAAGAGAATCACCTAATGATGGGAGAAAAGCACTGCAAATTTTGAGAGAGCACTAGTTATCAAAAAGAAAACTGAAAATAATTTCCTTGTATACAGAATTAACCTCCTATGCAAAGCAAATTCTGAAAGTATTACTGATTACATTATACCAGCTGAAAATGCTGCAACTTTATTGAAAACGTCCAGAAAAGTAATTTCTAATAGCCATTTTTCCTAAAAGGCCTCCTGTCTGAATTTAAACCCTTTTTACAACTTATTACTCTGAAAAACGAACTAGTAACATTTAGTGAATTTAAATTGGCATTGCAAAACTTTGAAGAAACTGAAAAAACAATTGAGGAGAATAACAGTTAAAATATGGCCCTGAGAATGCAAAGGCTAAGACCAAAGCCACACACTTATGTTCCAACCTGTTTCACTTGTAATAAACCTGGGTGTAAAAAACCTAACTGCCAAAGTAAATTTCAGAATTATCCAATAATTCATATTAGTGGAAAACTTTAGACTGAGAAAGCAAAATAAGTTATTCCCCCTGAAGGTTATCGTATGCCAATGTTAAAGGAAGTTAAAACAGTTGATTAAAAGAAAGCGAGTTAGTTCTACAGGAATTAAAACTGACAAGCTATTTCTGGCCCCAGTTAACAATTTTAACAGAGTGAACATTTTTTTTTAGATCAGATACCAATTTGAGTTTATCAAACCTATCAGACAGAAGTGATGTGTCATCAGCATGTTAAAAATATTGATAAGCTGAAACTAGTATATGTTGTTCATAGAAATACATTTTGAAAATTTTACCATAATTAATACCATGTAGAGAAAAATCACATCATGAGCTAATTTGTCAGAAAAAAAAGCAAACAGCTGCATGTTGCCTGAATTTCTTACCAGATGCCATATTAGCAGAAAAAAAAAATAAAAATGCTCTCATCAAGCAAGTGAGCATGATTTTTTTTTATCAGTCATAAAAGAATGAAGACTGAAAGCTACTGAACACCATGGCAAGCTACATTTCAATTTTATTGTGAAAATATTGACTACAATAAAATCTGATCATGTTGTATTTTAGATTCTTAAATAAAGCATTAACTTTTCTTTCATCTTAATTCCAATTGCATCTTAGTACAAATCAAAGATTATTAAATAGGTATTGCAGATTGGAAATAAAGAATATGCCTCCAGTAAGATTTGAATTCACATTCCTTCTTGGAAGTCTGCCTTTCTGTAGCAGATGTAGGGCATTATTATTAATAAAAAATAAATAAATAAAACTTCTTCCTGTTTCCCCGATAGCTATAATCTCCAACTATTCAAATGTAATGTCAATCAACACCTCCAACTCTCTATAAACCCTTGTGTGCTAGTGGCTTCCCACCTTGCTTGGGGTGAAATGCTTATAAAAAAAAAAAAGAAGATAGATATATTAAATAAAACAAAAACAAATAACCAAGATTCCCTCAGCATGCAATAAAAATCTTTCCCGCCTATGAAACAGATTCTTTGTGCCAAATAGACCTGGGTGTGATGATAAACTGTATCCAGCAGTAAGGCCTCTAGTCAGGAGATTGGAGCTTTTGATAAGCATGGAACCATCTCTTCTTCTTCTTGTTACCAGATCCACTATAATCTGGAGTGGTAGCACCTGTTAGGGTCCCAGCTATGGGTAAATAGTGAACCCCCAAACAAAAATCAACAGTACAGTTTTATAATAAAATGACCAACAATACATTTTATGATCTACAAAATATATATCTAAAAACATCTATAGTTGAGAGCATAAAATTACATAAAAAATATTTAGATTTTAGGATTAAATAACCCATAGAAGTGTTGATATGCTGCCAAACAATACCAACCAACCAACCAACCAAAATGAAAGAACTCTTTCATGACATTAATCCATATAATATCCTACAATTTCTTAAGGAAATTAAACTGTATTCCAAAATACAACTTCACTGCCTGTAGCAGACATAGTGAACCAGAACCAAATGGCAGAAATGGTGGACAAGACTTGCCTTATTCTCAATGAAAGAGAGTTCATCTTTGCCTGGCATTTAGGACTAAAATTCGAGAGAAAGTGAGTGCATCGTTCCATCAAAAGAGACCTTTCTTTGTTGTCCCACAAGAAATTGGGACAACTTTACAAAATATTAGCATAATTGTATGAAATCGAGGAGGGACATTCGGGTAAGTTGGCGCTTCATTCTGAGGTGCCTGTATGTCTAGTATGTTTATCCTCCAGGCAAGTGATTGGTGATACACGATTGTAAGTAGACCATCGTGGAGATGAGAGGGGTTCTTCCATTGGGGTACATCGTACAATACATTCAGTTGTGGTAGAAGGAAAGAAAGAAGGAACAAACGACGAAGTGAATACAGGGAAGAGAACAACAATAAATACAAAGAAACTGGTGTAGAGGGAAGAAATGCCCAATCTGAAATTTCGTCCAAAAACAGAGTCACTAATTTCTTTTGACCACCATATCATATTTTTATTACTTCAAAGCTAAAAAGAAAATTAAATTTTCTCATGAAATGGCCCATAAGGTTTTGATATGCCATTAAACAAACAAACCAATCAGTCTTTGCATCTAAAAATACCCAACTCATTCTCTTTCGCAACTAAACTTAAAAGAGACAAGTCGTCTATTTCATTTCTACTCATAGTACTTTGCTATGTCATACAACAATATCTACTTCCTTTTAATCACATACAAACCTTACCACACCTTAACTTTATCACATACAAACCTTACCACACCTTAACTTTATCACATACAAACCTTACCACACCTTAACTTTATCACATACAAACCTTACCACACCTTAACTTTATCACATACAAACCTTACCACACCTTAACTTTATCACATACAAACCTTACCACACCTTAACTTTATCACATACAAACCTTACCACACCTTAACTTTATCACATACAAACCTTATCACACCTTAGCTAAACACATACACCAGTACAATTAAATAAATAAACCAATAAAATTGTATATTTTCATTTTACCACTTCAACAAGCATTCACTTGTTATTTCTTTATGGCTTTCTATTCCTTGATGACATATGTATGTTATCTCTACTGGTAAGATGTGAGTGACCCCACACAGTATCTTACCAATTAAGTTACAAAGGCCAACCAGTTGATAGTCCTAGGTATAAGGATAAACTACATCCTCAAGGGCTCCTCAAAAGCTCCAATCTCCTGATCAGAGCCCTTGAGGAGCATGAATACACCGCTTAACTGGTGTTGTTACCAGGTTCACCCTGATCTGGGATGGTAGCACCTGTTAGGGTCCCAGATACAGGCAAATAGTGAACCCCCAAACTGGTGTCAAAACACTATGAAAGTATAAAAATACATTTTTATAGTAAAAGTACTAGCAATACATTTTTATATTAAAAAATTACCAACATAGTAAAATGACAAACAATAAATTTTATCTGTAGTTGAAGGCATGCAGTTGCATTCAAAATATATTTAGTTGAAGCCATAGAATTGTTCAAAATATATAGATTTTGGCATTAAATAACCCATAGAGATGTTGACATGCCGCTAAATGAAATCAACCAACCAACCAGTTGAAATCATCCAGATTTAATCAGACAGCTTCTTTTTTTCTACCCTGAACACTAAGATCACTTGCCATTTTGTATGTTCATATTTTAAACTATTAGGATTACTTGTAATAGTATTCAAATTCCTCAGCAGCAGTTTTCTTATCTTTGATCTCTCCAGGGGCTGGAACTGATTGACAATCTGCAAGTTGCTATAAAAATCTAAGAAATTTGATTAAACCCAAAACTATTATATCTATAACTACTACAAGGTGTAAAAAACAAGAAGAAGAAATACTAGTCAAAAAATTAATGACTAAAGAGGAATCAACCGTAGTCGGGATCATTGAGTCAATGTGAAAGAGCCTTTTCTTAGCTGCATAGTATGTGCTACTCCATGGATACATAGTTTTGAATTCAGGATTTTTCTTCTCCTAAACCAATTGCTACCAAAGAACCCAGTTTGACCTACTATTTACCAACAGAAGAGCTGGATTCATACCTTTCCCAAGAGTATTAGCATGTAACTAAATGTAATGAACTCAACAGGAATTCAAACTCAGCTTTCCAATTCCTCAATCTGAGCCATGATCCATTACTTTACCATGCCTCCTCTTGATAACACTTGAGATTTATTGGTCACAATGTGGATTTAACTTTTACAATTGATTTCTTTATTGTGCTTATTTGTAATTTTGAAATAATCCAGTAAAAAAAAAAAAAATGGCTTCTCATAATGAACTCCTTGCAAGCATAAATTAATAACAGCATTTTATAAAATCATGTTCCTATGTATAATAGCCCTATTCTGTCAGTAACGGTTGCATTAATTCTTGACCACAAACAATCCCTTTCTTCCTGATTTTCAATGCACAACATACAGATTAGGTACCAAATTTGTTATTTGAACATCAAATATTCTGCTACCTCCCCGACCAATATTTATTTTGTAGAAAATGAGTAAAAGTGAAATAGTAAGAGAGTAGAAGGAGTAGTGGTAAAGTCAGTGGGCAGAGATGAAAAAAATATTTTTCTACACTGGGCCATATATTGAGCTCAAATGCAAAAATACGATGATTATTATTGACCTTACAGAATATGCTGATTGCATCTCCTACAATGGGGTAAGACACTCCCTAAAAAGGGGCCACTTATCAAATAAGCACTTATAGACTCAAATATAATAAAAAGAAATTTAAAAAACAACTCTGATTTTGACATTAAATAACCCAACATGGATAATTGTAAGATCCGTTTACTCTAACACCACCATTTTCAGAACTTTGTGTTACTCTATCTGTAAACATTAGAATGAATGACAATTTTACAAGTGATAGAAATTATATAAACAAATGTAAATATTTTGCTAAGTTTGGCATATGGCTGGGAAAGAAAGATTACATTGCATCAATATTTCAATATCTGTCTATATCTCTGAGATGAGGTAATATATTATTTGGACTGTTATCCTCATCTTCATTACCATATTCACAACGTTTCAGAATTGGAATTCCACGTGCCATGAAAGAGGCATGGCACATGAAACTAGAACAATCTATATTACTTCTCACTAATGCCAGTGGGAAAAAATCAAATCAAATCTCATTTCAACCACTTAAGCAAGGGCAGAAAACTGAATATTATGCCTGCAAACAGCCAATTCTGTTAATCCATTTTATGTGCTTGGAGAATAAATGACACACATGGGTGATGCAATCCCTACACACTACATGAAGACTTTATTCATTAGGTCATCATGAATGCTATGCACATAAAGTACATAGGGTCTCCTCTGGTTGACAAATTACATCCAGGCCACACAACTGATTCTTGAGTGATTAAAATAATGGCAGGATAAATTTCGGACAAACATAACACACACACATCTGATATATATTATATATATAGTGTTTGTAAAATTTCAGATATAACTAAAAATAAATCTATAAAAGGACAATATTACAAACTATATATTATACAATATTACATATTATATATATATATATATATATATTTGCTCCACTCTGTATTGAGCACTCTTTTAAGAAAAGTATTTTTGGGTTACTGGAATTTATTCCATATATATATATATATATAAAGTGTTATAAATGTTCTACTGTTTATTGGGAGCTGAATATGAAGAAATATAATTTTAAGGTGAGCTATATTTATCCCATAAGTATAGCTCACACTATATTTTTTTCTTTCTCTCTCTCTCTCTATATATATATATATAAAATTTAATATTGCATAATATATAGTATTGAGGCACATATGTGTAGGGATGTATTTATATGTATATATAGAAGAATGTGTATGTATGTAGGTATAGGGATTTGTATACGTTCTCTAGTTCTCCCCTCCTTTCTCCTGTTCCCTTCTTTTTCCTTTTCCTTTGTCCCATTCTTGAAAAATCATTTCCACTCCCTTCTCATGTCCGGTGAATAAGAGATTGACACTACTACCATCGCATTTCCTACAGGCATATACCTCACTTCTTCCCTTTCTACTTTGTGGAACTATCTTAAGACAACTTCCATTAATCTTGTTTTTCGTTTGATTCCTGGAAGAATTTTTTAATCCATTCATTGTTTTGAAACTGCTAGGTCTGATGAAGCAAAATTGAATTATCCATTTTGTGAAATAAAATATTACCATGGCTTTCTGAAGTCTCCGATTTGTTAATTAACTATCACTTGCTCTCAGGATTTATATCCTCCCTGGAATTACCAATTAACTATATATATATATATATATATATATATATATATATATATATACTAAAAAGACAAAGAAAACTTAGCAAACATTTTGTTCTTTTTGCTTTAAGAAAGACCATCAGAGGACAAAACGGTAAATTTATCTTAGCCAATGCATTTTGCTCTCTGATGGTCTTTATTAAGCCAAAAAGAATGAAACATGTTGGCTAAGTTTTCCGCATTCTTATATATATATATATATATATATATATAAAGGTTGATGAATAGTTCTCTGCTTGATCTGTCTCCCAAAATCTAAACAAATCAGATTTTTTTTTAATCTCACCTTGGTCAGACCAAAAGCTTTTCAGCACCCACTTCACATATATATATATATATATATATATATGAAAGCAATTATTTTTATAAATATATGAAGCTTTTGTGTGAATTTTGCAGTTGCATTTACTTACCTCTTTCAACTTCATCATCTTTCCATTCTTGTTGCGGTAGACAATTTCATCCGAATTAATTTTCATCTGTTTTTTAATGAATCGCAGCAGATGCTTTTGATTCATGCACGAAGATGCATGAATATGTGTGTCTACCTGCAAACACAATGCAACCGTTAAAGAATCAAAAACAAAAATTTTAAAAATACATCACATCAAGAAAGAAAAAAAAAAAGACAGAAGCCAAAAAAAATATTGAAAAATTTACTGAGGTAGTTTTATTCAGGTAAACCAATCATTTAGAAGTGTCCTCAAACTTTGTATAAACAGGGAATTTGAACAGATGGATCAGTTTGTCCATCTGTCAAGACACTCAGCTTTTCCCATATCTCATCATATAATTCACACATCTGTCAAAATCACTCCACTAAGTGTAAAATTTCAAATGGAATATTATTGTTCATTGACCTCTGAATTAATGTTGCCTATGAGGGTATGTGATTTCAGGAATCAACATGGGAATCATCTTCATGCAAAGGTAGAGAAGTTTGCCTATTGTCCAGTTTTTTGAACAGGAGTAGAGGTTCATCCCTTGTAACCTGTTTAGGACTGGGTTTCCAGTCCCTTCTTAAGTCTACTTCAACTCTATACTCCTAATATCTCTGCCTGAACTCTGAAATTTTATTTGCGAATGAAATCTTAACCTCTTCAAGTCTAGAATTAGCTGTCTATCTTTCCTGTTATCTTGTCCTTTCTTACGCTAATACAACCCTCTACTTTTAATGTAACCCTCTACCTTGAGAGGCCCTTGGACCTTGTATTGGGTAAAAAAAAAAAGGGATTTACTTTTCCATCATGGGTGGGAGCATTTATACAACTTCCTGTTATCCATTTGTCTTGTGTGTGTATATCTTAAAATTAACTGAGTCCACTTCCTGTATGTCAAGACAGCCACAGACATCCTTTGAGACCCAATTTTGCACTTGTTGGCTACAAGGCCACCTTCTAGGGGAACCTACTAATCTACCTAGCTCTTTTAACATTCTTCTGTGATACTGTTTATAAAGTGTACTTTGGTATTTTGCTTTCTGAATGGCACACCTAATTTAATGAAGAAAATAATGTTTATTAAGATTTTGTTTGTTTCATTTCTTCTCCACTTATTCACATTCTCTCAAATATACATAACTGCGTACATAAACAATGATTAATTACAATGTTTCTTGAAGATAATGCTTTTCTCATTTTAAACCACTGATGATTTTCACTATGGAAGGTCAAATGTGTAAACATCTTTTGCTTTTGAAACAGGAAACATTCTTATTTTTTTTTTCTCTGGAGTGACCATAGCTACCTTTAATGGGCAGAGTTTTTATGTTGCTATCTTCAGGCCAATAAAGTTGCAATGTTTCTGTCTCTTATTAAAATTCAAATCAGCCATACTTTCACCAGGAAAAAGATTTTTTGTAATATTAAATAGCACAATGCATTTGGTCTGTATTGGCTACTCTTATTGTCCCCAGTAGGAAATTCTTGCCAATTTCTCAATGACAGAGAGCAAGAAGTGAGTGAATGAGAGAGAGAGACTTCTCAATCTTAGCATGTGTTCCTTGAAGAACCTTCTTGCCAATTGGTGATTCGTTAATTCATGGGTCAATGAAAAGACCCTTCCACATTCTCCTTATTTTTCCTTTTATATTTGTGGGACTTCTTACCTTTCTAATGTTATAAAAATCTCTGTGAGGAACTTCCTTTTGAGCAGCTGACTCTTTCAACTCATTCAGCAAAACATGCAGTTGGTATTTGTATGACAAATAGCAAAGACGTTGGTAACAGAACGATTTCCTGAAAGCATAAAAAAAAAATATTAAATATTGTGTCCTTTATGAAAGGCGGGGAGATTTATTATAATTATTTTTTCTTTTTCTTCATTTATGTCAATACTACTGGTACCACATAAACCAGTACTACCTGCCACATGGTTCAGTCATCAGCAACTAAACTGATTCCCCCACCAGGCTTTACACATGTGGAGGGTGGCTAAGACATTCAGCAGGATTAAAATCAAGACCTGTCAAAGGGGAGATGAACCTTCTTGTAAGAGCCAACAGCCGTCTAGTACAATACAGTAGACTGGGCTCTGTAGATATGTAAGCAGGTGATGACTCAGTATCACTGGGTGGAAAGCTTCTTGGACAGAAGTCAACAGCCCAGGTAGAGAGTTCCTCCAATGGAATCAACATGACTAAAGTGAGTCTTCAAACGGAGGAAATTAGCTGTGGTTTGACTTGAAGAGGGATAGGTTCTGTCAGGTTTATTTGCCCAAGACATGCTACACATAAATGAATACCTCTCTGGCATTAAATCCAGGTATGAGGAGCGAACTGCTCAGTTGCTCAGCGATCTTATAACCCCACCCAGTCATGGGACTTGTAGTGGTGATGATGATGATGGTGTCCATTAAAGTAGAATTTTTCTTCCTTTTTTTTTTAAAATGATTTTTAACTCTTTACTCTCCATAATGTCAACTCTTCATTATTTTTCCAATTATAAGTTTAAAGTAAAAGTACACATTTGTCTATTTTTAAGAGTCTAGCACTACTTACTTTCAAATTTCACTGTTTGTGACTTTAGGGGCTACTTTAAAAAAAAAAAAAGCTGAACTAACTTATGTTACTAATTCCCAAATAAGGAAATTTGGCCCAATGTCTATGTGAAAAATAATTGAAACAAAGAAATGAGGTCTGATTCATTTTATGGGAAGGCAAAAGGACCTGAGCAAAACATCTTCTCTGGCTTTTCTTGCTTTCACTCACCATGGTGGCTAGCTGATCAATTTTTATATCATCAAGGTTAAAACCATGTAATTATACATATATATAAATCATGCAACCAGATTATATACTTTATTCAACTAAGGTAAAAGATTAATGTGTTCTTTTGAACATATTACACTACAATAAATATAAGCAAGTAAGAAGAGGAAAGAAAAGGTCAACTCACAGAGGTCCGTCACTAATGAGGGTGTACATGATGTTTTGGTCATTAAGGAAAGTGGCAAGGTCAGGGTATTCCCAGTCAAATGGTTTGTTTTGTTCTATGCCAGTTTTGTCTCGGTAAACCCTCATAACACCATGAACCATCCTGTATTCACAGTTGACACTGCCAGGCAACTGACAGTTAAATGGATCCCCATAAGTCCTGGGAGGGTGGATAGGGTGATCTAGACAAGAAATGAAAAAATCTCAGATTATATCCAGAAAAAGAAGAGAGATATGCTTTAAAAAAAATAATTTAAAAAATGTAATTACAAAATGTGGAGAGTTTCTTTCATTCCCCTACCAACCCAACTTGATATTTGAGACCTGTTGTAGTTTCCATTGGGTTCTGCTCTGACTTGCCGCAGCCTTCACCGTGTTCTGCTGAGACTTGCTACCACTTTTGCTGTGTTCTGTTCAGATCTGCTGTGGCCTTCACCATGTTCTGCTCAGACCAGCCATGGTCTTCGCCATGTTCTTCTTTGATCTGCTGCAGCTTTCACTATACTCTATTGAGACTTTCTATGTGCTTCATCATGTTCTGCTGAGACCAGCTGTGCCAATTACTATTTTCTGATTTGACCAACTGCCGCCTTTACCAAGTTCTGGTCAAACCTGTTGTGGCCTCTACCGTGTTCTGCTGAAACCAGGTCTTTACACAGATGTAAATATTAATAAAATAATCATGAATAACCAGTAAAAGAATAATCAAGTTGTTGAGTGAATGAAATCAAAATAAGCTTTATAAAACAGAAAAGAAAAAGTTTGTACTTCATAACAATAGTCTTTCTACAACAAGGCCCACAACCATTGGATATTTATTCCTGTAGAATTCCTTGAATAATTAATTATTTTGCCTTTTGAACTGAAAAGACAACTACTTATGTTTCTAATCATAAAATCTGAACAAGTATTTACATTGGTAAGAACATTTTTATAGCCTCAAATTAATTGTTGTGTATCATATATAAATAAAAAAAATTTAAAAGCAAATAATTGGGGCCAAATATGTCTATCTTTTAATGTTTTACCATGTTCTATTTAAAATATAAAAATCAACTGATAGATTTTGAGCATTATGAATCTTAGAAGTATACAAAGGTACTTATCATAATTGAAAAAATAGTATATATCAAGATACTAAGTAAAAAGCATTTTAACTGATCAAGTGAAATTAGTAAAAAAGTGAACAATTACGATATATTAAAAAAAGGAAGTTCTGCCAATTATCTAATAAAGAGATTATTTAAAATACTTAATTGAAAGATTTATAACCAGTAAAAAAAAATAAAAATAAATATGCAATTGTCTCATTATTTTGAATTTTATGTTGCAACACACATGGGTACAGATGCAATAGAGGCCCTGCATTGCATGCGGACATGTTTGTCAACACCAGTTACATCTGGGTTTTCCCCCAATAGCAGCAGGACAACTTGGCATGTCTAGATACAGGCCTCTGCAATTGGTCAAGATCTGGGTCTTTGTAAGATGCCTCATGCTAATAAAAGCAATGGGGAAAAACCAACAGTCAGCACAACATGGTGCCTTGTGAAATAGGTTCCATGGGCATTTTGTTCCTAAAGTTGCTGTGGTTTCCAAAGAAGTGTTATTTTTGTTATCTCCCATCTCTTTCCCCTCTCTGTCTATTACCCCTGTAGTTTCTGGTAGAGCAATCAGTTAGGTGTTTCCCCCAATCTCAACACACTCTTGCTGTGCATTACAACATTTTATTATTAAATGAAATATTGTCAATTATTAATGTTTTACTTTTATTTCCATTGTTTTCTATCACAGCTGCTCAAATGAGTATCAGCTTTTATACTTAAGCTTCTTGATCAAAAACATGAGACCAAGTCTTACTTTATTTATTTCAGATCCATACTACTTATTTGTGGCTATAAAATGATTACCTTAAGGTAAAAACATTCGTGGTTTTGCATTATTACATAATCCTGAATGGGGAAATCCCCAAATTTTCAATACTGAAAAATCAAATTCTTGAAAGTATAAATCAGGAAAAACAATTTTTTTCATAGATATTTACAGCTTTTAAAATGGATTTATTTGAAACATTTACTTAAAAAATTTTAAAAAACAAATCCACCTTATGAAAAAGTGTAATTCCAGGGAGTGTAAGTGATTTTTATGATCATAAACTATATTTTGAAGTTTAACCTTGAATATATAATCAACCAGAGTGCATATTAATTTTGTCTTTATTTCCTCTGGTAAATGCAATTCTTGATTTTCAGGATTTCAATCTTTTAGGATTGTAGTTTTTAAGATTTCAAAATTCATTTGAAATCTTTTGGATTGTGTATTTCAGGATTATGATAGGTACTTAACAATAACATGTATTTCATATTGAAAAAATTATTCAAATTAATTGTATTTAAAAAAAATGTAAATCTCATTATTATTTTTATGCAATATTTGATTTTTGATCACTTAAATATCTAAACATTAAATCGGTTACATATTTTTTTTTTAATCTTGAAGAAATAAAAATCTTGTGCAAAAAAAAAAAAAACAATCCTTTTGATTGATCCTATTCAAAAACAATTTTGGAAATGCAATTTTCTAGGTTCTACATAAAAGAAAATGTCTTATTTTAATACAATGTTTGAGTTACTGTTAAATAATGCCATATTGTAAAAAGGCCTTTTTTAAATAAATTTTAATGTCAATGTTTTAATGTTAAAGAGAAGAAATATCAATAACAAATATTATCAAAGTTGTTCACAACAAGAGTTTTTTCAAATTTTTACAGAAATATTACAATTTAAACAAAACCCATAGAAATGAATTCTATTTTAAGCAATTATCAAAATTTATATGGTTGAACTCTGGTAACATATGGTAGCAGAAATGCCTTTGTAATCTTTAAAAAGAGTTTAATATTTGCTTATTTTTCTATAGTTTGCCAGTAAAAGGGAATTTTAAGTCTCCATTCTTTAAGTGAAGATGAAGTTCTTAAGATTTTGATCAGCAATTTAAAAATTCAGTGATCTGAAAATATAAAGAAA
The DNA here is from genome assembly GCA_903632075.3 of Acanthosepion pharaonis. Lineage (NCBI taxonomy): Eukaryota > Metazoa > Mollusca > Cephalopoda > Sepiida > Sepiidae > Acanthosepion > Acanthosepion pharaonis. Next base: position 267,268 of record CAHIKZ030000753.1, on the reverse strand, counting down.
AAAAGTAATTGTGTTTATTATTGTTATTTTGATTGCAAAATTTCAACCAGTTTAACTTTCTTTTTTTTTTTTTAATTGTGTGTTATAATTTGTGTTTTTTTTTTTTTTGGAAAATTCTAGAGCAGGAGTTCTCAACCAGATGGGGAGGAGGGAAAAAGTTTTTACTTTTTCACAAGTTTGTCATTGACTTCTAATCATCATCAAAATAAAATCGATTTAAATACCCTGACATTTTATTAAATGTTTTGTTTATTGAATTACAATACCCTGGAATTGTATGGAAGTTTTTGTTTATTAAAGTATGCTTCAGTTTATTTATTTAATAGTTATGAATTAAAAGAAATTACTGTACATGTATTTAAGCTTAAATATCCATCAACATTTTCTATTAAATTTGTAAAACTCAACTATAAAAATAATCCATGTAAATATATATGTAGTAATATTGAAAAGAATAAAGTTTTTCAGTAATATATGCATATTATTTGGAATGCACCTTTTGAGTTGGACAATCTTGGAAAAGTGGAGGTGACATTCTGACTTATAGTAAAAAGGGGTGCAAAAAGGGGCAAAAAAGGTTGAGAACCACTGTTCATGAGTCTTCAAATAAAAGTCCTTGTTTAAATTTAAAGGGATATTACATTTGAACTTGTTTGATGTTCTTCCACCATCACCTACCAAAAATAATATCACTAAATTATTCTGATAGAATGATGTTCACATTTTAACTGAAATGAAGAATACTCTTTTAATAATATAGTAAAGCCTACTGTAGTTTAGCCTACAAGAACACACTAAATTGAAAAATGTAGTCAGTCATTAATACTAACTATTACTTTCACTCAGTGATTAAATACACAGTAATACTTAATTACCTTAGCAAACATTCAAATTATGCATTGCCCCCAAATTACCTGAAGCATTAAATGCACTAAAAGTAATGCCTCCTATTACGTTGACCTACAACATCAGAGACAGATATTGGTGATATAGCTGTAGAAATTGAACCTTCTCACTGACAATCTAACTCTGGATAAAAGTGTTGGTAATCCAGTGACTTCACCCAAAGACTTGGCTACAGCAGAGGTGAAAAAAAAACAAACTTGGAGAGTTGAGTTAAAGGGGAAATAACTGATACTGAGATATCCAGAAGAGGTATGGCACGTGGAACTAGAACAATCTACCCCCGGTGGATGAAATAAAGGATTCAGCTCAAAATTCTTATCACCTGAAAAAGGCTAGAGCATACAACAACCAAAACATCACGAATATAGTAACAAAGATGAGGATAACAGTTCAAACATTGTAAATAGTGTAATATAATTCTTATGTTTAGTTTTCTTTTTTGCCTTGTTACAGATGAACAAAAATTGGGAAAAAGAGTGTCTGACATATAAAGTGGAGATTCTTCCATGCTGAAAAAATTACATCCCCACTGATATTAATCAACACTTGCTGAATGCTTATGGGAACCAAATGATTAGGCTGTAGGTAAAAACAGCAATGGGTGTGACAAGCCATATTTGGGTTGATGAATGGATAACATTTTCCTTGAGTTGAAAAAGTAGAAAAATAGTTTTTGTGGCTGAAAGCTGGCACTATCCAACAGTGTTATTGTGCTCCCTTTATCAATTGTAGTTTACACAGAAATAAATAGGAGGCATTACTTTCAGAGCATCCCTTAGTAAGTAAGTTAACTTTAGAAAGTTAAATATTGATAAATAAAATTATTATTGGTTACAATTAGAATTAGAGAAAATAAAAATTTTTTAAAAAAGGTAATAATAAAAAGAAAATGTTGGTTAAAAATTCACTTTTCATTGAATATGAGATTTATTATATTCAATATTTAAATGCCTAATGGTGACAAAATCATTTTTATAATTTTTAATGACACAGTACAAAGAGTAACAAAGTAAAGACGGTTAGAAAACCGGAGCAAGTTTTAAAAAAAATTTTTTAATGATCTAAGTTTGTTAAGGTTTTTCAGTTAAAGGGAAAGAAGTGGGCGATATCTGCTTAGGGTGGGAACAAAATTCAATAAAATAAAGAAAGAAAAAAAAAAAAAAACAGATTATGGTTGCGCATGCGTTCATGCGGAAAAAATAATACAGCAACCAAAACAAGAAATCCAAACAAATCAACAAAGACGAGAAAAAAAAATTGACCTCTACTTAAAAAAATGATATAAAGGGAGATAATTAGGTCAGTACTATATTTTTTATGGACTAGATTTGAATTTTAAGATTTAATAATTATTATTATTATTAAAACTAGAAAATAGAAAAAAATAAATTCAAAAGAATTATCGCTAAATTATTGCAGGATTAAGTTACTATTTCTAATATCTATATCTTGTGAGAAAAAAATTATATCTACATTAGAAATCATTTTATATGATAATTGTAATTCAAAATTATAAATTTATAATAATATGACTTTATAACCAAATATTGGTAGGACTTCTAATTCTCTCAGGATTGCTTAACTGTAAAGTTTGAATAAGTCTGGTGAGAAGACACATCCTTTATTTTTGTGCATTTATTGAATTCATTTTCTGTTCGCAGGCAGATGGTTTTATACCAGTATAACTTCTGGATTATTCTAATATCCTTCCCAAATATGTCAAGCTTACCTAGCATTCCTAACAATTCTTTGTGATGTACTTTATCAAATGTTAACATAAAAACATAGGTATACATCCTTTTGCATTTATATTGCTCTCTCAGATATCATTCTGAGCATAAATACTACATTCCTTATTCCAGTGTCTTTAATGAAACTGTACTGTTTTTGTCCTATTTCTGGCCTACTTCTATTGGAATCAGATAAGTTTTCTTATGTGACTCATTAGGTTGATTGTCTGATGGAGTTTACATTTGTTTGCACCTAGCTTCTTATGCAGTGCTATGAAAATGGATCTACTTAGGTCTTCCAGTATATCACTACTGTTGTATATTTCATTTATTATGTTTGTAATATTGTTATTGCTGAAATAATCTAAGGCTGCCAGCATCCCTGTTACAATTCTGTCTGGTCCTGCTGCTGTGTTCCTGTTCAATTTGTTAAGTGCTAATTTCACTTTAGACTTTAATATTGCTGATCTTTTGATATTTCTGTGTATTGCAGCTTTTCCTCTTTCAATGTAGAAGTGTTCACTGATGTATTCGTTCCATCTCTGACATATTTTTTCTTAATCTAATATCAGTGGCCAGTCCTTGGATTTTATGTATCCTACTAATGAGCATGTTTTATTAGTTCTCTTATTCTTCGATGTATATCTGCAATACTCATTCTTTCTGTTTCTGCACATTTTTCATTGAGCCATTCCTCTTTTGCCTGCCTGCATTTGTTCCTAATTTCTTTGTGCAATGTCCTATGTTCTGTGCCACACCTTGGCATTTTTTGTTGTCTCTTTTACATAATGTCAATAATTTAATCTGCTGTTCATTCTTTTTATTCTGTGTCTAGTTTTCTTTGGGATAATCTTATTGGCTGATTAAAAGCTTCTCTTAATGTGTCCCACTTTGAATTTTCATTCTCATTTAATTCACTGTATCTGCATTTAACGCTGTCTGTATACTTCAGGAGTCTGTCATATTGCAACTTGGGTGCTACCTTGGACCTCTTCAGATTCTGTAGTTTCACTCTAAAGTTACATAACACTGGAAGGTGGCTTTTCCTGTCATCGGCACTTGGGTATATTTTACAGTGTAAAACTGCATTGAATCCATTATTAATCATTATGTCATCAACTTGGTTCTTCATTTCCCCTCCTGGAATTCCAGATGTTCATATTTATCTTAGGTATTCTTAAAATCAAGTTTAGGCTACTATACCTGATTGTTCACCATACATCATTGGACCCATTTTTCTCCATGTTTGTTACAAGTTACTAGTTCAAATTTGCCAACTATTTCACTATCTCTCTACTTCCTTACTTTGCCATTCAGATAACCTATGATGATTGTAATATCCTGTAATTTGCATTGAGTATTGGCTAAGATACAGTAAAATCTTTCATTTTTTTCTTCTGTACTTTGTACTTTCAGTGCATATACAACTATGATGGATATGTTAAAGGGCTTCCCTTTCAACTTAACTACAAGTATCCTATCAGATATTTGAATGAATCTCAGAATATATTCCTTCATGTCATGAGATAGTATGAATCCTACTCCCCTCTCAGTTTTCATTCCACCTGGATATATGACCTTGTGTCTGTCACTGCCTAAAATATTAACATTTAACCTGTTCATTGTCTGTTTTATATTCTCTTGCTGGCCCCATTGATTTAGTGTTCTGATGTTCCATGTCCCTAAAACTATAAGAAAAAAAATGGCTTTTCTTAAGCAAGAGATGTATTTGGAAAAATACTTGTTCTCTGAGACTAATCTCAGAATACAGTGTTAACTCAACCGTCTGGGCCTCTGCAACACTCCAGGCGTATTTTATTATATAAATAGTTAAGAAAGAAACCTCTAAAATAAAATTTCAGTTTTGAAATGTAAATTCAGATGAACATTTTTTTTATTAAGAATTTTTTAAAGCCCCATCAACAACATTTATTAAACTTGATGCAAAGTCCGTTTAAGATTCTTATTAAAATGACATATACACATTTAAATAAGGGAAATTACTCTAGAAATAGAATTTTCCTTGAGTTATTTCCCTTGCGAAATCAGACCATTTGAACAGACGCGCAGTCTCACACTACTAAGTTACAAATTTGAACTGAAAATTGCTTTATTTCTCTAAATTAGGACATTTTTAATGATGTGGCATCTTTACTATGTTACAGTAGCAAGCACACAATAATAAATAAATCTGATCATTAACGTTGACAGACGAAAATGTATTATAATCACAGGTTTATATAGCACAAAAAGTATGAAAACAATCTTAGCATTAAATAGTAATACATTTAAAGTGTTGGCTGTAATTGATAGATTTGTTTTACATCAGAATTTCATGGACTGATAAGCAGGTCAAATTGATTTGTGGTTTTTGCCCCAACTCATATTAAACCAGACAGCTTCTCTCATCCACAGTAGATTTTTCTTCCTTTCCTCAATCAAGCAGCTGAACTATATTTTCCTTAGAAGTCAAAGTAATGACAGATTTATTTTTGCCACTGACTCATTTTAAAAATTCTTTTTTGCTCCTGGCTTTCTTCCTCTTCTGCAAAAACTTGAATATGACAAACACATAAATCAATAAGATTAATTAATAATATAGATTAAATGTAAAAATAGTTTTTATTAAAAGCAATAAATGCATACTTATTGGGCTAAAAACTGGACATCAGTTAAACAAACAAAATATAGATAATGACTGGTTACTCATTTCTGAGCACACCTCTCTGACAGGGTGGTTAGCAAATTCCTATTACAGGCACCATAGAGTTCACTGTGGTTTATAATGCAACTATGTTGAGCAGACCTTAGTTACAGTTTCTTTTTTACAATCCAACACTGATCAACTTGTTTGGGCACTACAAGTTCAAAGTTCATATTCTTGGATTTTGTATCTAAGTACCTAAATCAAGAGTATCTCACTCATAACAAGTTACAGATATTTTACATTTGTAAAGTGAAATCTCCACCTGAAAAGTGTAAGATGTCATTTCAATGTTATTTTTAGATTGCATAACCTATATCATATTTCAATAGCATTTTTTAAAAATATTTATCAAAAAGTTACTTTCTAAAACTGAAACGAATTGATTCATGGTTGGTAAATACTTACTATTCAATTTCATGAGTATCTTCTGTAATGATTGCTAGAAAACAACTTATTGATCATTCTTTGGAAAATATTAACCTTCCATAAAATATTTGTGATAATTTTAGAAAGTGCTTTGTTCCAAAATGGAATTTCTTTCATTTTTGTAGAGTGGAATACCTTGAGATTGGTGAACATTAATAGCAAAAATAGATTTCTATTTTTTTTAAAATTAACAAAATGGAACAAGACAAGAAATAATAATTAAAATTCTTTTCCAAAACCCAAAAAACAATTTAAAAACTATATAATGTGTGTGTGTGTTTGTGTGTGCAAGTGAAGATGAGAAGTGTGAGAAAAAGGGCCAAATGAAGTGACAGAGAGAGAGAGAGACATACACAAACAAAAATAAATAAACAATAAGTGATATGCGAAAGAGTTAAGAAAGAAAGAAAGAAATGGTGATAATGGAGAATTGAGGAAGAAAGAAAGAGAAGAAAAACTAATGTGTAAGAGGAAAGCGGGAAAATATATGATGAGAAAGAGAAAAGAAAATGGTGTTAGCTTGCGGGGGGGGGATAAAAATATCAAAAAAGAAAAGAAAATCAGAGAAGAATAGACAAATAAAAAAAAGAAAGATAACAACCAGAGGAAAAAAAAAAAAGAGAAAAAAAAAAGAGAAAAAAAAAAGAGAAAAAAAAAAGAGAAAAAGTGAGAAGAGAAACTGGGAAAGGTGGAGCATGTGAGAAGAGAAAGAGGGGAAAGGGGGAGCATGTTAGAAGAGAAGGAAAAGAGAAGTACATGAGAAGGAAAAGGGGGAGCGTCTGAGAATTTGTAGGGGATCATGTAGGAGAGAAAGAGGGAAAGGGGGAGCATGTGTGAGAAAGAGGTTACTTAATTTACTTATGTATTTATAAGTTAGTCTGACTACAACAACAACGCCAATACAAACTGTGTCATGGATCTTATGCCTGTGAAATAGTGAGGTTAGACATCAATTGATATGTAATGAGGTGCTTGTGAAATATGATAGACATAGTACACTTTGAAATAACTACAAAAGGTTTTATTCATAATATTCAAAATGTCTATGTAAAAAAAGGAATGAATAAGTTCAACAAAGAAGAGTAAATCTTCTTTTGTTCAGACTTGCAATCATAATTGATTTCTTTGGAAATTGACTGTTTTTTATGACTTATCAACCCTTTGTGGGTTATTTAAAGTCAAAACATATTTTGGATTGTAATATTTTTTCCAAATACAAGTCATACTATTTAACCTATAACTGGGGGGAATAGATCCATACTTTTTTCACAAGGGTATTTGCACATAAGTAAATGTAACAAACTTGACTGGAATTTGAACTCAGATCCCTGACTTCCGATCTGCTATCCATTACACTAACCACACAATTTTCTTTGGCAAAGAATGTTTACTCTGCACTGACTGGTTGAATTTGTGAACCATATGAAATTAGAGTAATCACATTTAAAGAGAAGTTCCTTCTTCAGTTATCTCCTGGCCACATTAAAGCTTCAGTAATGGATACAATTGGTTCAAATATAAAAATACAATGAATGTGATTGGTTAAGCAACCAAATATGCTTGATATATTACAACATTCTATATTTCTTAGATGAGGTATTATGTACACTATTTACATTATTCCCTTTCCCTTTGTATAACAGTCAAATTTTATACTGTTTACATCATTCGGACTATTGTCCTCATCTTTGTCGCCATATTTATCACAATGTTTCAGCTGTTGTATACTTTGGCCTTCTTCAGGTGGTTGGAATGTCGATCTGAACCCTTTATTTCGCTCACTGGGGTAGACTGCTCTAGTTCCATGTGCCATGTCTAATGGATGTCAGTTATCAGTTATCTCCTGTTAATTCCCCTCTTCAAGTTCTCCAAGTTCTCCACCGCCTTAAACATGTATTGAACTCGCACACTTTGGATCCTGTCATTGGATCTAACTAACACCTTTATCCACTGTGCCATGTGTCCTCAAGGACAGTGGATAAAGATCCAATGACAGGATCCAAAGAGTGCGAGTTGATGTAAATAGTATAAAATTTGACTGTTATACAAAGGGAAAGGGAACGGCTCTTGTAGTTATTCATTTTGAAGAGATTCAGAAGGGGTTTTTTTTTCTGTTATAGTAAGTTTCAAATAACTATATTTCTCTACCCTACCAAATGCACAGCAAACAGGTGGACCTTTATTTTTAGGTGGGATACCATGATGTAGTCGGTGAATTCTTGGCCCCAACCAACAAGATGATCATCCTATGTTAATATAAAGAATATCAACAATAATATTGGGGAAAGGTGAATAAATAAGGGGACAGGAGAAGATGTGAAAAGAGAGAAACTGGTTAAAACAAGAAAAAAAAAAGAGAGAGGGAATTAGTTTAGGAAAAGAAGTAAGCAAACAGAGAGAGAAGGAGTGTGATGACAATGAATGAGAAAAGAGAGAGAACAATAAAAACAGCAATGAAAGAGAATCTGAAAAATTATTCATACATCAAAAAAAAAAAAAATGAAATAAATAAATAAATACTCAAGTCAAACAAGCATAAAAAATGATGAATTTGAATTTTGCATTTCAAAAAAAAAAAAAAAAAAAAAACAATCTTCAAATTAGCATAAAACCAAACTTTCTAACAAAAAAAAAAAAACAAACAAAAAATGCACATTATTAAATCACACAATTACAATCAATAATGATGCTCATCTGTTTAAACTCTTTCTCTGTGTCCCATTGTGCCTTCAAGACATGGATGATCATGACTCTCCACAGCTTCCTGCCTTTCACGTCTCTCACTAACACTTTCTCCTTTATGACCCTTCATTGTCGTTCCTTCATCCATTTACTGAAACTTTTGAAGGTTAACCATCAATTTTTTTTTGCTTCTCTTGCATTTGATACAATGTGCCTTGTAAGTGTTAAATTTTCCAAACCTTTTTCTTCGACATCAAAAAAAAAAATTCAAAATATCTCTTTGTTACTAACAGATTTGTTTATTTATAGTTCTTGTTCCCCTTAAAAACTTCCTTATTTGTCATATGCTCTGTCTATGATATTCTCAACACTTCTCAGTAAAAACAACTCAGTTGCTTCAAGTCTTTTCTTATCCCCCTGGTTTCAGTTTAAACTGAGATCTTCATCCCTACCCCCATATTGCTACCATTTTCCTTAAAGTTCATATTTTCTTAATGTTAAATGAAAACTTTAGAAATTTTCCATTATATTTTTTTACAAATACTTTCATGGTAACTGTTCCGAGGAGCTGCTTTCGCTGGTTCCAAGACTTCATGAATTTAAGCGTTCTACTAGGCTGGCATCACACTCACACCCTTTCACTGTCAAAACTGTTCAATGTAGCCGTCTTTTCTACTCCAATATCTTCATGTCACGCACTTCTCACCTGTGGAACTCCCTCCCCTCTTCTTGTTTCCCTGATAGCTATAATCTCCAACTATTCAAATGTAATGTCAATAGACATGTCTAAATGTCATGACCTATTCCCTGTCCTTCTCTTCATCCTTTCCTCTATCACTCCTATTTGCTCTAGCTCCAACTCTCTGTAACCCCTTGCATGCTAGTGGCTTCCCGCCTTGCTAGGGATGAAACGCTTAAAAAAAAAAAAAAATTCAGCAGCATTTACACTTGCAAAATTAGTTTATAATTATAGTTAAAAAGATGTCAGTTGCAACTAACTCCAGCAGGATATGGATTGATCTGTGACAAAACTGGCCAGTATTCACTGCCGAGTAGGAGATTAGACATATTATATAGTCCTCCAGAACCCTTCTCTTTGTTTCTAATGCTATTTTTATTTTCTTTTAATATCTTGTTTAGTTTCTGATGAGTAGATTACATTATTCCTGCACGTCTTTGGATTTCTATGCCATACTTTGTCCACTATACCACTTAGATTGCTGAACTTCTGCACCTTGTTTGATGCCCTGATTTGTAACACACTTTACACTGATGTCTTCTGCTCACGGCTATTATCTACAGAATTATAAAATTTAATGCTCAAAAATAGATTTTAGAAGCTTGGATTGAATCTATCTTGCTATATAAGACATGAAAGACTTCCACTCATGTCACCAAATTTGATTTTCTTTTCTCTATTTTATTGCTTTTATGACTTGATCTTTTATGATTCTTGTGAAGTCTTTCATTTTCATTCTTGCATTCCTTTGTTGTTGTTTTTTTTATGTTTTTTTACAATCTTTCACTTTCTTTTTTTCTTTTCTTTAGGTCATGTGTTTATTCTGCAATCTCTTTGTCTTAATAACAAATCAAAAGAGAACAATTTCATCACCTTCGATATACAGCATAAAAAATGCCTGGCCACTCCTATCTCAGGATTTCAGTCTACTAGGGCAGCTACCCAATCCCTGTTGCAGATGCCTGCTCAGGCACATCTGTGTTTGTTCAACACTCATAGAACCCAACTGTAGTTTATACAGCAAATAATGCCAGTTAGTTACAGTTTCTGGGAGAGAGCACATTATCTAGTGTGATCAACAGTCTGAACAAAGCCAGCACACTCAAACTATCAGTCATGATGACTTGTGACTTTGTGCTAGCACAACCATTAATGGCTGCCAATGAGATACATCTACCCAATTTCACTCACAAGGCTTGGGTCAACCTATGGTATGGTTTCCGGGTACTTTTTAAAGGTGTTTTTTGTTGACAATATTCAAAATGATGTAATAACAGGTGGATAATTGAATTCTCAGAACATTAGTTTAATTGGCTTGTAAGTAGTTGATGTAAGATCAAACTTAGTAATACTAGCATCAACAAAGAATTGAAAAGAAGAATAAATCAAGACTTGCCATATTGTTATAACTTGTGATCATAGTTGTTTTATTTGGAGAAGAATGTTTACTCAACATTGCTTGGTTGAACTTGTTTGTTTGTTTATTGGCATATCAACTCCTTATGGGTCATTTAATGCCAATTCAAATTTAATTTTCTTGGGAGTTTTGGTATTTTTTTTTTAACAAAAATGTATTACTGGTAATTTTTTTTACTAGAAAACTCTATTTTTATACTTTCATAGTGTTTTCACCCCAGTTTGAGGGTGCTACCATCCTGGGTCAGGGTGGACCTGAGAACAACAACAATTAAGAGAAGGTTCCATACTCAAATGTTACTAATCAGAGGCCTTGCTGCCAGATGTACTTTATCATCATACCCAGGACACTCTTGGCTGAACTGGTAAATGCAATACAATGAGTAATTTAAAGCAACATGGTTTTATCATTTATCTCCAGGCCATTAAAACTTCAACAAGAACTCTAAGTATACAATGGATGATTTTACATCAACCAATCGCTGATCAACTAAACATGTTTGAAATTATGTAAATTTTTAAAAAAGAGCAGAAAAAAAATAAAGAAAAAAATCAAATTGAGAGAGAGAAAGTGCCAGAATAACAGGAAGTGCATAACAAGAGATAAAATTTGTTTTGTTTTTTTCTTTGTTTAAATTACACTTGAAAAAGGGCCAAGAGAAATCAAGACATGTAATTTCACTCTGCAAAGATAATTCATATGAATCATAAAGTATAAAACTAGTTTCTAAATAACAGGATATTGAGCCCTTTCCACTAAATACCACACATGCACATATATATATATATATATATATATATATATATATATATATATATATATATGACATGTTTCATTGAATAATTTAGACAAGTTCTGTCTACTTATTTTCAATAGGATCCTCTCATATTCACAGACAAGCTTCTTGCTATCCTTATTAAAGGAAGAGAGAAAAATTACCGTTTTGATACATATTCATTTATTCGAATATATTTGACATTAACACAATGCCATCATCAGGGTGTTGTTTTTTTTTTCCTAAGGCAAAATTGTTGTGTTCATCTGAAATTTTTTTTTTAAACTGAAGGGAGAAACACTAAAGTTATGTACTGTACGATTTAAAATTAATGACATAAATGTCAGGAGAGATAATTAAGTGTGTGTGTATATATATATATATATATATATATATATATATATGCATGTGTGTTGGAATGAGATATGTCAGTCTTCCTTCCAGATCATTCCATATCCACAAGAGAATTCTAATATGGAGGCATCTTAATTGTCAAAAATAAATGCAATTTTCAAAAATGTTCACACATACACACACATATATACATTCATGCACGCACACTCACTCAAACACAACCTCATGCATAAATACACACTAGTTAAAAATTGGGACAAGTCCATAACCAAAAAAATAAGAAGAGAAGTAAATAAAAAGAAAGAGAAGGTGATTCCACACAATCAAAATGGTGGATTGTTGACCACAAACACAATAAATAGCAAATCCCTGGCAACAATTAAAATATGAAACATTTTTTTTTCTTCTTTTATTAATTTTGAAAAAAGTTACATAATTTTCAAAGTAATGATCATATTTTATTTGTATTGTATTTTCATAAGCAGTTGAATTAACCCATTAGAAAAATAAAAAAAATATCAACAAATTGTTACTAATTTCATTGTTCTATAAGCAAAAATAATGGTAGTGATTGCAAAAGGAAAAAAAATCCAAAAACCTATCCTAGCAGTAATTTGAAAAAGAAAAAAGATTCTACCACAAATAGACTATAATAAATAATCCAACAATAATGAAATAAAGAATAAATTTTCTTGATACTCTAACCCACCAGTATTGATAACCCTTTATCATTGACACGTCTATCAACACACCTATCACTTCTTAACTCACTCACCACACTCCCCTACCAGCTACAGTGAAGTCTACTGCAGGAGCGGTGATTTAGAGATTCTGGGTGCAAACATTAAAGTGATGTCCAGTCAATCAACTTCCACTCAATTCTTCAGTTATGTATGTGTCTGTGTTTTCACACTGTCCCAGAAATTGCAGGTGTGCGTTTCAGTGATGACTGCCTTACAAACAATTCTGAGCCATTCCATATCAACCCCTCTCCTGGTTGAGCCACTTCTCTCACTAGGAAAAATTACCACCAGGCCCCAGAAAATGACAATTCACAATGCCTAATTTCATTATCTTCATATTCCTGTAAATTGACAAGCTGGCTTCTCTCACCAGGGCAAGAAACCTCAAATAATAATAACTATAAAAAATGCAGATGATTGCCACAGAAAAAGGCACATCCTAATTCTAGGTGATCTTGCTAATTGGTCATATGGTATTTCCTTTATATATTCAGTTCTTTGTAAACAATTGTTTCCTGGGTGGTCAACATAAACAAATTCTATACAGATCAGATGGTTTTTTTTTTTTTTCTTTGTCTAAAATAATTTAGATCATTATTTTCTGTGACCACACACATTCTCTACAAATAGCGTACAAATTCTACATTCTCTGGAACCCAAGGAATTCAGACAACACATCAATCATCCTTCTCTTACTGATGGGAGGTGGATAGGGTCAGGAATCTTGGTTTTGCTCAACTTTGCTAAATCCAGTCTAGTTAAATCTGAGTTCAACTCTTCTTGAAACTGTTCTTAATTTCATTATTCGAAAACATTTAAAACAGTCTTTAATTTATTTCTCAACCATTCAACCTACTCTCCTGAGAATTTCAACAATTATCATCGAACTAGTAGTTTTTCCAAATCACCATCCTGTAAATTTCATGTATTTAAACACTTAAACAGGATCAGTGCCCTGTTATAGTACAATCTTAATTGCTTTTTTTTTTTTATTCTTACAATCCAAAATATAAACCCATCAAAATCATTGTGCAAAGTAGAAAATAATTTTGAAGTTTATTCTTTATTTAAACCTATATTTTTCTGTAAAATTTCATTTTAATTTCTATTTGAATATGGACAATATATTATTTTGTTTTGGATTTGTTTATTATATTGTAAAAAATAAATTTTCTTAGTACAATCTTAATTGCTTTCTCTTTACAATACCGAATGCCAAACGTACCATCTTAACAGCCATTTTTTAAAAAATAATAGAAATAGATTATGTGCATCCTCCTATATATGTATTTACTGATAATTAGGATTTTCAAATATCACTACAAACAATTATTTGTGCAGCAATAGAAGCCTATATTTACATTAAATATGTATAGAAGTCAGTACAAAAGCTGTTTGTGGTATATGTTAGTGTCAGGACAGGAAAGCCAGTGATTTTATTAAACTAGATGGAAAGTTATTCTACTTGTCCCAAGTGTCACACTTAAGTAAGCACAGTAGAAATAATACATGAATTCGTTAGTCATAGGTGCAGTAAAATCCATTCTAGTAGTAATTCAAAAACAAAAATACTACAGATAGAACATTATGACACCCAAGGGTATTAAAAAATTACAAGCAGAATGAAATGAGCATGTAACAAAGGAAAAATGAAATCAAATTTTGTATTTTATTAAACTTTTTTGTTACAATCATTTATCTTGCTCCAAAATTAATGAATAAGGGTTATTTTTCTAAGTGAAAATCACATCAAGTTTGTTTTGTCAAATTTATTCTCTTTCTTTTTTTAAGGAAAGATAATGCTAATTTTATTCTTCAACATCTTTTTTTTTTTCTTTATAGAAGAAATTTCTGAATAGGTAACTTTAAAGCAGATTTATTCAAATAAAATAGAATTTTGAAAATAAATATAATAAGCTATAAATTAAATTATTACTTAATTCAAAAAAAAAAAAAAAAAGATTTACTCAATTATGATAAATAAATATTAAGTGTTGTGCAAAAGTCACTTTCCCACCACCATATGGTTGCCTTTTTGGTGTCTTTTCTATAAATACTTTCATGGTAATTGTTCAGATGAGCTCTTTGCTATGGTATTATGGTGGTTGTAGTAAGAAAGGTACATATGAATGTCTTGTTTTGGTGTAAGGAATATTGTTTCGTACAGTTGGGTCAGTGCTTGCGGCTAGCTAAGTTATAGTTAAGACAGAAGAAGACCGTCCTTTCCCCAATCCCCTTTTCGGCCTTGTGCCACATTTCTGTATTGTACAGAATAAATATTGCTCTTTGCTATGGTACTGAAACTTTTTAAATTTAAGCGCAATACTAAACTGGCATCAAGATCGCATCAATTTACAGTTGGGCTGACTAGATGTAACTGTAAGATCTATGCTAACAGTTTCTTTTCTTGCACTTCTCACTTGTGGAACTGCCTTTCAACTCCATGTTTTCCAGCCAACTTTAATCTGCAAAGATCTAAATGCGATGTCAATCGCTATCTACTGCCCTCCTGATTACTCTTTCCTTTTCCCACTCATTATTAATGTTTCTGTTCCTAATTCTTCCACACCCTGTAACTCCTTTTGTCTTAGTGGCTTTACTGCCTTGCATGGGATGATAATATAATATACAAGTAATTCATGTTGAAACTTGAAGAAAACAGTTTTTATGTTTTGTAAAATACATCTATTGGATGCTTTGGTATGCATCATCAGTGATGTTTCAAACCATGGTTCATTAGGGGTTTCAGGTCTTTCAACATCATACCCCCTCTCTACGGTGACCCAGCCGATACTCATCGAGTATTGACTTGTGTACCTTCCATTAGCTACAATTTTTTCCATCTTCTCAACTACACACTATGAGTCCTCTTGGCAATTTATGGTCCAATCCCAAATAATTTCTGGTTCACCAACAATGTGTGCTCTTCCATAAAAAACGAGGCAAATATAGCCACAGTTTCTATCTGGTAAGGAACATGGCTGCGTGCTCGGCTTGAAGTGGTAAGTAATGATTTGTATCCCCCGTCACTGAGACACATACATGTACACACACAAAAACACACTCAAGAATCAGATTCTGTTTACATTTATTCCATTTTCATTCATGTCAATCAACTGCCCAAAGGAAATTAAAAAAAAAATAAAATTTTTCCCCTTCTTTATATGAGTAACATACACACATATCAATGCTGACATATACATGCCAACATATACATCTAAGAAAATAAATAAATACTGTAAACCTAGTTGAATAATTTACATAAATTTCACATTTAAAAAAAAAATAATCTAATATTGCACATTTTAAAAATATTTCCTTGAAATATTTTCCATACAATGAAAAACAAAATTGATTATTTTTCAAATTGAGACAGATGCCAAATCTGTTTTATTGAATTTGTACCTTTTCTTTCCTCTTAAGAAACTAAGATGTTGGCTTTAATTTTCTACATTGAACTTGAATTTCTGAAAGAATAACTTCAAAGATTTATTCGCTTTAACTGATATTCTAAAAATAAATCCTTTAAGTTATAATCAAAATGATTTTCTCATTAAAACAAAAAGAGAATACTTCATGCATGGTTGTTAGTTGTTGAAATATTATTTTAAAAGTTAACCCTTTCTGGAACAGGCAAGCCAAACACATGAATTTGCTTACATTGGAATCAAATAATACCAACTGACTGTAAAAAGGTATATACAATTAAAACAGCCTGAGCAACATGGTGGCTTCCTTATAGCAGTGGCATACTTTAAATTAGTAATTTTTTTTTCAATGATCGATGATCAAATTTCAATTCCAGAACAACCAGACATTATGAAGGCCCAGGTGGGATTGTAAGTTATTGCCTCTGACAATGACTTCAACTTACTTCTAAGGATGACCCAAACACTGGCAGTAGGCCAAGCACACATATAGCTGATATCAGTACATTCTGTAGACCAACCAATGATCAAGCTGACAATGATGCCTGGTTCTGAGGGCAAAATAGAGCATTTCAATGATTCATTCTACAATCCTGACCACTACAATATTTACAACATTAATACTCCTACAATTTTATAGTATTCAGTTTCCGTTGAAAACAACCATGAGGAAAAATGCCTCAACCATATGGCACAATCAGAGTTCTGCCAGAATATATCCCCAAAGAATTAATGGATTTATTTTTAATCTGACATTTTTATTACTTTAAACGATATTTTTAGTGGATACTCATGTTTGAAATAGATGCCCCATTATTTTTTTTTTTTTTTAAAGAGGATGTATTACATCTACCAGCCTGTG
Source organism: Acanthosepion pharaonis (assembly GCA_903632075.3). Classification (NCBI taxonomy): domain Eukaryota; kingdom Metazoa; phylum Mollusca; class Cephalopoda; order Sepiida; family Sepiidae; genus Acanthosepion; species Acanthosepion pharaonis. The sequence continues at coordinate 250,499 of CAHIKZ030000753.1, read as the reverse complement.
CACTTGAGAAGAAAGAGAATATGCTTAAAACTTAAGAGAACGTGCTCCCAAACAGGGTTCAAACCAGCATCCCCTTTTGTAGGATCAAACAATGATTTCTCCAAAGAGGGGTACAGGTTTGAACTCTGCCAGAGAACATATTTTCTTTATAAAGTTTTCTTGAGTGCATAGGTTGGTAGATGGATATAGACTGAAAATAACATTTGAATTAATAAAAAAGCGAGGTGCTACTTAAATTGACCCGTCTACTTGTAAAATAAATATGAAAAAATTTGGTGGGGAATAACGTTTGTAGATTACCATTTATTAGACCTTCGTAAAGTAACATTTGTCAGAAATGAAAAACTACTGTTTGTCTTTTCTCCATTTAGAAAAGTGGTTTCTGTTCATGTATAACTACAGTGTCAATCCCTAACTACTTAAAGAGTTATTTGTACTTTGTTTTTATTTAAAAATGCTTAGTTTGAAACTGTTGTTTACCTCATTGATAGCTGTGTATTATTACGAATTGGGAAAAAGGACAGGAGTACAGTTATTAATGACATAAAAAATTTCAACCTCAATATTTGTAAATAGAATAAAGTACAGATAACTAAGTCAGGGAGAGATTTGACATTGTATTTATATTATGAATAGAAACCTCCTTCTAAAAGGATTTTAAAAAATTCAATATTTTTCAGTGTGGGTAAAAGAGGGTCAAACCTCCTGATGAGTGGACTGAACAATTACAAAAAGGTTTGTCCATGAAATTCTAGAGCCAAGGTGCTGAATCTAACGTCAATTAGCTAAATGAGAAATTTTATTTGTATTTATCCTCTCTCTCTATATATATATATATATCTATCAACCAGTCACCTTTGCATGGAATACTGCTGCCATATATAGTCTGGAGCCCCTGCTGTTTGTCTTAAGGGCCTCAACAAAATCCAGAGTCAATATGCAATGCAATTGGCCCTGATGTGGCATCTCGTTTACAGTCACTCTCTCACAGACATGACATCACTTCCCTCTGTCTTTTCTACAAATACTTTTACAGTAACTGCTCCGACAAGCTACTTTCGCTGGTTCCCAAACTGCATGAATTTAAACGTGCTACTAGGTTGGCATCTCAGTCCCACCCTTTCACTGCTGAAACGGTTAAATATAGCCATCTCTTCTACTCGAATAGCTTCATGTCTTGCACTTCCTGTCTGTAGAACTCCCTTCCTCTTACTTGCTTCCCTGATAGCTATGATCTTCAACTATTCAAATGCAGTATCAATCGACATCTCCAGATGCCTTGATCTATTCCCCATCCTTCTCTTCATCCTTTCCTCTATCATGCCTCTTTACTCTTGTTCCCACTCTCTGTAAGCCCTTGCCTGCTAGTAGCACTCCTGCCTTGTTTGGGGTGAAATGCTTAAAAGAAAAATAAATAAAAAATAAGCTCACATATTGAATTTGAGTTATATTAAAACTAATGAAATTTCAAAATAAATTCAGTTTTCAAATGGTTAAAATCACTGTAGTAATTAGAATATTGTTTCTGTAGACCAAATAACAAAACTTTAAGCAAGATTTTTGTTTCTTTTCAGGTTATGTTTCTAACTGTAATTCTACAAAAAAAAAAATGAGGAAATTTTTAGTCTCACTTATCAACCCCAGAAGTATTTTTCAGACACAAACTGAACAAGAATTTTTCACACCAATGTTCTAGTTGAGAACAATGCTAAAACTAAAACATGCAAATTAAGTCTATTTATAAAACTAAAACATTATGTGTGTTTTGTGTAAAAATGGCAGAAGTGATTTTTGAAAAAAAAAAAATTTACAAATCACAATAATTAAGATTAATCAAATTCTTCAAAATATTTTAACCTTAAATACTTAAAATTAGTTACCCAAAACAAGTCTAAAGACTTCATTGGTTACATTTTTTAATGACAGTTTCTAAGTACACATGGACCAGTAGTATATTGGAACAAAAATACCACCACACTGTCTCATAAAATTTCTACATTTAGTGTTACACAAATATAACAATTATTATTGGGTGGAAATAGTACCTTTTTAAGTATCATTTAGATTAAATTTTAAAAGTTGTATTTGCTCTATGTATAACTGATGTTATATCTTGCCCAAAACAATAAACTCATTGAAATATGTAACTTTTAGAACATACATAAAACAAAGTCTTCTATGATTATATAACACAAAGTTAATACTATTTTTAATAAATTAAATATAATTTAAATTTTATAATTGTTTTTTTTTAGTGCCATCCATTTCCAATATTAATAATTAAAACATTTGATTTGTTTGTTTAAAAAAAAAATAAATAGATAAATAAATTAATGATGAAAGAAAATGTTTCTAATTTTAATGACACTGATTTGAAAGCTGCCCAAGGATTGCCAGTTATTGGTGTAAATGTTCAAGCACATACCAAAATATAAATGCCAACCTTCTCGGCCAAATGGACTGGTGCTATCTACACTGACCAAACCTTGAAGGACAAAATATGACAATGGAAGATCAATTTACAAACAACAACAACAACAAAAATGAACAAATAAACACTACAACTTGTTCAATTGCTGGTTTGTTTGTCTCCCTCCCACCACCAGCAAATATCTTTGTTTGCACACACAAAAAAAAAAAAAAGATCCAATGATGGTTCTGAGCTAAAACAAAACAAAACAAAAACAAAAAAAAGAATTGACTGCAAATTTGAGACATGAAATGAGTTTGGATTTTTTATTCAGTTAATGATTGCTGATTTCTGCCAATTTGTATTGACAAACATCCGCAGCAAAGAATTTTAAATAAAGAGATTGGAAGGAGTTTTAAAATATCCTCTGGGTTAAGCAGCGAATTAGTTTTAAAGAAAAAAAATAAAACAAATTTATCTCCCTTTCATCGAATATTAAGTACATTTCTCATAGGAATTTATAGTGCACAACGGAAATACCTCCCACATAATGGTAAGACATTAGTTACAATGATGTCTTCATCTAGTTAATGTCTTACCATTATGTGGGAGGTATTAACTAGATGAAGACATCATTGTAACTAATGTCTTACCATTATGTGGGAGGTATTTCTGCCACACTCTGTATTTATAAAAATGTTATTTTATCACTGTTTATTGTTATTCTGATTAGAATTATTTGTCAAAAGGTGAAATCTAAGAGGTGTTTTTTCAAAATAGAAAGGTTAGTTGAAATAAAAGGATACATTAGAAGATTCATTCAAAGTTTCTTTTCAGAACAACAAAAAAAATGAGGAATGGTAAGTTGGAATAAAGTGGAGAATAAAATAATTGAAGTATCTGGAATAAGAATGGGTAAAAAAAAAATAAATTAATAGGCCCATCTATTTCAGACCTAAGAGTGTGTGTGTGTGTGTGTATATATATATATGTGTGTGTGTGTGTGTGTGTGTGTGTGTTAAAGATAAGATTCAAAACTGCATGGTGGTTGTCAGTTCCACACTTTGATGCTATCTTCAGACCAAATGCCTGAAGACCAAACTGAAGAATAAAACCAACGGTCACTATGCAGTCTTGATTTCTATGCCTACACTGTCTATATCTATAAATACTCTATCTTCAATACTGAACATTCTTTCTCTATAAAAATAGTAAACTTTAAGGAATATATGTAAATAAGATGTTCACATTTTAAATATTTACTAAGCTTAAATGGAGGTGTGAGGTAGGGAGATTGTGAATTTCATCAATCTTCTAACTGGGGAGGGGCTCCCTGCCTTAAAATACCAGTATTTGAAATCCTAATGTTAACCTTTGTTCAATTATTATTTTTTATACTATTGGTCACCCAATACAAGGCCCAAGAGCCACTCAGGATAGAGGACTACTAAATAAAGTTGTTGCAAGGTGTAAAAGTACGTTTCTCACCCTGAAAGTCAGCCAGGTGCAGCCCAACTTAACAGAATAGTAATTTATGAATTATTTTTATATTAAAAATAACTTTATTCTTAAAAAGCATGCATCTAGTTTCTATGTCTTTTTTTTCATTTGATATTTTAAACGGGATTCCTTAATCTTTAAGAAAGAGTAGATAATCCTTTTCCGTTTGCCTTCCTAAAGCCTAACATTCAAAAAGTACCAAAGCACGTCAATGCCAAATTTCACACAAGCATACTTCAATATACAATGTCTTAAAATTAAATGCTTATTTCAGGAGACTTCTTTAATATTTGCCTATTTTCAAATTTCATGACTAATTTTTCCTTATTAAAATTTAATGTGCACCCCAGAGTTTTAGCTATTCTACAAGTGCACCCTAAAGTAAAAAAGGGTTGATAAACATTAGCATAAAGTGGGGAAAGGAAGAAGTGTATATTATGAAGAATTGTAATATAATGAATTGTTGACCTGAGACTTGAATATTGACACTAGGAGAAGATGTACATTTCACTCAGCCAGGAAGTATTGATATATTAAATTATTATTAATCTGTCAAAACAACCTCCCCCCCACAAAAAAATAAAATAAAAAAGACAGATGAGGACGTTGGTCCAAGTGAAGTAAAAACATTTTCTCAAACTAAAAAATAAATAAAAAAAATTTTATTTTTCAAAAATGCTTTAATATATTTTGATGTTCTGTGACAAAGCAGTGTCATGATTGGGTGATTTATTCTAACTTCCTATTTATTGCTTTTAACCTCCTGGTTAATTCAATTTGCATTGGGGTTAATCTTTAGGAAAGTCTAGAACTCATAAATAGAAATAGAACTCATTATTTTATTCTTGGTACATTTATTACAGCCCTTCTGACAGATTGAACTCAGTGCAACTCTTTGTTACGCTTATATTCAACAAGGTATTTTTAAACCACTAAACACATACCAATACAATGCACTAGTAATCACCAAAAAGAATAACATGTAAGTTCTTTTTCTGATAATTTCACCCCAAATAAGGTGAAGAAACCACTAAGACACAAGGAGTTACTGAATATGAAAAAATAAGGAAACAGGAAAACCTTATTAGGGAGTGAGAACAATAGAAGAACAATCAGGAAGACAGCAGATAACAATTGACATTGGATTTAAATTTTTGAAGATCAAAGTTGGCTGGAAAAGAGTTCCACAAGCAAGAAGTGCAAGAAAAGAAACTGTTAGCAAAGAGCTTACAGTTACATCTCAGCCAATTCAATTGTAAATTAATGAGACCTTGTTGTTAATCTACTACTGTGCTTAATATTCATAAAGTCTAAGTTTGACAGCATGCTGGTTTTCTTTATAAGGTTATAGTATTTCTGGATTAATTTTTGATTTGATTCAATCTTGCTTATCTAATCACAAAATGAACAGCAGCTCTTATAGATCACTTTACATTAATGCAGGTGTTCTTCCCTGGGCTCTGTCTTTGAACCTACATCAAACGACCTTCCTGACATCATCAGTTCTCAACTCAGTCTCTATAATGATGACACCTTACTCTTGTCTTAATGGTAAGTCAGCACCATCTGCCATGTCTGCAGAAGGGAGTGTCATGTAAAGATTGGTCTCTTAAGCCACTGCAAATGCTGCTTGCAAAAGGACAATGTTTTACCAAAGAAGGCACTACCATTATCTCACAAGATAAATGAATGCCTACTTACTACTTATGGTGAATCTGATAGGTTTGATAAGATCAAATTGACAGTTGATCATGAAAATGACATTCAATCTGGTGCAAACTGGCACAAGAAATGGTTTCTTGAATATTAATGCCTCCAAAATGCAGCTGCTCTCTAATAGAAAACTTTTTTTTCAACTTCCATCAATATAGCTGATGCTAACTAATTTTGTCTTCTCAGACTAACATTTTCCACTGAAATGAAGTGGAATGATTATATTGAATCAATTGCTAATGGAAAGTTGGTTTACAGCATCATAATAGACAATTTTTCTCACCAGAATCTTTCTTACACTTTTATAAGTCTACCATTTGTTCCTGCACTGAAAATTGCTTTTACACCTGGTCTGGTGCTTCTGCTATGTATTTAGAGATTCTTGACAAAATCCAAAGCAGAATCTGCAATGTTATTGGTCCTGACCTGATATCCCAGCTTCAGTCACTTTCCCACCACCCTAACATAGCTTCACTGTACCTTTTTCTATAAATATTTTCATGGTAATTGTTCTGATGAACTTTCTTCTTTGGTATGTTGACAAATTCAATTGTAGAATTAGACTGGCAGCTTGGTTTCATCATTTTACAGCTGAAATTGCTAAATGTAACCATAAGTTCTATGCTAACAGTTTTTTTTTCTTGAGCACTTCTTGCTTCTTACTTTCCAATCAACTTTGATCTTCAAAAATTTAAATGCAATATCAATTGTAGTCATCTGCCTTCTTTAATTCCTGTTCTTTTATTGTCCTCTCACACACTCTCTCTCAATGTTGTTTTCTCATATTCTTTCACACTCAGTAACCCTTTGCATCTTAGTGGCTTTATCACATTGCTTTGGGGAGAGGGTGTGAAATGAGTAAAAAACAAAATAAAGTATGTAGAATGAATCTGTTCACATGAGCAATTTTGCACCAGCCATTTGCTGCTCTCCACTGCTGATTTGTTCTGCAATAAGAGAAATTCATACCACATATCCAATGATAGTGTATTGGCAATGGGGAAAAATCTCTGGGGTGATTGGTTTAAATGAGCAGAACAAAAATTAATTGAGTGCATATTTCCCAAATACTCACTGATCTTTAGGGAAATTTTTTATATAGAAATTCCATGTTCTTGGGCCTATGCATATTTGTGAAAGTCCTTTCTAAGGATTGACCTCTATCAAACACTTTGTTATTCTTATATTCTGAATTTACCCAAATATCCAGGACTGGTAAATAAGTGAACAGGTGTCAGGGTTCAAGAGTTTATGTAACCACAACAATCACTCAGTCAGGTGATTTACTCCATCAATATTCTTTCCAAGTTAATTACAGTCAACAAGGCAAGAGAAAAGTCTAACCTAGAGATCAATAACCACATTTCCAGGAGCCAAAATAGAATCAACATTGGAAACCAATTCTTTTATCTTTATGTCTAATGATATGAATGGATTGTTGTTTTTTTAGCTTTAATTTTACAGTGTCTGGAAAATTGATCTTATTTTACTGAATACTGTTTCTCAAATAATATTTAACTCAGTACCTGCAAAAATTTCATGGCTTCTTTTTTGAAATTTTATTTTGTTTTTTTTTTTTCATTTCCTCACTGAACTCAGTGTCTCTGATATGTCTTTTTCATCTTTCCTCAAAAACAAAACAGAACAGTTCATTATTTATGAGGTATTGGCAAGGCATTTCCTTCTTTCATTTTCTCACTGAAATCAAATAACATCTCCGATATGTCTTTTCTGTCTTTCTGCATGATCAAAACGGAATAGTCCATTATTTATGAGGTATTGGCAGGACATGACATACATGCTAAGAAAGAAAGAGACACACAGAAATATAAGATTCTATTACTTTGTTTACCAACTTGGTTACTAGATAACAATTTTAGTTTCTATATTTGGACCTAAATAATTAACAAAGATGCACATTGTAAAATAGTTTAATTCAAAAAGTTCCTTGAAGGTTACGGAATAAAAAAAGACATCTGATAAAAAATTTTGAACAGAACCGTTTATTAACAGCCTTGGGAATTCAAGAATTGGTTCGTGAATTTGGAGACAAAGTAACTGTGAGTTCAATCCCTGGGACATAAGTCCCTCGGAAATAAGTCAAGCAATAACTAAGCAATCTATACAATGAATGTGAATGTTAGTGTGTCACTCTTTTTCAACTTTACTCCTAGCCCAACATATCATAACATTTTGGAATCAGGCCGGCTCCATGAACAAATTAAAAACATTCAGGGCTGGATTCGGGCCTGCAATCCTGAAATTTTGGATTCCCAAGTTTTCATTACTGCGGTTGTTCTCAGAATTTTTTTTGCATTTTTTGCGACAAATTTATTTGTACATTAACAATTTTTATAACTTGGAAATAAATTTGGGAATAATCGAAATCAATTGCAAAATCCAGCGAAAGTCATCCATGAAATAAAAATAATTGTTTGTATGGAAAGTAAGGACCTACATGCATCAAACTGTCCTTAAGTCATGGCAGAAGAATTATTGTTGAACTTTTAAAAGGTAAGCTTAAATATTAATGCAATACTTAAATGCAGTGGCCACTTTTGAGTTCTTCTGTAGTTTATTGTTGCCTATCGCATCTACTTCTCCCTATCTATGTCTTAATTAGTTTTTTTGTTTTTTTTGTGGGGGGGGGTTACGAATTGGTCAAACCCAACTTCAACAAAACCATTGTTTTCAATCATTATGAGTCTACCGATTGAATAGAATTTTATTATAAACAATTGTCTGGTAAATGGAATTTTTAAAGCATTCTGAATGTAAAAATAAAGAAAAAAGTGTGCAAGACAATAAGAAACACTACCTGCCAAAAAAAAAAATGAAGTTTTGTTGAAATTGGTTGAAAAATGTAGGAAATCCGATCCCATATATAAACGAATACACACACACACAAACAACGTGGGTTTTATAATAAGTATAACTCAATATGAGTTGTCCCCCTTCCATTCTCGTGATGCCTCTTAATCGTGTTTTCAAATTGATTTCGTGCAAAAACAATTGTGTTTTTCCAATTTTCGGCGCTGTCAGAACCACCGCAAGGTAATTTTACGTAGTCCTGTGAAGTTTTGTTGAAATCAGTTGAAAAATGTAGGAAATCCGATCCAATATATAAACATACAGACACACACACACACACACAACCTGGGTTTTATAATAAGTATGATAATGTTTTTCTTCAAAAATCTATTTCTGAGAATATTTTTCCTCGAATAAATCTATAGCTGTTTGTATTGCTGGAATTCTTTTTTAAAGTATTGCTGGTAATAATTTTTTTTATTACAATGTATTTCTGATATTAAAACCTATTTTTACACAAGTTTGGGTGTTAACTATTTGCCCATAGCTGGGACCCTAACAGTTGCTACCACCCCGGGTCATGGTGGACCTGGAAACGCCAGCAATTAAGAGGTGGTTCCATGCTCCTCAAAACCTCCTGATCAGAAGCTGTTCTGTTGGACGTAGATTATCATCTTACCCAGGACGCGGATGTAGTTTATCGTCATACCCAGGACGGCCTAGAAATTCAGACAGAAATTATTTGAAAGCACATCAGTTAGAAAATCGTTCTTAAAATCAAAGAATTATTTGATTAGATTATCAAAGCATTCAGTTATATTGATTTCTTTCCCTTTTTTTTTTTTTTTTTCAAAGTATTTTTGGAAAAAACCATAAGACATGAAAGTCAATTTTCAAACTGCAGAAAAGCCTTTTTTTCATTTTTGACAGCATAAATAGTATTTTCATGATCATGTAAAAATACTAAACAGAAAAACAAAGAAAAAACTAGCAATAAAATAAACTCAAAGCATTTATCAAAACTTTATATTTACTTAATGATATAATATTAAACTATAGTGATATTGTATATATTATAATATACAATATGAACCATTTTACATTTTGACCCTCAAACAGAATCAATCATCACATAGAACAGATTTTACAATATCTCATAAAATGCTTTTATAGAATTTTATTAAGACTGTTTTACATGACCTTGTAAAAAACTATTAATGCTGCAAAATTACTAAGAAAATATGTTCCTTATTAAGAAAAAGAAGAAATATTTTTTAAAAGTTTTATAAAGAATTTGTGTATAAAAAAAATAAAAAATAAAAAAGAGGAAGTCTTGAAACAAAAATAAAAAAGTGATAAAAAATATAAAACAAAAACAATACATAATAAAACAAAACAAAAAAAAATGAGTGCCACTTTCAGAAATATCAAAAAGATCCAATAACAAAATTTGGTATTGTCTAATCGATGACAACCCCAGAAGAAAACAGGAAAAGAAGTAATGAAGGAAAGAAGATTCAGAGAAGTCAAAATTGGAAACAGAGAACAAGAATGAAGTTAACAGTTAAAGAAACAATATTTCATTACCAACATTCTTGCAAAATGTCACAGATATGCCAAAGCCTTCAATTATTACTGAGATTAATTTTTTGATCCATGCCATTTCTGCTGAAACTATATTATTCCATTGAACTTAAAATCATGAAATAAGTAGAATAATTTTTCTTTATACAAGAAGGATTACAGTAATTAGAAACCTTTTTCTTTTTGACACATGGTTTGTGCAATCCTATCAAAAGAAACTATAGTTTGGTGATATAAAAAGAAAACAGATTATATAATTGAAATTTACATTTGTTATCTCTAATTAAAAAAAAAAAAATCACTGTTAAAAGCTTTTTAAAATGGCTATAAAACCCAAGAGAAAACATTTTAATAGTTCGTCTTTCTTATTTGATTATTTTCAGCCAAAATAATCAAAGAGGCAAAACATCAGATTGTATTTTTTTTCTTTTTTCAAAGAACTTCATAGTCAGGCCAAGAATATTTCAGTGAACCACCCACATCCAAATGTTATCAATTTACAGACAGATAAAAACCTAAATAGAAAGAATTAATTTTATTGACTAGCTACCATTCATTTACCTCCAGTTGATTTAAACATTTTAAAGTATTAGGATTAACAATCCAGCCTGTCAATCCAGTTTGAAAACCTCACAAAGTTGAGTTTTTTTTTTTATTAGAAATAACAAAAGCAAAAAAAAAAAATCAATGAAGTATTTTTTCATAAAACTAACTGCACCAATAATGTGCATTTAGATGCACATATAACAATAAAGACACAGGATTACAACCAGATCAGATTATCTGAGTCAACCCATCTTTTTATACAGATTATTTTCATCACCCCACCCATACTCATTCTAGTCTCCACATCTACCATCATTTTTAAATTATTTATTATATACAGTAGTTCCCACCCTCTTATTGACAGGGAATATGTTCCAAGACTGACAATGGATGTTTTAAAACATATATATATATATATATATATTATGATAAAGTTTAATTTAAAGGTTACATATAGTAAGAGATTAACAACAATAACAATAAAATGAAACCAATATAACAATATATTGTAAGAAATGTCATATAAAAAATTCATTCTTACAATAACAATATACAATTTATTTTCTTTCCTTATCAAGTGAAGAATTTTCATATTTTTACTGAAAGGATACTTTTCACAATTATCTTTGGCAAATCGTTATGACTTGTAGTGCACTAGGTTACTGTATTCGGCCCTTCAAAAAGCGTGGTTGGTTCTGCAAAAACCCTTCACCACTATAATCAAACCATATGTGCTGGTGCCTGACTGTTGGTTCCTAGAAACTGAGTTGCTTCACCCTCATACATCAATAAATGACAGGAGAGTTTAGCAGATATATATATATGATAGAAATTATTAGGAGGATTTGATAATTATATTTAAGTAATTCATCGAGTCTGATGGAAACCTCAACAGAATGCAGAAAGCACTGGACGGCTGTTTCATCCTAAATTTGGGACTCATCAGCAGTACGCATCCACTACCAAGAATTGAAACCCTGCCAGTTAGGTTGTCAAGCAAACATCTTACCAACTGTTCCAATGGGCCTCAGTGACGAAGAGATTGCAAATCTCGACTCAATATAGCGCCGCTCACACACATATTCCGTGGTGGAACTCTGCTGAGTTTCTCTCTAACCATAGGACTGTGCCCCCCTGGAGCCACAACTACTATCACTAAGCCACTCACTCTAGAGCATTAGAAGCCGGTTCAAGCAATGATATACACGATAGAAATTATTAGGAGGATTTGATAATTATATAAGTAATTCATCGAGTCTGAAACCTAAACAGAATGCAGAAAGCACTGGATATGGTGTTTGCTTGACAAACTGTCAGGGTTTCAATTCTTGGTAGTGGATGCGCACTGCTGATGAGTCCCAAATATAGGATGAAATGGCCATCCAGTGCTTTAAGTACCGCGCATATAATATATAAATAATTATACATATATATATATTTATTTATATTTATATTCACATATATATATTCACATATATATATATATATATATATATATATATATATATATATAAGGATTATGACATTTTTGTAACCCTATGTTCCTGTGTCATAAATTAATGAACTTTTGCTCTGAAATTAAAAAAAAGGCATTAATTTGTTTTAGTTATTGAAAAAGATCATCACCAAATCGAAAATTTGATTTTACCACATACGCAATAAGAGTAAAAAAAAAAAAAAAAATATTTCAGAAGCTTTATTTTTAAATTTGCTAATTATGTAATTAGATAGTATTTATATATATTTTTAACACATTCAACAGTTTATAGCTACAGAAAAACATACAAATAAACAAAAACAAGTTCTAGAAGTTTCCAAAAATTCATAGTACTACTATACTTATATACAATTTGAGAAATTTTGTGATGGGGAGTAACTTTTTTAAAAATTACACTGAATTAAATGTTTCTTTATTATTTTTTAAATAAAAGTTCATCAAACTATGATACAGGAAATCAATTATTTTACAAAAAATCTAAAAGCCATAACCCATATATATATATATATATATATATATATATATATATATATATGTGAAAATATATAGAAAATAGGAAGGAACTGGTTAGGTAAATAATCCAAAGTCCCTTAGTATTTTAGTTATTATTTTTAAAAATAGTGCTCGATAAAAAGTAGAGCATAAATAGAATTATTTATTTAAAAATATGATTCCATATATATATATATATATATATATATATATATATATATATATATATATATATGGCTAATAATGCAAGACTCTTCAGTAAAGTGAATTGAGTTCTCTCAGTCACTGTGTGTTTATCTAAAAAATAAATATGCTTAAATTCACTTTCATCCCTGCCATGTACCAATGGGTTAAGGTTAGAATCTCCGACTGACGCCAATTCAGCCAGGTTTCAATCCTAGCTAGAGGCAACCAGATGTCTAGCCACACTGATGAGCTGTGATACAGTGAAACAGTCTGTCTGTGGATGACTATATATATATATATATATATATATATATATATATATATATATATATATTTCTAATGACCACAAAGTCTTCTAGTAGTAACTCAATCATTTTGTAACACTTAAATGCTTCTTTCCAGTTCATGAAAAATTTGCTTTCTTTTACCCACCCAAGTTTAATAATAATAATAATAAGTGTACCAGGCCTTTTAGTCAAGTGACTTGTAGCAGACTGATGAATTTATTAGTTAAGTCCATTCCCAAAATTCTCCCACAGAAAAGGTTAACAAAACAATGACCATTATCAATTTACCACTTTATTTTCGCAGCTGAATTTAAAAGCAAAAGAAACAAATCTATATTTATATCATATTTTTCTTTGAGGTAAATTTCAAAACTATTTTACAAAATCAATAGATTTAGAAAATATTTCAATAGTTTCAACTCAGGAGAACATTGATTCTAATAAAAATTAAATTATTTGCACTGATTACAGAAAAACTATGTTTAAAATTTAAGTAATTTATTTTTGTGACATACGGTGGCTATTAATAATTAAGTCAAGACTTAAATGTTAATATAAAACAGTATTTAATTACAATTGCAAATTAATATTTATCAAGAACAAAGAAGTAAAAGTCAACCAAAAATAATTAACCATTTCAGTGAATACCTTGTTAGTAGCACAGCTCGGCTTAATGTCCAGTAAATCCTAAATCAAACCCAAATCGTCAACGTACAATAATTCAGATTAATTCAACTAGATAGTTCTACCCAATAATCACTACAGTCAGTAGCCTGACATCGCTATTTATACATCTGGCGGAAAACATATATTCATAAGTCCAGAGTGTCACACTCAAACCTCAGTGTCAGTAGTTACTCATTTTCTTCCTATATAACATTTATAAAAATCAATTAAAAAATAAAAACACAATTACATTTTAAGAATTAAAAAAAAATTTCTTAGAGCATTTAAATAATTCAAAGTATTTTTTATAAATTTCTCTTAATGCTATTATAATCAGATTGGAATTTGGATATTTTTTGTTTGATGTCCAGTCAGGCACTGCAAGATGACTTTTGTTTTGCTGCCTTTATCAACATCTACAAATTGTTTTAATTTATTGCCTTAGTAAAAAAACTCAGGACAAAGAATTTTTTTAAATATTTCATCAGCTGCTTCCAAGTTGTTACAAACTTTAAAATTTGTATTAAAAAAAAATAACCATTGCACAAGACAAATTTAAAACAAAAGCTTTGCAAAACAAACCAACTATGTCATTAATTTTTTCTTAAACCAACCTAATGTAAAATAATTTAATTTCTAAATTTTTATGAACATTCACTCTAAAATTTATAAAAAAATTAGGTAAATATTTTCAACTGCAGTTACTTCTCATCCAAAACTTAGTGAAATAAGAGTTAACTCCCTTAGACTTCACATTTACTGATAATGTCAAGTTGTAATAAGAAAAGTAAATCTTCAATATATTTTCATTTAGTTTTTAAATAATAGAAACTAGTCAATATTTTCAAGCAAATGTTATTCATCTAAAGATATTATATAACCCACAGCTTATATGAAAGAATTAAATTTTATGAGGGGGGTAGCCATTTTATTTTATGTCACTCAACATTTTTTTCCATGTAAACTATTTTATATTTGGACAGAACTTGTTTGACAAGATCGCATAAGAAACATAATTTAATGTTTTGGGAATAATATTTAAAAAAAAAAAAAAGAAAAAAAAAAATCTATGCTTATTTTAAATATTTGAAAACATCTACAGAAGTGAGAATAAAAAAGAATACAAATGTAAAATCACCAATTTTTCATAACAAAATTTCTTTTGTCAGAAATACCAACACCAAAGAAAAGAAGCTTTGGTAAGGAATGAATTTTTTTCTTAAAAATAAAAAAAAAAAAACGTTTTGATTCCCTTTGATTTTGTTGTTTCTCTTTAGTTTTTAATACAAATCAAATATTTATTAAAAAAAATACAAAAATTTGATGGATTACAGTTGGGTACAGTTGCTAAACTGCCATATTCCTTCAAAATGTAAATGATCACAATTCTTCAAAGCTTCCTTTTTTAAATATCTTTAAGCTGTGCTTTCTCAAGCCTATTCTTGAAAAAAATAAAGTGGTTTTTCATAACCTTTTTTCAGTCTTCAATTCAAAGTTGTGTAACAGAGAATCAGGTCAGCCCAATAAAAGAATGAGTTGGTTGTATGTGGTACCAGGAGTTGCGTCCCCTTCCACAATGGGCTGTTGAGAGACGACCTCCTACTTAGAGTAGGTGGTGCTGACTATTTGCATATGTACAATACTAGGCAGGTATTATTAGCCAATAGTCAGCATGGGTCTGGGAGAGTTATATATCTTGTTTTTTTTTTCTCAGTAAAGGGAAGTGTTCTCAACATGAGGATGTGTGAAAACCAAACAAGACGAACACAAGTTGTTTTTCAATTAGACTGGTTGTCAGTCAAGTATAGAGAATACAGTCTACTCTGCTACTTATAACATATAATGGAAAGGTGGGGGGGGGGGAAAGAGAGATTTATACCTTTTTTCCCAAAGGCACTAATGTTAAATGATAGCATCAGCTTAGGCTAGAATTTGAACTCAGCCTGTCAATTTCATTTTCCACTCTAATAACCATTATACTACTATCTAACAATGGTAATAATCATAGTGGAATGAGCCATTTCCACAGAGGAAACATTTGGCATTTATTGGCCAAATAGTTAGCATTTCTATCAGTTGAAATTTTTAAAAAGATTTTTTCTTAAAACAGTGTTTCAGGAAATTAGATTTCTCAAGTTCACAAGTTATCATTCTTTCTTCATTAGACAAATATGCTTTTTTTCTATCAGATCAGAGCAGTCATAGCTCTGAAAAGTTTTTTTTTTTTTGTGAATGCAAAAAGAAACGGTTTTATGCTGCTGTGAGCTCAAAATAGCATGTGTACAACTTTCTATTTGATAAGTATGTTGTTTCATATAGTTGTTTGATGATATATATAACATCATTGCAGCCCTTACCATAATGAAAGCCAAACTGGGTTGTTAGAAGTTGAGTTTCATAGAATGATGAGTGCCTAGCCAGTAAATATTCAGGAGTACTTTCATCATACTGGAACCAACTGAGACAACTCAATACATGTGAGGATCTTCAGGACTACCTTTATGCTTCCTAAGTGAATTTATGTGTGACAAACCCCAAAGATTTGGAGAGTGCTTTTAATGCCAAAATTCCCAAATAAAACTGAGAAATTTGTTTGTAGATTCAGTGACAGATTGAACTACTTTTAAAACTTCAGCCTTGATATCAAGGAAGGCTTTATTATTTTTTAATATTTTTATTGCTTTCCCAACTTCCTTATAACTAGGTCCATTGTTATTTATGCTGACAGATATAGTCAATAATAATAACATCACTTCTTTTATGTGTCATGTTCCTTCAGGACATGCAATCATGGCTCTCTACAATTTCCTGTCTTTTATAGCTCTTACTTAGGAAATGTCTTTTCGCCATCTTCCCTAATCCCTGTTCAGGATGTAGACGATCGTGACTCTCCACAATTTCCTGCTCTTTGTAGCTCATACTGTCTTTTCATTTTCTCTCTTAATCACTGTTCTCCAAACCATTTACACAAAATTGTTAGATAGGTTATGCACTGCTTTCCTTTGTCCCTCTTGCCTTCAATATGTCCTGTGAGTGTCAAATTTTCTAAGCCCTCTTTCCTCATGATGTTCCCTAGAAATTTCAACTGCCTCTTTCTGATGTTGTGTATAAGTGTCCTTTTTGTTCCATTTTCTTTAAAACTTATAAACTATATTTATGAATCTGTCTATATTTCTGAGATGAGGTATTATGTACATTATTTACATTATTCAAACTATTGTCCTCATCTTTGTCACCATATTTATTATGTTTCGGCCATTGTACACTCCGGCCTTCTTCAGACAATATGAGAACCTGTAATAAGGAGTGCCAGAGAAAAGTGATGATAACAAAAAAAAATTGCAATACGAGCTCTGGTAAAAACATGGAATGATAACAGCAAAAATTGCAATAAAAAACAAAAATGGTAAAAATGGTTGCTGAAGGCATTATGTTTATAATACCCAGAAATTCATACCCAGATGTCCTCAAGGACACATAGCACAAAGGCGTTAGTTAGATCCAGTGACAGGACCCAAAGGGTGTGAGTTCAATACCCGGTTAAGGCAGTGGAGAACTTTCAGAGGAAAATTAACAGGAGATAACTGATCACTAAACATGTCTACCAGTGAGCAAAATAAAGGGTTCATTTCAACATTCCAACCACCTGAAGAAGGCAGGAGCGTACAACGGCCGAAACGTTGCAATAAATATGGTGACAAAGAGGAGGACAATAGTCCGAATAATGTAAATAATGTATATTATTTATGAAATATTTACAATAGAGTCTCAATTTATATACAAATGTGATCATCTTGTCACCAGTTTCTGTCAAAGCTCTTGGCACTAAAAGTTAAAAGTTAGAATTCTAAGTATTGTTAGCATGCAGAAGGTGGGGTAAGAGGGTGAAACAGCCCCAGGCATCCATATCAAGGGGGCATCTGATCAAAGAGTGAAATAAAAAGTTTATATTTAATTTGATTAAAGTGTTTACTACATGTTTTATCTGTTTTTACATATTCAAAATGTCTTTCTTCCTCACATTTCACAGTACTAGGCCCTATAGGACCAAACCCTTGAGTCTTAGGGGGGCATACAATCAAGTAGTTAGCCCCAGACATCACCAAACCTCAGCATATCACCACTGAGTATTAATGCAGTTAGATACTTGTGACTTGCTTGATTCATGCAAGATACATTGTTATTCTTGAGCAATGATTACATCAATGTACTTGTAAAATCTGCAATGTCTGTATGATATAAGTTTTCTTAACAATGTGATCATTAAATGGGTAAGCAACATCTTACATACAGTTAAGATATACATGTAGCATCATGGTTATTGGCAAGCCAAGTTTAAATTCCAGCAGTCTCCCACATTCACTTTGCACTAATACCTCTGGGAAAGGTATGAATCCATCACATTTTCCTTCTAGCTATGGGCAAAATAGTAGGGTTCACAGGTCTCACAAGCTTTGATTGGTAACCAGTCTAGGATGACAAGCCTAAATTAAAAACTGCAGAGAAAGCAATTGGAAGCCATTAGACTATTTTTCCCCAGTAACAGTCATAGTAAAGAATCCATAATTTGATAGGATTGCAATCTCTAAAACATTAGATACGTCATTGGCTAGGACCTTCTCAGCCTTGCTGAATGTGAAGACAAGTAACATATAGTTAGTTTCATTCTGTAGTATGTTCTAAATATAACTTTAAAATTTCATTGAAATTTTTTTAAGTTTCTTTCAAAACAAATATCAATTACCATAAAGAATTTTAAAAATAATGAGTAATTCTATATCAAATCAACAAGGGTCTGACCGCCACTGACAGATTTTTTTTTTTTTTTTTTTCAAATTTGGTACATTTACAGAACTTCATGATACAAATTGAATGGATATGACCCTTTGACCTTTGCCATAAACGTGAATTTTGGAAAATAGTCATATATTTAGATATACAACTTAACCATATTGGAAGATATGAAAATGTTAGCAAAAAGTGGCAAATATCAAAACCTGCCATTTTGAATTTGGCCCAAAACCCTTGTAACTCAGGCCACAATCTGCCAAAATATTTTGTACATATCTTGCTATAAGGCAGACACATTGTTGTCAAATTTTTAGAAAAATTAAGACACGATTTTTGAGAAATTAAAGGTCAGTGGTTAAGGTCAAATTATTTTATTTGACCGTTAAACAAAAAAAATAAATAGATCACCATTTAGAGTACTTTAAAATGGTATGTAATTTAGCTTTGAAGGTGAAAAACAACTGAAATATTGATATTTAAACTTTGTGACTAATTTTTTTTTTTTTTGAAAAATCTGTCGGTGATGGTCAGACCCTTGTTGATTTGACACAGAATAACTAATAATTATTGAGAAACTGGATGAAAAACTTTTTGTTTGTACTACAAAATCACCAACTCACTATTACAATACATAGCAATTTTTTTTGTTTTTTCAATATCTTTATTTAAAGACATAATTGGAAAATATAAAAACTAACATTAATCTAACAAGAAATGTATACAGATTTTGGGGTTTTTTTTTTAATATTCCATAACTGGACCAATCTCACTGGTCACTCAGTCTCACTCAAAAACATCAACCAATTAAAGAAAAATTAATTTCTGCGCATTAAAAAAAAAGAAAAGAAAAACGATTTTTTTTTTTTATCATTTCATCTTGAATTCAGTTTTAAGTACATCAAACAGTTGTTCATTCAACTCTTCCAAAATGTGCTGGTAAAATGCTTATAAAAAATGAAAATAAATTCACCTGTCCTTTGTAAATAAATACATTAGTTTATCAAAATGAAATTTGCATGTTTATAAATGATGTCATTTCATAAGGTGTCGAATTGTTTGCACAAATGGCAAATGTTGTCTTACCTGCAATTGTTTTCTTCTCACAAGCTGCACAACCATCAGAAATCATGTGGAAGTCATTATGGTCAATGGTACTTTGTAGACATCGATTAATGATCTTAGGAAAACCCTGCTGTGAAAGCATCATGTACTTTTCTCGGATTGACAAAGCCATGACTAAACTTTTTGAGGCTTCTTCTAAATCCTTCAGTGGCACCTGAAAAAAAAATATACATAAAAGGAAAAATGAAAACAATTGTACATTATTCACATTATTTGGACTATTGTCCTCATCTTTGTCGCCATATTTATTACAACGTTACAGCCATTGTACACTCCGGCCTTCTTCTGAACCCTTTATTTTGTTCACGGGGTAGACTGTTCTAGTTCCACGTGCCATGCTTAATGGCTGTCAGTTATCAGTTATCTCCTGTTAATTTCCCTCTGAAAGTTCTCCGCTGCCTTAATCGGGTATTGAACTCACACTCTTTGGGTCCTGTCACTGGATCTAACTAACACCTTTATCCACTGTGCCATGTGTCCATCTGTGCATGAATTTCTGGGTATTATAAGCCTAATGTCTTCAGCAACCATTTTTTACCACTGCTCATATTGCAATTTTGCTGTTATCATTCCATGTTTTTACCAGAGCTCATATTGCAATTTTTGTTGTTATTATTGCTTTTCTCTGACACTCCTTATTACCAATTCCCATATTATATTTATTTCAGAGGGAAATTAACAGGAGATAACTGATAACTGACAGCCATTAAAGATGGCACATGGAACTTGAACAGTCTACCCCAGTGAGTGAAATAAAAGGTTCAGTTCGACATTCCAACCACCTGAAGAAGGCCGGAGTGTACAACAGCCGAAACATTGTAATAAATATGGCAACAAAGATGAGGACAATAGTCAAAATAATGTACATAATATGTCATCTCAGAAATATAGACAGATACTGAAGGGTGATAAATATGGCGACAAAGATGAGGACAATAGTCAAAATAATGTACATAATATGTCATCTCAGAAATATAGACAGATACTGAAGGGTGATAAATATGGCAACAAAAGATGAGGACAATAGTCAAAATAATGTACATAATATGTCATCTCAGAAATATAGACAGATACTGAAGGGTGATAAATATGGCGACAAAGATGAGGACAATAGTCAAAATAATGTACATAATATGTCATCTCAGAAATATAGACAGATACTGAAGGGTGATAAATATGGCGACAAAGATGAGGACAATAGTCAAAATAATGTACATAATATGTCATCTCAGAAATATAGACAGATACTGAAAACAATTGATTCTATGCAAATAAAAGTTAAGAGCCAAATCTTCCAAGAGATTTCAGTTTCACAAAGACAAAAAATTAAAACAAAAAGAAGCAAATTATAATGAAGGAACAATTATGAGCAAAAGAAAGAGACCTGACAAAAATATTGCAAATTTTGAGATATGCTGTTATTTTTTTTTACAAGTGTTTCACCCCAAGCAAGGCGGGAAGCCACTAGCATGAAAGGGGTTACAGAAAGTTAGAGCAAATAAGGGTGATAGAGGAAAGGATGAAGAGAAGGATAGGGGATAGACCAGGGTATCTGGAGACATCAATTGACATTACATTTGAATAGTTGGAGATTATAGCTATCAGGGAAACAGGAAGAGAGGAGGGAGTTCCACAGGCAAGAGGTGCAAGACATGAAGCTATTGAAGATTGGCTACATTTAACAGTTTCGACAGTGAAAGGGTGTTTGCGAGATGCCAGCCGAGTAGAACACTTAAATTCATGAAGTTTGGGAACCAGCAAAAGCAGCTCCTCGGAGCACTTACCATGAAAGTATTTGTAAAAAAGACAGAGAGAGGCGATGACACGTCTGTGAGAGAGCAACTGCAGACAAGATGCCAGATCAGGGCCAATTACATTGCATATACGGTAAAGGTGAGATTAGCTGTTTTCTTATAAGAAAACATTCAGCATTCATTGGGTGAACAGTTAGCATACATTAACGCTGGTTAAAATTTATAAAATCTTTTTTCTTAAAAGAGTTCAAGAAAATTAAACTTCTCAAGTTCACTAACAGTATAATTCTTTCTAGTACAGATCAGAATTTCCTTCCAACTCTTTCCTTTTTGATAGTGTGGAAAAGACTGTAGCGAAAACCAACATGCTAAATCATGTTGAATGCCTTTGATATATCTAAAGCCACAGCCTAAGCCTTGTCGTTTTTATCTAAAGCCTAATACAGTAATAACCATTAACACATTGGCAGTAAACCTAGAGTAATGAAAGCCATACTGTTTATCTGAAAGGCAGAAGTGAGATTTTTTAACCAATTTGGCATTTATTAGACCCTCTAGTACTTTGCCAAAAATAGGTAAAAACCAAATTGGTGATAATTTGATGCCTCAGAAGGTTCACCAGAGTTCTTAGATAGAAACTAATGAGGAGGGATTTCTAATAAGCTGAAAAGCAAGAGTTTGGAGAGAACAGGAGCCAGTACAAGAGCAGATTTCATTAGGAGAATTGCAGGGATAACATCAAATCTGCAAGTCTTGTGGGGATCTAATTTGGAGATGATAGCAGAAAACATGAATGGAGTTATGTGCATATCACTCAGTAGAGATTCAAATTTAGCAGGTAAAATCAGGTAAAGATACTCCTGAAGAGTTAAGAGTGGAGTTGGAAGAGAAGTTACAAGCAAAGCATTCTGCTTTATCTGCAGTAGACTACAATATTTCAAACTGATTAAAGAGAGGAGGATATTGAGGAGTTACTCTTCTCCAGCATACTCTTACAGAGCTGCCAGTAACCACTAGAACAAAACATGTGAGAGGCTATACAGTCTCTCATTCAGCAAATAGCAACTTTACTTCATTGAAGACATGCTTACACTCATTAAAAGCAGATACAAAGAGATGTCTGTTATGAGCTTTCATTTCATGCTGTGCGATTTTTAAAATGGGCAGTTTTTCTTTTTGTTTTATAAATTGCAATGTGAAATAGGCTGTTAATATGTCATATTGTATTTATATGTATTAAAAATTCATCATTTATATTATTTGGATTGCTATCCTCATCTTATTCTATCCAGAAGAGGCATGGCACTTGGAACTAGAACAACCTACCCTGGCGGACAAAATAAAGGGTTCGGCCCAAAATTCCAATCACCTGAAGAAGGCAGGAGGGTACAACGGCCGAAACATTGTGAATATGGCAATGAAGATAAGGATAACAGTCTGAATAATGTAAATAATACCTCATCTCAGAGATACAGACAGGTATTTAAAAAATCTTTTAAAAGTATTAAAAATAGAGCACTCTTATATACATAAGAAAGGAAATGCACACACACACACAAATTATACCTGGAAATAATTGAAATTCTCTTTTGGATTTTCCATCACATTCTCTATAATCTCATTTATAATGTTTCAACAGGTAATTTTAACTTTGGGTAAAACCAGAAGTTACAATGAAACAAATCTAAACTGGAGAGAAGGAGATGATAATGTGATAGTTACACACTTGTAAACTCACTAGTGATTATTTACATTGCACAGAGTGTTACCCTCATCTTTACTGTCATATTCACAACATTTCAGCTGTTAAACACTCTGGTCTTTTTTAGGTGACAGGAGTTTTGAACTGAACCCTTTATTTTGTCCACCAGGATAGATTGTTCTTGTTCCACATGCCATACCTCTTCTGGATGTCTCAGTTATCTCCCTTAAACTCTCCGAGTTTTTGTTCTTCTCAGCTGTAGCCAGGTATTGAACTCATAACTCTTTGTGTCAAGTCACTAGATTCAACCAACACTTTTATGTGTCCTTGAGGACATCAGTGTATTTTTTTTTTTATTCACCTCAGCTGTAACCAGGTATTGAACTCATAACTCTTTGTGTCAAGTCACTGGATTCAACCAACACTTTTATGTGTCCTTGAGAACATCAGTGTATTTTTTTTTTTTTATTCACCTCAGCTGTAACCAGGTATTGAACTCATAACTCTTTGGGTAAAGATAATAGATTCAACCAACGCTTTTATCCACTGAGCCACGTGTCCTTGAGGACATCAGCAAATATGACAATAAAGATGAAGACAACAGTCCAAACAATGTAAATAATTACAATACCTCACTAGTGACTGCATGTTCACCCATGTGCAGTAAGGTCCCCTCTAATTAGTTTAGTATAAGGGGACAGCATATGGTTTATCTGTAGAAAAATTTGAATTGAGAGTTTAAATTTTTAGTATGACTGATTTAGGGAAATGCAGGAGCATTTCTTTCCTGTACTTTCAATATGAGAAGGTGTGTATGTGTGTGTTAATGAAGAATCAATGTTCTCAGTTTGATTTCTTCTCTGCTATGTGGTCAGAGTAACCTGACATTTAAAAACAGTGGATGAAAAATTTTTTTAAAAATAACAATATTTCTCCATTTTAGAAAATTTATACTCAAAAAAAAAAATAAATAAATAAATAAATATCAATTTGAATTGATTTGGATGACATTCATTTCACTGCCATTGTATATTTTATTTTATGAATCAAATTCCAAATCAGAATCTTGCAGAGATTTATAAATCTATGATGTTGATTTGCAAAATAAACAAACAAAAAAAAAAAATGAAAAATTTTATTTAACCAACTTTGAAGTCAAAATCAAGCAAAAACATAGATGACAAAACAACAGTGCAATTAAAAACAGAGATCACTAACAGCTCCAAGCATCTCACAAAATCAAATAAGGATATTTTAAACTAGCCATAGTCGACTGGGGTGGAATGCAGGTAATTTAACAAAAGTCATATGCCAATGAAATTTCAAAAAATTTAACAATGCATATAAAAATGAAAATGCAAAAAAATCCAAATCAAAAAGGTGTGAGACGATTGTGGCAATTGTATAAGATTATTTCAAGTTTCTTAACAACTTGAATTACAATTCTGTAGAATTCCTCATATAAAATTCTTTATATGGATCTTAGTATTATTTTTTAGTGTGTGTCCCAGGTTATAAGATCGTATAGCATACCCAATTTATTTTCTAATACAAAACTAATTAAGAAAAAGAAAAATTTTATTAAAAAAAAACAAAGAAACTAAACTGCTATGTAATATGGCAGTGAATTTTGAACAATTTTCACAGAGATGAAGAGGATACTTGGGAGATTGGAGGTTCTGAGGAGTTTGGAATGACCTTTTAATTGCTATTGTTCCCAGGTCTACCCTGATCCATAGTTGTAGCACCTGTTAGGGTCTCAGCTATGGGCAAATAGTGCCCCCCCCAAAAAAAACACTACGAGAGTATAAAAATACATTTTAATAGTAAAAATACCTACAATATATTTTTATATAAAAGAAGACCAACAATATATTTTATCTCTAATTGAAAGCATACAATTGTGTTCAAAATATTCAGATTTCAGCATTAAATAACCCATAGAGGTGTTGATATGCCACTAAACAAAATCAAACAACCTACACAAAGGAACTCTTTAATAACATTAAGCCATATAATATCCAATAATTTGTTAAATCAACCTGTATTCCACAATATAACTTCAACAAAACTACAACATAAAACACATACATCACTGCCTCTAGTCCACACAAACATGTATATGCACAAAAGATGTGTATCATCTACCATGTACTCAATTGTGAAAGCAGAATAACATTTTTTATTATTTCAAAGCTCCCAAGAAAATTAAACTTCAGCATTAAATGACCCCTAAGGAGTTGATATGCTGTTAAACAAATCAATCGACTAGCAAAAAACTTTAGGCACCAAACATGTGGTTCTACAGAAGGATGCTGATAATATCATGGACAGAAAATGTGAGCAATAAGGAAGTTTTAAGGAAAATAAGAAAGAAAAGGACACTTTTACTTAGACTAAAAGAAACAAAAAACACATGAGGAAAGAGGACTTGGAGAAATTGACACTCACAGGGCATATTGAAGGTAAGAGGAACAGAGAGAAACATTGAGTAACCAACCTAACAAGCTTGTGTAAATGAATAGCAGAACAGGGACAGATAGCAAAAGGACAAACTTTGCTTAAAACTACAAAGGATGGAGGTTGTGGAGAGCCAAGATCGCCTTTGTCCTGAATGGATATGGCACATAAAAGAAAGAAAATAACATCCAAACAGAGAAGAATATTGCTCTTCTGCTTACTCGATCATGAGAAAAGTCTGCTGTCAAGTCAACCAAAACAGGCCTGCTTTAATGATTATGTTGATACTGACCAATAATCTTCCTTCCTTTACTTTCTAAAATTATTATGGTATGTCGAAATTATGGTATGTGGAAATTAAAAACTATTTTGAAATAAGTTGAGTTTTGCTCTGTTAACCAAAAGTTGAGCATTCATATGAAATGTTTAGTAAGTTGAAATTGCAATTACCTTTAACTTATTACAGGGGAAAAAAGGTTTTGAGTATAACCTTCAAAATTTTATGATTGTATTGAAATCATTGCATAAAAGAATGACTTTAATTTTGAAAAGACAAAAAGGTTTAAACCAGATCTGTAGGATCCTTTGAGTATCTACATTGACAACCCTAGGGATGCCGAGACCCTTACATGTATAATTTTAAATTTTCACAAGAAAAACTGAAAATGTAGAATAATGAGTTTATTACAATATACAACTTAATACAAACTAAAGAAAACATTCATTATCCGACCTAAAATATTTCTTTTCTAGCCTTTAGATCTGCAAATCTTTTCATGGCACTTTTTACAACTATCTTCTTTACAAGATCATTTTCTACTGATAAAATAATCAAAGAATTTAATCTATCTTGAGTCATAGACTACCACAAGTATGTTTTTATAAGCTTTAGTTTTGGAAGACCCCAAACACATGGCATGATGGCAGCATGATGGTGTCCCAGGTGACTGCCCAAGTTGCCAGTACCTTAAACTGGCCATGACTATCTACAGAGATAGATGACAGAAAACTTCAAAAGGTCAAGTAGTCAAACATAATATTATGTTTCAGGCCTTCCCTATCAAATCATCTGATTCATGCTACACTAATTTCCACCATTAGCCAGACGCAAATAATCCAAATGCCAAAAACTCATCTAAAAATCCATCAGCTGCACAAGGCTCTGAACATATCTTCTCAAAGTTAAAAAAAAAAAAAGAAATACAATCCAGAATTTCTACCCAATAGCAACCTCTCCCACCTGAAGAAACAATATGAAAACGGGAACCAATTTCAGCCTAAAAACGGACATAAAAGCCCATTCAGCAGTTGGATGGCTTCACATGCTCATTGTAAAACAACCTCCCCAATCTCCAAAGACATCTGACTCAACAATCTACAAAGATCCAATGCTGTCACCCCAGTAAGTTACAACTTATCCTCTCTCTCCTTCCATACACCTCACCAGATACAATTCCACTTATCTCTTTTTTTTTTATACATGTCTATCCTGATTTTTCATCTATATGAATAAATGCAAAATCAGAGTTCAATTCTCCCACAAATTCTGAGATTAAAAGGCCCCAACTCTACTTTATGATAATTTACACATTAAAAGTTCAATATCTCTATTATATATTATCGACTTTCAGGCAATATCACTTATCAGGTTTAACTAATTTGCATATTGATTTTAAAAAAGTATATTCTATTATTTAACTGTCTTTCATTACTGTTCTTTTATTTGAGGATTGTTTTGATTTTGCATATCAAAAATAGTTCTGTTTATTAATATCATCTTACATAGTGCAGAAAAGTGTTCGAAATTTGCATTTTACTTGGCCTTCAGCAAGTTGGTATCTATAATTTGTAAAACTTTCCTTAACTATAACAAGCCTCCCCCCACAACCAACTAATTAATTTCTTCTGTCTTTACAGTCATATTCTTTGAACAAATATATTGAACGATGTTAATACAATTGTTTATTGCTTCAAAATTTCATTGTTTCTTCTTCGTTCTGCCACTATACGCTTAATAACACAAAAACACACATTCATATCATAACATCATCTAAACCAATTATAAATATTCCTTTGCTTTAAATCATTTTGGATAGTGGTGGGGGAACTGTACTGATGCAGGTGTTTCTTTTTCTGTTTTAAAAATGAAACTGTGTAAAAGGAACTTTCAAAATGTGAAGGATATCTAATTTCATGAGCATTTTCACTTTTCAAATTTGCTTTCTATAGTCATCAACTACAGTTTTGGCAATGAAACTTTTTTTGATTCCTTCTTTCTACACCAGGTGTCCTCAGCTGACCATCTACAATTACATCTCAGCCTCTTCATCTTAAAACTCCAGTGAAAAAACAAAAAGGTACCAGATACAGAATCTTCATTGGAACAGATCCAAGGACTTCTCACACCTTGGAGAAGCAATGTCTTTTGGATGTAGCCATACTCACTACAGGGTCATAGCATGTGTTAGGGTCCCAGCTATGGGTAAATAGTTGACTCCCAAACTGGGGTCAAAACACTATGAAAGTATAAAAATAGATTATTATAGTAAAAATACCAGCCATACATGTTTTTTAAAAAAAAAATATATCCAGCATTTGACTATCAACAAAAACCCTCTTTACAAAAATATGATAGGAAAGGAAGGTAATGGTTAACCCTAGATTTCAACAGGTTAAGACTGTAGTGATTAGGGAAATATCCTCTTGGGATTTGGTTTCACAGAGGAGTTGTTCACAGAAAGTAGCTGACTTCTGACCGATGAATTACAGAGGGAATATGGGTGGCTTGCTACAATGTAAGTGGCATGGCAGGTCCTTGCCATGTAGGTTAGACCTGGCGGAATCAAGGAAATATAGTTCATCCAAGCACTTTCCATGAAAGTAATGAGAGAGCAGTAAGAGCATTGCTACATCCTGTCTGTGAGGGAGAGGTTAGTAAATAATTTTTCACCCACAAGGACATGGAGACACTTCTATTGAGGCTGGAAAGTGTGGTCTGTGTAAACTCGTAATATGTAGACTTGTAGCAGTAGGCAAATTTTAATAAATAAACAAAAATATTTCTTAAATCCCCTGAAAAGCATCACCTACTTATCTCCTTAACATCTCATTAACCATAACACAGGCATTCTTAAGGACAGGTCAATCAGTTAACTTTGTTTCTGAAACCATATATTAGGATAAGTGTAATGAAAAATCAAAAACCCAGTACCAAAGCAAAAGACAATCCTATACTCACTCAATATACTTCCTGACAATTTACCAACTTCAATATAAACCTAAGAAAATGGAGCCTAGAAGTAGGTTCTCTCTACAATTTTAAGAGAAATAAGGACAAGCTGGTCCACTCCATTAGTACCAAAGAACTAATCAGGACATTTGCCAACTACAAAAAAGCAGGTGTCATGCTTTCTCTCTCTGTTCTAATGCACCACAAGCTACGAACTGTTGCATAAGAAGGATACAAATTTGGATTCATAAAAAGAAAATAAACCTTCCAAAACAATGTTCTCTCAATGTTCATTCATTTTGAATGTAAAAACCAGCATTTTGCACCAAACTCCACAAATTTATTAGAAGATAAACACACACTCTTTATATGACAAAATATAGTTTTTAAGGTGTGCTATATTTATTTTCAGAGAGCAGAGATACGACTCTCTCCAAGCTGAAAAGAAGAAATGGCTATATAGCTTTTTCTTTTCCCAAGTATGTAGTGAAAGAAACCTGTCAGGGATTTCAAATGAATCAGTTACAACAACAATTTGGATGGTCTGTGAATCTTTGCTGATGATCATGTGTCGCAGACTTCAAATGAATCAACTTCAACATAAGCAAAAAAGACAGCTTTTTATGGTGGACCAACTATTTAAAACAGCAAAAGATAAACCTCTTTGCTCCATTGTGTCCTATTAATCTGCTCAAAGATAATAAATTCAGAAATTGAATTTATCAAGAAAGTTTAAGGTGAAAAGGGATATTCTGTAGGATATTCAGTCAACCAGACTTTTTTATATTAAATATCTGAACATCCAAATTCCAAACAATAATAAAATAGAAATAAAGAAAACCTGATTTTATGCCTGTTAAATGAATCATTTGCATAGACAAACATATGTAAATGAATTCAAAAGAGTTAAGAGTAAATATAGTCTTGAGTTGAGTTACAGTCTTTGGGTACAGAAAAGTATGAAGTTCAGAAAAGACTTTTAAATAGTTGGCCCACCATAATGGTTTATGGATACAAGTCTTACTAATGAACTCATAGCTGTAGAGAGAAGAGGTGGATTCATACCTTTCCCAACAATATCTGTGAGCAAATGAATATAACCCAACTGGAATTGGAACTCAGCTCTGATTAACAATTCCAAACCATTATTCATTATTCTACCCACACATCCAAGTTTAAATACCTGGTATATCCAAGTGGTCACCCATCTAGGTACCATCCAGGATTGACATTGCTTAACTTTGGTGATCATAAGGGAACCGATCCTCTCCCCTGAGATATGAGTTAAATAGCAGAGCAGTTCTCTAGCCGTGATTGGCAACCAGTCTAGGAGAAAGACAACTCTGAATTCATACCATAT
The DNA here is from genome assembly GCA_903632075.3 of Acanthosepion pharaonis. Classification (NCBI taxonomy): domain Eukaryota; kingdom Metazoa; phylum Mollusca; class Cephalopoda; order Sepiida; family Sepiidae; genus Acanthosepion; species Acanthosepion pharaonis. The sequence goes on along the minus strand of CAHIKZ030000753.1, from coordinate 220,388 downwards.
ATATCCCTTGTGAAGCACATAGTATATAATCATGGAAAAGATTATAGTTTATAATTAACTGTGGTGTAAGCTTATGGATATTATGATCTTAACTTAGATCAAGGAGGTAGGTAGGTAGGTAAATAGATAGGTATGTCCATTTCTATTGTGATTCAGCTCTTTCATTTGTATCCATGGATGCAAAGGAATGCTGACAATCCCTGATCCTTGATTTTTCTGAGGGCAGGATGAAATCTAACGACATTAAAATATTATCAGATAACACATGACTTAGGGAATAACGTATAATCTTACTTAATCTTATAATAGTTACTTACTTACTTAATCTTATAATAGTTAAAAATTCTGCATAAATGAGAAGCATTAATATTGTTGAATAAAGACAAAAAAATGTTGGCATTTCAAATCCTCATTTCTAAAAGGAAACAAATACAGAAGCAGATCCAAGTGGTAGGATCCAAAAAAAAAAATCCTCACCAATATCCTGAAACCTACTTAAGCAATATTCAATTACTGCATATACTCATGTATCATGTGACAATTGATGACCTAATTTTGAAGCTAATTTTAAGGGGGTTGCATCATACACAAGATATAAAAATTAGTGTATGTACTGTTGGCCCTGGCTACACCACTGACCTAATTATACAGGGTGTCCATAAAGTTCGTGTGCACTTTAAAAATTTATAACTTTATTTGTATTTGTGATAGAAATAATTTGCAAAAAGGATTAGAAAGAAGTAAATGTATATTTTTTTAGGTTTTATTGAAATTTTATTTAAGTCTCCACATGTCCTCCATCATTAGCAATACAAAGGGTAATACAATTTTACAGTTCATGGAAAACATTTGCCAACTGATTTACAGTAATGCCTGAAATCACATTAGCTATTTTAGCTATACTTAGAACTAGGTACATTAAACGTTATAATATTTTTTACAGATTATTTTTTTTTTTTTTGTTTAAGCGTTTTACCCCAAGCAAGATGGAAAGCCACAAGGACGCAAGGGGTTACAGAAAATTTGGAGCAAGATCAGATAGGAGTGATAGAAGAAAAGATGAGGAGAAGAGTAGTGGATAGATCAACGAAACTGGAGATACAGAGGCCAGTAAGAGACAGAGAGAGAGAGTACCGGAAACCCCTTCCTAACGCAAATACAAATAAAGTTATAAATTTTTAAAGTGCACACGAACTTTATGGACACCCTGAAATATCCATTTACTGTAGTCAAAAAGTACAACTGTATTTAAAATAAACATGATTTTGATAAAACAGATGTTTTAGTTAACTGTGTCCAATAATAATGCATGTAATATTTACATATTAGTATTGTATTATAAAATAAAAACATCACAATATGCATCTTTTCCATTGTTTAACCCTAGAACACTAACCATGGATATATAGTACCCAGCACAAATTTTCCTATTTTTAATTACAATTTTCAGTACCTGATTTTCTTACCTAAATAATGTTTTTCAGTTCCTATTAATGTTAACTCAAAAGGACAAAGTTTGAAGTGCCTGCATGTAAAATATTTCAAATAAAGATTTATATTTAATATTTTTTTTTATATTTTCAAAATCAGGTATGATATACCCATGGTTAGTAGTGGTGTAACTTTAATTGATGGTTAGTATTCTAGGGTTAAATTTGTTTAGTTGATCGAGACCTGACCATAGCAGAAACAGCTGTTTCTCATTCACTTATTTATCGCTGTATACATTTACGCAATGAATATAATGTTACTAACAATACTTTTATCATTCTCCTTTACTTGTTTTTTTAACTTATTTAAGTAGAAGATGGGATAAAGAGATAGAGGAAAAAAGGTTAGTCTATTGTAATTTGGTCTCTCAAAAAAGGAATTCGCATGATACATGGGATACATGATAAAATCATTTTTATAAGTGAAAATTTAGGAGTAACACAATACATGAGATTGCATGTTACACAAGCATATATGGTAATTTTTTTTTTAAATAAAGAAATTATATAAATAAAAAAATAATCACAAGTAATCATAAATTAAACTTAAAAGCTAAAATTTATTTTATTTTTCATCTGATATGAGAAAATCCATCTCTTTCCTCCAGCTATGGGTTAATGAGTAAGGCTTGTATCAGTAAATCATTATTCTCTCCCTCAAAAAACACTTACAATCTAAAAATATTTTACATTATTTATATTAAACTGGGCCATGTGGATAAAGATGTTGGTTAGATCCAGTGGCTAAACCCAAATAGTTGTGAGTTCAATACTAGGCCACAGCAGTGGTGAACCAAACTTGGAAAGTTAAAGGGAAATAACTGAGACATCTGGAAGAAGCACGTGGAACTAGAACAATCTTCTGCAGTGTTCAGTTTAAATTCCAATCACCTGAAGAAGCCCGGAACATATAACGGACAAAACATTGTGAATATATGTAATAGGAGTGACAGTGACTTACCAGGAGCAAAGCGAATTCGTTGCCTCGCGTGTCGAACCATTCTCTGAGAGTCGGTCGCGCGTGCGCCTACTGCCATTTTTATGCAGCAGACTTATTTGCATAAGAGAACCACGCTACCGATTAAAAACCCGGCGAGTGGACGTGGGAGGCCACTGCTTTTCTAGGCTTCGGCGAGACTAGACGGATTGCAGACAGAAAGCAACAGCAATTTCTGGACATACGACAAGCTATTTCGGTGAACATGGACGGCCGGTTTGATTTAAAAATAATTCCCGAGTTTGACGAGACTGGATCTGTGGTTGAATGGCAGCATTTGCCCCTGATAAATTCACGGCATACGAACAATTCGAGGCACGTATATTGCGTCCGGGTGAGACCGTAGATGTATATTTGGCTGATCTCTGACGAAGCTCTCCGTCCTTTTTGGAGGAGTGCCAGACAGTGCGATGGCATGCGTGTTCGTGCAGGGGCTTCCTGATCCTGTGAAAAGTCTCCCGCGGTCCTCAGCCAGGGCGGATGATATGTCTCTCGAGGAGCTATTGGCCCGAGCTCGGGCAATCATAAAGGACGAGACAGCAGAGAGGAACCAGTCGTCGCTGCGGTGCAGCCCTCCCAGACTCCCGTTCTTCCCTAGACATGGGCCCACTTGTCACATGCTATGAATGTAATGGGCCCAATCACTTCCTTGAGGGACTGCATGAAGAGGCGAAGGGCAACTAACGACGTTACTATCGATGCAACAAGACCGGTCATCTGGCCAAAAATTGTCCGGGAAACGGAGGCGGGGACGAGACTTCAGTGCCGGTACACTCCCCAAACAGCAAGTAAACTCGGTGCTACCCATCATTACTGTGTGTGTTGATAGCACACCATGCTCGGCTCTCCTTGACTCTGGGTGCTCATGGTCAATCTTGAGTGTGAGTTTATGTCGGTCTTGGTCGAAGCAGGGTATGGCAGTATCTACATTAACCGGAGCCACGCAGGCTTGCTGTGGAAGGGGCACCGTCAGAATTTGCACAGCAACTGGTAATACTGCTACAATCGATGTGCTGGTTATGCGAGGGAAGCCCCTGGATTTCGACCTGTTGCTTGGCATCGACGCCATTAAGGCATTCGGTGGAGTTCGCATCACGCAGCATGGAAGCGTGGAGTTTGAAAAACCATGGTCCGTCTGTGCAGCGATTCGTATCAGCGAAGCCGATTTCAGTGTGAAATTCAATGAACGGCAGGGAGTTTGGGTCGCAGCCTGGAAGTGGTCGGCAGGTCATGCACCAGGGTAACTTCAGAATCGGATCTCTGAGTATCCAGTATCCACCGAGACGAGAGAGGAGTACGAGCATGAATTACAAACATGGATGGACAATGGTTGGTTGGTGCCGTACAGTAACAAGGAGTTTGGCCCGCCCAAGGGACTGATACCACTGATGGCCGTGCTGCAGACCAACAAGCATAAGGTGCATCCTGTGATGGACTATAGGGAACTAAATACCTACGTTGAAACATTCACAGGTGCTGCGGATGTTTGCGCAGAAAAACTGCAAGACTGGAGTCAGCAGGGTGCGAACATGTCCATTCTGGACCTCAGGAAAGCATATCTACAGATCCGTGTTGAAAAATCCCTGTGGCCATATCAAACAGTTGTGTTTAAAGGGAAGCGATATTGTTTGACCAGGCTGGGGTTCGGCCTGAATGTGGCGCCCCTGATAATGCGAGCTGTTCTTAATGCTGTGTTAGCACAGAATGAAACTATAAATAGAGCAACGTCAGCAATTCAAACAATTCATGGAAGAATAGGTCGTCCAATTCCGACCGCGCTGCGTGTACAAACCATCTGGAAATGGTATTGTAGAGAGGTGTCATCGGACAATCAAACGGATTGCTGCGTGAAAGAGCTGCTCTATTATGGAGGCTGTGTATTGGTATAACATTACACCCAGGGATGATGTGTCTGCCTCTTCTGCGCCCGAATAAAAGGAATTGACATTGTGCCCTCGTCTAACCGGGCGACTTCGACTCGGTATAAAGAAGGAGACGCAGTTTGGGTAAAAAATCCGCATGGACGCTGCACGTTAAAGTTTGTGAAAGGTCGTGTCACAGGAATAAACAGTCCGCAGTCATCGACGGGATACCGCGACACGTGGGAGATGTACGTCCACGGCTCACTTCATTGTTACCAACGGATGATGGCGGTGACACAACGTCAGGGAGTAATGAATGGCAAGAACCAAGCTCCCGTGCAAGCAGCAGCGACACCTCATCTGAAAGCGAGAAAGAAGTAGACTTGAACCTTTAATGATCCCCCGGAATATGATTCAGACCAGGACACATCTGACGATTCAGCCGGGGAGGAAGTCATGGTTATACCACCGCAAAGAAGTGCAAGGGTGAAACGACCAGCCCCTCACTGTCACTTATGTGATCATACGATCAGGGGGGAGTGTAATAGGAGTGACAGTGACTTACCAGGAGCAAAGCGAATTCGTTGCCTCACGTGTCGAACCATTCTCTGAGAGTCGGTCGCGCATGCGCCTTACTGCCATTTTTATGCAGCAGACTTATTTGCATAAGAGAACCACGCTACCGATTAAAAACCCGGCGAGTGGACATGGGAGGCCACTGCTTTTCTAGGCTTCGGCGAGACTAGACGGATTGCAGACAGAAAGCAACAGCAATTTCTGGACATATGACAATATGGCAATAAAGATGAGGATAACAGTCTGAATAATAAATAATGTAAGCAATCATAATACCTCATCTCAGAGATATAGACAGATAAAAATATTTTGTCTTTAAACAACCTGCAAAGTGTTCATAAGCCACAGAAAATGAATTATTCAATCAATTATAATCAGAAAGATGTTATCCCATAACGTTTATAAATTTATTTATTTATTTGTTTTGGGGAAATTTCTTTGATTAATTTATGCTTTTGTCAATTCTAGTGCTGAAAAAAATACTACTGCAATTTAAATGAAAAATGACAACACTTACAAAATACACAGAAACTCTGCACAAGGACATTAATCACCATACCTTTTAGAAATCCTATTTGAACCTAACCTTGTGCAAACTCCTGGCTCTACCCGTGAAATTAATGTTCTAAAAATTCCAGGAAAGAGGAGTTTGTTTTTTGTCTTATTATTAAAAGAAATTCAGCCACCTCATTTTAGTATGCTGATATTAAGACTCACCCCACTGAAATGCTTGCCACGAACTCCGCATTTATTGACAATAGAGATTCTCTCAAACACTGGGCTGAGGTCAATATCTGCAGTTGATTTGGCTGCATCAATATCATCGGGCGTGGTTTCTTGCCCTCGCTTCCAATATGGATTGGTTCCATCTTCACTCTGATCAAACAGCAACCAGGGACTGGAACTGGAAAAAAAAAGAAAAACACTTGTCTTTATCTAATCAAATCAAAAGAGAAATCTGTTCAACATTGGAACTTAAACAGTTTGAATTCTTTCAATATTTTCATGTTGCTAATCACAGTCAAGAGAATCTTTTTTTTTTCCTAACCATTTCTCTCAGCAAAGGTCAGAGTTTAATTGTTTTTCTACTGGACAAGAACATTTTACTGGATAATATTTTTTGTATAATTTATTAAAGAAAAGTCTCTGGAGTAAATATGAAAATGAAAGTGATTATAGTTTTAATATTAAATGTTAAAGCAAAATAAATGGCTGCATTTATTGTGGATCAATGTGATTGGATATTTCATTGTTCTTTTCTATCTATATGTCAGTATGAAGCTCAGTGTTTGAATTTTTTGAGGGTTTAGAGTATTAAAATTCAAAGATAAATAAAAGTGATTTTTTTACCATTCAACTTGTAGAGATTAAACTCAGTCATTACAGTGCCAAAGATGATCCACAAGATAAAAATTGCTTGGGAGCTGGTATTGGCTTCAAAACATACTATTGGTCTCCCAAAATTTGTTTAAATATTGCACATTACAAAATGACTATTTTTAATAATTAAAAAAAAAAAAAAAAGGCTTATGAATTTTTTTATCTTGTTCAATCTTTTTTTTAAAGTTTATCAACCTTTTGCCAATTATTTAAAGACAGAAAATATTTTAGGCTTGGAATTTTTTGAGATTTTTTACTGATGTAAGTTCTTCTAATTAACCTATGGATGGGGGGAGAGAAAAAGTGGATTCATACCTTTCCCAAGGGTAATTGCACATAAGTGAATATAATAAATGTGACTGGAATTAGAACTCGGCTCTCCAATTTTCAGTTTCAAGCAGTTATCCATTACACCACCCACACATCCAAGCTTACAGCACCTGGTATTCACAAGCAGTTGCTCATCTAGGCATAGACTAGACTTGACACTGCTTAACTTTGCTGATCATACAAGAACCAGCATTTCAATCTGATATGGCTGTAACCCTTCAAATAATTTCTGAAATAGACACACAAGCTCCTGCGTACCCACCAAGAAGATATTTAAAACATTTTAATATTACTAGAAACGTATTTATTGCTTTTACCATAGTCAGATCATGATATTGAGGGAGTGAATGATTATTCTGTAAATGATGAGGAGCCGCTAATTTGGTAAGGATTCAACTAACTGGGGACACTATAATAACGAGGAGGAGGAGGTGCAGTAAGAAGAAGACAGTAGCGGCAAGGAAATAGATTTGTGTAAGAGGAATTGTGTTTATTTCATTTTGTCAAAAATAAGGCACTATGCCTGAAACTTAATATACCATATGTACATACATAGCTGTGTTTTTGGTTGAGGTCGGACTGAGATTTAATCTCACACAAAGCAAGGTGGGTCCTGCTAGACAAATGATTTGTCATAATGATTTGAGGCAAGGTTTTACAAGGTCCGGATACTCTTCCTGATTTCCAACTCAGACACTCACAGTAGTCCAAGCACACAGAATGGTATGAAGTGGAAATATGAGACAAAGAAGAACACTAGAGTGTTAGATGTCTGAAAGAATCAGCATATATGAGGACCCCATTAATAGGCCTAGTGTAGGAATAAATATGATATGGTAGTCTCTAATAAAGGAAGACAAACAAGTGACAGTAGAGCAATAGCAGTAGTTGTAACAAAAAAAAGCTTCTGTGTATGCTGTCAAGCATAACAAGCAGCAGCAACACAAAACAACAGGCAGTTTAGGTTTAGAACTCCACACAGAATTGTCCCTGGGGACAATAGCCTAGTGGATTAAAGTATTGGTTCATGAATTTGGTGATATAGTAATTGTGAGTCCAATCATTAGAGATATCAGTGTATATGAACATATGAGGATCTCCTTAGTAGGCCTAGCATAGAAATAAATACAATAATCTGTTGGGTATTGCTTGATAGCCAATGTACTCTGTGGCTGAGATGGTCACAAGCATGTGGTTTCTAATAACTTTTTTCTCCTGCCAAGGGAGCACAGGTTCAAATCCTGATGGAAAGTGCCTATTTGTCTTTAATAAGATTTCTTGAATATTCAGACGAAGCAGATGAAAATAAATAAGTAGACTGTTTAATAAATAAATAGTGAGTGTCTACTCAAATCTGGATATCCACTAAAAATAGCATTTAAGTAATAAAATAATGTGTGTGGCAGTAATATGACAAGGTACAATGGGTTTTGTAGAAAAGAGGAGTTTGAAATCTGGTTTGGAGATTAACATTATTAGCAGAGGTGAAGGATAGTTTCATACAACAGCAGTTATGGATCTCAACTATCACAAATACAGAGTCAATTTATTACAAACAAGATAAAACAAACAAAAGAGATTTTTCTCCCAAACACAATCAGATTATTTTGTTAGTAGGTAAACAGAAAGATATAGGTAAGAATACTTATGCGAAGTTGTTTGATCTATCAAACATTTCAGGTTATCAATTTTATAATATTTTCAGGTGTTAATATTTTACTAGCTTTAATAACTGCTTTCTCCCCTTCAAAACATGACTGACCACTTATAGAAGATTAACTTTCCATGTGGTTACATAATCTAACAGATATTATCACCTTCCAAAGAAATGAGACAAGCCAATCAGTTGAGATGAAAATTAGGCCAATCATACATGCAAAATAATCCAAAAAACATAAAATAAGGTCAAGTTTATTAACAAACTGGATTATTGGTGTACATTTACGGATCTAATGAAATACTGTTTATCATAAAGGCTATGAATCCCAATTCATCCTTCACCATCTTATTCAAATTTGTCAAATGTCTTATTCAACCAAAATTCACCAAGAAAGACTGTAAATAAACAAATATTTTAATTAATCATATAGCTTAAATTTCTCCCCAATAATTATACAAATGCAGAGTACCTGTTCATATTCTACATAGACATATACAAAAGTTGAACAATAAAATAATTCTAAGTCATTAGTATATCAATTCATAATTCTTAACCCTTTGAGCTCTGACCACCGCTTTACCAGTGGTAGAGAAAAATGACGTAATGTCCAGTCACCGGTTGAACAGGGGGTAAACACTTGTAACTATTTTTATATCTACCATGAAACATTATATACCAATTATTTGCAAATTTTGACTCAGGAGCTCAGGCAGAAGGGTTAAAATTGTTCAGGAATCTAAGGCTAAAAGGGTTAATTAAGTCAAACTTGGGATTTTTGTGCTCACAAAAATATTGAATGTCAAAAGGATAGTTTTTTTATTGACACGGTTATTTATCTTCCTCTTAATATTTTGAGAAATTGTGAACTGACTGAATTTAAGTATGGAGGAAGATGAAATAAAATTAATAAATAAAATAATAAATAATAAAAAAGGTAAAGGAAATATATTTTTCCCTGTTGCTACGAGTAAAGGAACCAGAAATATGATAACCTCCACTTGGTTTTGTCAAACGCGGTTAGGTGATGCTATTGAAGTCTATAAAAAGGCAGACATTTCCTCACTCACCCTTTTTGTCTTGCTCTATGATGTAGCACAATGTGATAATTATGTTCTAATTCTGGTCCAAGAAAAAGAAAACTGTCATTCCATAACCATGTTTAAACCTTCTACTGAAAAAGTAACTACAAACCTTCTTTTGGTTATTCCAACTCCGCAAAAGGTTGACTTGAGCTCAACCATTGATACCATACTTATACTTACTTATACTAACTCCTGGAGCAAAAATAAAGCAGACATACCCAAGAGACATTAAGAATCTGTCTATATTTCTGAGATGAGGTATTATGATTACTTGCATTATTTACATTATTCAGACTGTTATCCTCATCTCCATTGCCATATTCACAACATTTCAGCCATTGTACTCTCCGGCCTTCTTCCAGTGATTGGAAATTCAAACCAGACCCATTATTTCATCCACAATGTTCTAGTTCCACATGCCATGCCAATTCTTCCAAATTGTTTATCATATGAACATGCACCTACCTTAAAATACACCCAAACATGTAATCTTCTAAATTCCAGAAGTACTGTAAAATGGGCCACTCATCTGTAGCTTTGATGTTTACTTGTATAAATTACTCAATAGAAACTCATTTAGAGAGAGTACTCTTTTCAAAAGTAATTACATGCCAAGTTTAAGCAAATTTACTCTAATAAATACCAAGAAACAGCAAGTGTAGAGAAACTTTTGTGGTAAATTTTAAAAAACAAACTTTCTAAACATTGCTTGTGTTGTGGGTCATTGATGCAAGGAACCCTTCACTGATGAAGTTCTCAATGCAAATTTTTTTTTTTTAGCTCATTTCATCCCAAGCAAGGCAATAAGGCTACTAAGACACAAGGGGTTACTGGATGTGGGAGAATAAGAATAAGAAAAACATTATAAACGAGTGAGAACAAAGAAAGAAAAAGAATCAAGAAGACAGCAGATAATGATGGACATTGCTTAGAAAGATAAGAGTTAGCTAGAAGCAAAATACGACTGAGAAGTATTGGGGGTGTGGATAGAGAATTATAGTAATCAGCTTTCAGTGGATTGGTTGACAACAGGTAAAAAAGAGAAAATTCAAAAATTAAGAAAAATGAAGGATATGTCCTCCAGTGAAATTATTTTGACTTGGATTTTCAGATTAAAAACAAAACAATACAAACACTAAGGTCAACCATAGAAGAGATTTATTCAATGAACAACAACAAATTGTCTTCCTAATAAAAAAAAAGAAAAAAAAAACAACAAAAAAAGCTAAAATGACTGAACAAGTAAAATTGGTAATCAACAGTGTTATATAGCAACAACTCTAAGTAGAAGCTTATGAAGTTCTATTTGACTAATTAAGTTTTAGCACTGAAAACATTTAGTGGATGGTTATAAGAAGGAGGATAGATGTGCTTATTTTATTAAAATAGGCTATTTTGCTGGTCCCTATAAAATAGACAGATGGTGAAAATAAAAATAAAAATAACAACAATATTTACCAGCAAAATAACCTGGGGGTCAGTTTTACTGAGACCAGTAAAATAAGTTTAATCCTTTGAGCCCTGACCACTGCTTTACCGGTGGTAGAGAAAAATGTTGTAATGCCCAGTCATCGGCTGAACAGTGGTAGAGAAAAATGAATTAATACCCAGCCACCAGTTGAATGGTGGGTAAACACTTGTTACTATTTTTATATCTACCGTGAAATATTACATAGTAATTATTTGCAAATTTTGACTCAGGAACTCAAGCAGAAGAGTTAATATTGTTCAGGAATGCAAGGCTCAAAGGCATGTTTGTCTATTTTACCAGGAACATCAAAATAGCCTCTTTATTTTATCACCACAAAACAGAAAGATGATCCATGATTTTAAAAACACTGCAAATTTAAAAAAAAAAAAAAAAAAGAAGGAAAAGAAAATGTTTTTATAGATCAATAAGAATTTTAAATTGAAATTAAACATGGGAAGAGCAGGAGTAACTCTGATCTTCATGTATAAAAATATTCACTGGTACCCCCCCTCTCCCCGAAAAACATACAGACATGCACAATTTCAAGAATATTCTCACTTGAATAAATACTTGAACAGGAATAGAGAATATATTTGCTGAAATATTCTTCACTTTAAACATAACTTGCCTTAATTATACAGTAACATAATAATAATAATAATTTTCTTATCATTCTGCTTGTTCCTCCCTAAGCTCAACCATTACACATTGCTAATACCTCATACATAATGGACTATTCTTTTTTATATTGCATGGAAATACAGAAAAGACATATCAGAGATGTTACTTGGTTTCAGAAAGAAAAAAAGGTTTAACCTGTTTCCGTGAAATAGAAAAGTTCATTTGTACCCTCTTACTTCTTAAAATAATGACCAGCATTCATATTTATGATTGTTATTACAATATTTTCTTAAAGCTCAAATATTTAACAATATGATAGGTGAATTTCTAAGAATATTTTATCATCACAGAACTTACCACAAGCTTATTCAATCATTAACTTAAGAATTAAGATTCATCAGAAAATGCAAATAGGAAAACTGAAATTTTCACAGGTTTTTCTAGTTATCTCTTATTGTAGTTAGTACCAAACGTGAAGAATCTATATTGTAGGCCTGGATTGTTTTTTGTTCATTGGAGATTTCTAATCTGCTGCTGGTCCCCAGATGAAGTTCTCTAGTGTTGATTTGTTGTGTACCAACTGAGATGCACATCTTAGATCAGTCTTTTGTACAATTTGGTGAGCAGTGGTTTTTGGTTTCCTGGAAGCTTACTCAAAAGATTATAAGCAAAATTAATGCCGGTATAACCATCACTGACAATTTAACAGCATAAGCTGTCCAAAAAGTTTACAGTCACACTTCGTTGAATTTTCCACTAAGATTTTGAGATATCAAGAAAGGGCTAATTGCTATATTAGATAATTGTGTTTGTGAGTTGGTATATCTTTTGGCCTGAGAAAAGAAAGTGTAACAAAGCTTTCTTGCAGCGATAAATTATGCAAACTCTGGGATAACTTACTCTAGAAAGAAAGATAGAAGTGTTTAATGTCTGTTTCAGTAAAATGGAAAAAGTTGTCAATTTCAAATCTTTTCATTTGTACCCACTTCTTAAAATAATGACCAGCATTCATATTTATGATTGTTATTGCAATATTTTGTTGTTAAGCTCAAATATTTAACAATGCAAAAGGGGAATTTCTAAGGACATTTTATTGTCATAGAACTCACTATGAGCTTATTTAATCATTAACTTAAGAATTAAGATTCATCAAAAAATTAAATTAGGAAAACCATGAAATTTTTGCAAGTATTTCTGATTTCACAGGCATGTCAAGAAGCTATACAAAAAGAGAATCAACAGATATCACAAGAACAGGTTTCAGGAAACTGCAGCAAAAAATCACATCAGAAATTTACAGATGTTACAGTAAACAGATCGTGAGGTATAAAAAGAGAATTTTTAATCAATCATTGTTGAATTGAGTAAATTCAAAAGCCTTCAAGTTTGTATATCCTAAAAACGGATTTGAAACAGGTTATAGTCAACTCAAAAACATCAGCTTATCTGTACAAATCTAAGTCAAGTGTCACCTTTTATCTGAAGAGATAAGCAAAAAAGCAACTAGGAAACAAAAGACTCACCAACAACCAAAACCACATGTCAGTTTTTCTAAGTCAAATATATGAACCTTTCTTTATATCAAATACAAGTCCATTTCTATAAACATTTCAAATAATAAAACTGTTTACTATAAAAAGATACAGCCACAAAAAGCAAATTACACACGCACAAATTTCTAAAAAAAGTAATGTATTTTTTTATTTATTAATTTGGTAGATTTTATCACTTTAAACATAATTTTTAGTGGATACCGATATTTGAGTAGACACGTTTATTTATTAGACAATATATTTATCTTTGTCTAACAGTCTAAATATTCAAGGAATCATATTAAAGAAAAAAATGCACTCAAATATTCAGGCTGACAGACAGAAATAAATACATAAATATACTGTTTAATAAATAAATGAAATGTCTACTCAAATATGACTATCCACTAAAAAAGATAATGTTTAAAGTAAAAAAAAAAAAAAAAAAAATCTGCTGGATTAATAAATAAAAATCTATTACTTCTTTAGAAAATTGCTTTGTTTACATTTGTATACAAAACTTAACAGATACAAAAATTTTGAGGAGTCTTATAACAAGGATTTCAATTAAAGGCACTATTCAGACCTTACTTGATTGACAAAGCTTCTTTGTAGCCAAGTCAGTTAAAGCACATCTGATCTAATGACAGTTTCCTCTGCTCAGGGGGATATTGGTTTGAATCCTGCCAGAGTGTGCATATTTTTCTTTAATAAGATTCCTTGAATATTCAGGCCAGTAAACGAAAATAAATATCTTGTTTAATAAATACACTACTCAAATATGGGCATCCACTAAAAATAAGGTTTAAAGTGATAAAATCTGTTGGGTTAATCAATAAAAAATCCATTATTTCTTTAGAAAATTGCTTTGTTTACGTTTTGATACAAAACTGAGCATATATGAAAATTTGGAGAGACTATGATGAGAACAATTTTGCTTAATGGCCCAATTCAAATAAATCAAAAAAAAAGAAAAAAAATATGCACTCTCCAGCATGATTCAAACTTGCATCAAAGCTGGGCTGAGGAAAAAAAGTATTAGGTCCAACATGCTCTGGACCTACCAAGCTATGAAGAATTTAACCAAGAGTGAATAGTGCCTTTAAGCAAAAATTCTTATCATCAACACTATTTAATAAGATTTCTTGAATATTCAGGCCAGTAGACAAAAAAAAAAAATACTGTTTAATAAATAGAGTGTCTACTCAGATATGGGTATCCACTAAAAATGGTATTTAAAGTGATAAAATATCTGTCTATATCTCCAAGATGAGGTATTATGATTACTTGCATTATTTACATTATTTGGACTGTTATCCTCATCTTCATTACCATATTCACGTTTTGGCCATTGTACACTCCAGCCTTCTTCAGGTGATTGGAATTTCGAACCCTTTATTTTGTCTGCCGGGGTAGATTGTTCCACATGCCATGCCTCTTCCGAATGTCTCTGTTATTTCCCTTTAACTCAACTCTCCAAGTTTTGCTTCACTACTGCTGTGGCCTGGTATTGAACTCACAACTCTTTTGGTCTAGTCACTGGACTAAACTTGGAGAGTTGAGTTAAAGGGAAATAACTGAGATATCCTGAAAAGACATGACATGTGGAAATAGAACAATCTACACTTGGTGGACGAAATAGAAGTTCAGTTTGAAATTCCAATCACCTGAATTAGGCCAGAGCGTGCAATGACTGAAACGTTGTGAATATGGCAATGAATTTAGATTACATGTTTGGGTGTATTTTAAGGTGTCTGCATGTTCATGTGATAAACAATTCTGAAGAGGCATGGCATGTGGAACTAGAACAATCTACTCTGGTGGACGAAATAAAGGGTCCAGTTTGAAATTCCAATCACCTGAAGAAGGCCAGAGCGTACAATGGTTGAAACGTTGTGAATATGGCAATGAAGATGAGGATAACAGCCTGAATAATGTAAATAATGCAAATAGTGATAAAATCTCTCAGATTAATAAATAAAAATCCATTACTTATTTAGGAATTGCTTTGACTCAGTCTAAAAGCATGCCAGATTTAAAAATGGTTTCTCTTAGAAAGGAAGATGCAGGTTCATACCCTGTTGGAGAACACATATTTTTCTTTAATAAGATTTCTTAAATATTCAGGTTGGTAGATGAAAATAAATATACCATTTAAAATAAACAGAGTATCTACTCAAATATGGGTATCCAATAAAAATAACATTTAAAATGATAAAAAGAACTTTGATATAAAAATATATATTAATTATACTAATTTTTCATCTTTACTAACAAATTTTTATTGCTACGACCTTCAAGATGGTAGTGACCTTGGCTCTTTATAGTATATTTTCTTTATTATCAGGAAAAAAAATAGTGGAGTTAGTTCCCATTAGTTTTTCCAAAGTTTTAAATTCAGAGTAGGCCTTCTCCTAGAGTGGCCTCCAGCCAAGACAAGAGAGCACATTCACTCCAGTTACTTAACCTATAATTGGGCTGACAATGCTTCCTCTAAAAATAAAGGTAATAGTTGGTATTAAAAACAAATTAATGAGGGGTTTACTATATATGCAATCTTGGCGATCTTCAAATGAATTTACACCATGTAAAAAAAAGCTTTATTTTCCAAAATCTTATGTTGCCTGTTTGTCTTCTTTTTGTGATGTCAACAAACAATCATTGTCACTTTCCTGATGCTCATTGTAGTAGAGACTTTGTAATCACAGATTCAACTATAGTAACACCATTGAACAATACTGGTGTCAGACACCTTTGAATAACACTCGCACTAATAGTACTTGCTTGATAATACTTGCTCAAATAGTAACCCGTATAGAGATAGAGGATAGTGTAGAGGAGTAATCTGTATAGTAATAGAAGATAGACTAGAAATAGTCATCATTTAGACACCATACTAATTCCCATATATACATTTCCTTTACCATCATATGATCTACTTATTCAAAATGTGATTTGCTCTCTGGTGATCTGTGTTCAAACTTCAGTGTCGGCAGTGACACATTATTCCTATATAACATTTCTTCTATCCTGACCAAAGAAATAAAGAGAGGTCATTATTTATCAAATGTTACAGATGAAATAAAGGAGTTACTGAAAGTCATATGACAAGATCAATATTGGTTTGGAAATTAAGTGGAGAAACATTTAGTCATCAACTTCACAAATTTTTAAAATCCATCAACTCTGTGTGTGTGTGTGTGTGTTTATATATATATATATATATATATATATATATATATATATATATATATATAGAGAGAGAGAGAGAGAGAGAGAGAGAGATAATATTAGTGGTAAATATACACATACATATGCAAAATATATAGATATATATACATAGGTGCATACACATACATGTATATTTTTTTAATAAAAATTCCGAGAGGATAGAATCCAGGTAGAACTCAATAAGGATATAATAAAAAGGCTTAAACATTAATATTCCATGGTCATATTTCCCCCTTCCACTCACCTCTAGTTAGAAAAAAAACCCTCTCTGTTAAGTTTTAGTCTCCCACCTTCTCCGTCTATTACCCCTCTCTTTAACACTAACATTCGTCCCACACTCTCATACTTACACTCTCTCCAAATTCTATTTTTATTTCCGGAGTTGTTCTTTTCTGTTTTCTTTTTGAATTTGTAGGTCTGATGAATTGGATCGTATTTACGATTCCAATGGAATAAATTATGACTATGGAATATTAATGTTTAAGCCTTTTTATTATATATATATATATATATATATATATATATATATATATATATATATATATGCCATAAAAAAATTTATGACAATAAGTAAATTTTTGATAGTTTATAATTTAAAGACATAAACTATGGTGTTTTACTTATTAAGTTTGAATTCCGTTTTTATTACATCATCCATTCTAAATAGAAATGAACGCACTTCTATAGTCTTATAGCTACCATATCACATTGAAACACCAGTTCTCATTCAATCATCAAAGTTAAGCAACATTGAGCCTTGTCAGTACCTAGATGGGTGATTGCTTGGGAATATCAAGTGATGTAAGCTTGGATGTATGGTTGGATAATGGCTCAGAATTGGAAATTGGAGAGCAGAGCTCTAATTCCAGCTGGATTTGTTATATTCACTTACACACAAATACCAGTGGGAAAGCTATGAATCCACCTTTTCTTGCGACCCCTTCCAGTTTCTTTTTTTTTAAGCGTTTCACCCCAAGCAAGTCAGAAGCCACTAGCACTCAAGGGGTTACAGTGAGCTAGAACAAATAGAAGTGATAGAGGAAAGGATTAAGAGAAGGATAGGGGATAGATCAAGGCATCTGGAGATGTTGAATGACATTACATTTGAAGACTGAAGATTATAGCTATCAGGGAAACAGGAAAAGGGGAGGGTGTTATGGGTTAAATAGTAAGACTTGTATTAGTAAATCATTATCATCTCAAATCATCTCAACAAAAAAAAAATAAATTCTTACAATCAAAAATATTATCTGGCTTTAAATAACCTTAAGGTTGATAAGCTGTAAAAAAATAATTAAACTTCTGGTGACGTAGAAAAGTTTTACACAAACACATTCCATGGTTGATCATTTTTATTTTTTTTAAATCAAATTCCCCCCAAGCAAGGCAGTAAAGCCACTAAGACACAAGGGGTTACTGGCTGTGAAGAATTAGAAGATGAAAACGTTGCTAAGAAGTAAGAACAATAGAAGAGTAATCAGGAAGAAAATAGTGATTGACATTGCATTTACATTTTTGAAGATTAAAGTTGACTGGAAAGCATTTGGTCAGATTCTTGGAAGTGGATCAAACCAACATTTTTTTAGCCTCACTTCATAAGGATAAATACTGCAATTTTTATATATCCAGGTAAGATGAGAACGAATAGAGTACAATTCCAACATTCATAAATTTAATTTAAAAGAGGGCTCAATACAGAGTAGAGTAATATTATTTATTTTAGGATACTAAAAAAACATGTCAAAAATCGCTACACAATTGCAGTCATGTTTCAACACATACCAATGCATCTCCTCAGGCAATTGTAAAGATTATGGAGAAGTAGAATGAAATAAAACTCTAAAAGGTCAAAAAGGAGTTGAAATTTCATATTAATTATTTTCATTTACTTTTATGACATGAAATTGACAAAATTAACAAGTTGCTAAAAGCAACACAAGCTGCTTCCACATCTTAAAGCATCTGTTTGATCTTTTCAGCTCTAAAATATGTTGACTCTCTAAAATCCAAGTTAAAATAAATTTAATATAAAAGTGAAAATTTTTTAGCATTGGTTTCCCATGACAGGATAAATATATAAGGGAGTATTTTTTTTCTTTTTTATTTCAACACATTTCTGGTTTAAATGGTTGTGAAGCATCCCCATTAAAAAAAGAAAGATGTAAAAATAGCTTAAATGAGAAAATAAAATAGATTAAATGGTGTAAACAGGAATCTGGAACATTATTGATTTTATGCTGAACATTCTTGACACAAAACTAACAGATTCCATATTTATCTTTGAAAAATAAAAGAAAGGATAAAAATACAACTTATTCACAGAGAAAGTGTGTGTGTATATATATTCATAGGTAAGTATATTGTACATACACACAAAGTGTAAGTGAAGCAGGAATAAAAATACATTTTTATAACAAATATGTAAAAATACAAAACCACATTGCAGCTCACATGATACTTAAAAACATATTTTTTTACTTTTGGACACAAATATTTTATACCTAAAAAAAATCATGCAAAGAAATTGTATTTAACAACAACCAAACCAATTATTTTCAGGATTACTCTGCTTACAACTAAACAATACATAAGTAACAATGTTGTAACATTTATTTTCAATATCTCAAGTGTATTTTTTTACTATTATATATTTTATTTTATTATATTTTTTTATATTATTATATATTTTATTATATTTTTTTATATTATATATATTTTTTATATGATACTTAGGTCCATTTTTTTTTTACATCTTAGTATTTTTAAAGATGCTTAATCTAATTTACTTTTTTTTTTGCAAGGTTCACCCTTTACAAGGCCCGAGAGCTACTCAAGGTAGAGAGTTATGTTTGGAGGCCATTTGTATGTATAGTAGTGGAAGATAGCAGTTAACTCTAGCCTTGAACACGTTAAGATTTTAGTGATCAGGAAGACATCCTGTTGGGAGTCAGTTCCACAGGGCAGGGGTTCATGGGAAGAAGCTGCCCAAATGGAACTTACTTCTAACCAATGGAATACAGAGGGAACATGGGTGGTTTGCTAATACGTAAGTGGCATGGCATGTACTTGCTGTGAAAATTTGACTTGGCAGGCCCAGGCAATGTAGTTCATCTGAGCACTTTCAGTGGAAGTAGTGGTAGAGCAGTGAGAGGCTTGTCACGTCCCACCTATGGGAGAGAGGTTGTAGGGTGGAGAATAATTCGTCACCCACAAGGGCTCAGAGATGCTTTTGAACTTCATCAAGGCTGGAGAGTGATGTCTGGGCAGTTCCCACTCAGATATGACAACAATACTCCATTTTTGGCCTGATTCTGGCTATTGTAAAAGTAGAGGACAACAGGAGGAGTCAACCTGCATCCTTAGCAATGAATTGTATGTACAAATTCTATTTGAGGTCAGGTTTTACAAGGAACAGTGCTTCCCAGAGAGGATCTCCATTCATCCTGCTTGGTGGTAGTTCAGGGGGGTCAGTTCAGTGATGGAATATAACTAGCTTGGTCTTTGAGGCATTGTTATGATGACCTATCTACATTAAAATGAATTCTTCCTCCTTCATAAATACTAATCTGCAAGACTTCCTAAGTGAGGCAAGACGGGACGCAGTGTAACCTGACAGTTCAGATGGACACTTCTATCTGCTGACTAATAACACAGAAAAAAAAAGAAGGTAGGTTGAACAAGTGTATTGAAATAACAGAGCATATATACAAAAGAAGAGTGTTATTAGTCAGCAGATAGAAGTGTCCATCTGAACTGTCAGGTTACACTACGTCCCAACTGCCTCACTTAGGAATCAAGCCACAGGAAAAAAAGCAGAGAAAAGTCCACATTGGACAAAACACATTGGCTAAAACTACACACAATTTGCCTATTGTCTTTCTTTTTTCCTTTACACACACATTATATATATATATATATATATATATATATATATATATAATTTTGAAAAAACAGATCACATTAAGATTCCATGTAATAAGCTATTTCACCATAACCCCTTTAACAGGGTTCTGGATCATCAGACTTTACTTCCAAAATCCAGAACCCTGTTAAAGGGGTTATGGTGAAATAGCTTATTACATGGAATCTTAATGTGGTCTGTCTTTTATTCAAACATATCTGCTCTGAATTTTACATTGAGCTCTCTGGATAACATCCTCCTTGGGTCTACCCATACGGATTACCTAAGTTTGCATAAACTAAATATATATATATATATATATATATATATATCTGGCACATATACTGCTGTTGTTAATACAACAGTGCTATTAAGTATATATTAATAAATGTACATATTACCCCTCACCGATAAGATGACCTGGAGTTTCATACACAATACAATCTTCAGGTACTGAATATAGAACTTGGACTGATTTATATAAATTATCTAGAATTTTATGATGGTGGTTTGATTCTTTGCTGATATGTCTATGGTCATATAGATCTTTGATATATGGTTTGTAATAACCAGTATTCAAGTCTAAGGTCACATTGAGAAAGTTTCATAAGCACTTTAACCATTCACAAAAAATAATGTTAAGTACAGCTATAGCTGCATTAATAACATTGTTAAATCTATACCCTAACATAACAACATTATGTTAAATATATTTTTAATATTTCTATTAATTTTTTTTTTAAAATAAATACAACTGTCAAAAAATTATGATCTGTCACTTAAATGGTCAATGTATGACTGATAATATTGTATCGAGCTAACATACATTCCAGTAATGATGCTAAATTTTATTTTGATACCACTGAAAATCCTTGGAAATTTTGTTTCTACCATCATCAAATGACTTTAGGCAATTTAAAATACAAAAACAGCACTGCTCTCTCTAAATATTTCTGGCTATTAAGGAATGATGGTAATACATCTTTTATCATCTGGGATATTATAGCAAGAACCAAATCTTACAACGGGAGAGGAAATGGATGTAATTTATGTCTTGCTGAAAAATTAGTTATCGTAAAACAATTAAATAACCCTAGTTTATAAAACAAGAGAAATGAATTGATGGTTACATGTAGGCGTAAAAATAAATATCTGCTTAAATATGTTGAACCAGATTAATTTTAAAAAAAAAACAAAAAAAAAAACAAGTAATCTCCCTTTATGCTTAATATAAAAAAATAATATTCACAATTCGAAAATAATTTTTTTAAGAAAAAATTATTTTCGAATTGTGAATATTAAAAATTCCCGCTTATTTTAAATGCCAAATGTATTTTTTCAAATGAAAAACATTTAATCCCAGTATAATAAATAACTGTGCTAACATAACCAGACGTTTAAAAAATTTAAATTATGTAACAGTTAGTCTATACTCAGCACCTGAAGGTTGTGCTGTCGAGTCATGCTATCAGTGAAGGAATACACACACACATATATCAAGGAAAAGCTTAACACATCATAAAAATATGGTAATAAATCATGATTTATTTCAACCAGTAAGTCTCATCAGACCAAAAATGTAAATGGTATAAATTTACAAACTACAGTTCAAATTAACAAATTAAGCTTTTCCTTGGTGTATATCATATTGCTCTGTAGTCTATACATTGAGCTCTCTACAGATCTATCTTTTTAATATTTTACATTAAAAAGAACCACTTGGACTATCCTTTCCACTTACGGATTTGATATTTTATTATATATAATGGCTTGCTGAAAATAACATAAATATCCTGAAAGGCCCAAACCAGTCCCCAGATTTAAACCCAATCAAGAATCTGTGGCATTATTTGAAAATTCAAATCAAATTGAGAGCTCCAACAAACATCCCAGATCTGAAGACCACATGTGAAAAAGAATGGGACAAAATACCACCTAAAATTTGCAAATCATTAATTGGAACTACAAGAACAGGTTGGTTGCTGTATAAGTGATTAATGGCTCTTCTACAAAGTATTAAATAAAGATTATTCTTTTTAGTATTGTATGAATAATTTTTTCATCCATTAAAATGGATAAATGAGATTTATTTCTATTATATCAATTTTTTTATTTTTTTCTATACATATTTAGTTATTATGCATTTGTGTACAGTTAATTATGTGAAAGGTATATTTATTCATTAGTTGAAAATGCAATAACTTACAATGTGTACAAATATTTGTTTCCTCCCACTGTGTGTGGGATCATTTGAGATCATAGACAATATTAGGGAACACCATTGGAAAATTTCACTAAAAAGTACTGGAGACAATATATATCAAGTCTTAAAACCTTCTCTGTGTAAACATCAGCACATAATTAGCCTCTAATCTCCCCCCCTTTTTTTGTCTTCTCAAAATCATTCACAAATTTAAAAATTATGTTTTCTACTTTCAATATATATATAAATATATATATATATATATATATATATATATATATATGTGTATGTGTGTGTGTAATAAGGAGTTGTTTTTAATTATGCCAGAATATTCAGAAAAGCAATGATAACAAAGTTGCAATTTTTATTGAACTTTCTCTGGTAAAGACATATACAATGATAACATGTTTTCAAAATTGCAATATGAGGGTACTGGTAAAGAATGAAACGAGCATGCTTGAAAACATTAAAATTTCTTGGTTTATAATTTCTGGCCTAAGAACTTAGACTAATTCTCTGCATTTATGTTAATACGATGATCATCTTTAAAAGGAACATATAATTTTAACAGATGTCCCAAAATGTTATTTAACAAGGACACATGGCCTGACAGTGGATAAAAAATGCGTTGGAATTCAGTTTTCAGATCCTTCACTCAGTTTAGACATTTCCCAATAAGGTAATGATGTTTTGTAATTTACTCCTGGTTAAGGCCATTGTCCAGTGGAGGAACTTTATCACAGAGGGTAAAATTAGCAGGTTAGATAAAATTATAACTGACATCCAAATCAAAAACAATGGCAACGTGAAAGGAATTAAAAATTAGTAACAGTCTACCCAAAACATGTTTAAATGAAAATATGAAATAAATATATATATATATATATAAAAGGGTTCAGTTGCTAAAAGTTCCAAAGAAATAAGGCAAATATAACGTTGTGACAAATATGGTCTGACAAAAGATGAGGACAATAGTCCGACTAATGTAAATACTGGACTTCTGGTATTTTTTTATTGTATTAGTAAAAAAAATCCTCATTGGAGGAAAATAAAAATAAATATAAGAAATAGAAATAAAAATGATTTTACCAAGATATATTACCTTCTTAACTGTTCAGAAAGAAAATTATAATTTAAAAAAATAAGTGTTACTTCTGCCACACACCCCTCTCATCTCCCAGTAGGCATGGAGCACTCACACGGTTGAGAGGTTCAGGGTAGTAAGCTGTCGATTAATTATAGTTGATGATTGAACAATAATATAACTTAGTAGAAAAAAAGTAAAAAGTACAAAAAAAAAAAAACTGCTGAAATCAGTCCTTTTCAGGCTCCAACCTTGTTGGGGGTTCCTGCATAGTACACACCATGCTGGCTATGCAGATAAATGATGTATATTATTAATTAATGATTGACAGTTGAAAAAAAATAAAATAAAATGGCAGATGGCTATAAAACAGTGCTGAAAAAATAGCAGAAGCCAAAACAGGGCTCCCCAAAAAATTGTTGTTGAATTTATTTCTATGTATGACCACAATTTTGATTTTAAAAATGCTACACTCATAAAAAAAAGAAAATAATTTACTCAAAAGGAAAATCATAAAGAGTGATTCCATTGAATATTGTCCAAATATTAATATATGTCCCAGTATTTTTCAATCTCACCTTTCCTAACAGAATCACTACTCCTCCCAAGCCGACATACACAACAAATATATCAAGAAATCAAAAGAAAATGGTTGAATTTGTCATCACAACAATCCAAACAATATTTCTACATATAAAAAATTCTCTTCAAACATAAAAAGTAAAGGACATAATTTTTCAGTTGACCCAATGAACATATAATAGTGTTTCTAAATTCTAGTTACTAACGACATTTTGTTTGTTGTTTATAGACACTTTGTTTCAATAAATTAATTTCATTTTTTGCCTTGAAAAAGTCCACATTGGACGAAACGCGTCAGCTAGAACTACAGTTTTCCTATTGCCTGTTTTACCTTTATGCATAGTCTTTTTCTGCAAATTAGTTCTGAGAATTTTTTAAATATAAATAAATAACAAGTGAACAGTGACTGACCCCAACTAAGTTTCATGCATTTTCACATAATAATCAGGTACAGATAGATATTCAACTAAAGATAGATGGATAAAAAGATATGTGAGAGAGAGATTGGGCTCATATTCTGTGATTACTGTGAATATCTTGCAGAGGTCAATGAAAATCTTTTCAAATTTGTATGTTTAACAGTCAGGTTTCAGTGTTCTGATATCAATTATTAGCTTTCAATGGATATCAAATCACTTGTCCTCACTAAAGTCTTCTAATTCTCTTTCACACCCTGTAACCCCTGTGTTCTAATAATATTATTACCTTGCATAGGGTGAAATGATTAAAAAAGAATTATCAATCTGAAGACGTTCTTTTTTGAAACAAAACACAATATTTAGAGAAGTTTTTTTTTCATTTTGCTCTTCACTTACTCACTGTTTGATTTTATATATATTATTATGTTAATATCTATACTCGACTGTTGTAAAAGAAAAAAAACAGATAATACAATTTGCAAATAAAAATATATTAAAACAAATTGGTATCTGGGGAAAAAATTTGGAAAAAAAAAAAAAAAAAAAAGACTAAAAACATCTGAGTAGGCCAAGAAAAAAAAAATTGTTCATTATCGCAATTTCTAGTCCAAAGAAAAAAAAAAACAATTGAGTAAAATAAGAAAAAATATAAAATTCTTAATACACTAAGTAGAGCAGAATATAAAAAATCCTAGTGAGCTAGGAACCACCAACAAAGTTTTCACCTAAATAGATCTTCAGAGTAAACTGGCTCTGTTATATAATTGTACACACACACACATACATACATTCAGAGAAATGTAACAGAATACAAATAACAGAAGTTATTGAAAAAAAATTAAGAATGTTATTCTTTACACATGTATATGTCTAAAATTTACGATTACTATATGCACACACACATTCTTTACAAAGTGTGTATACACTTATGACATGTCCACACAAGGATTCTTTACATACACCTAAGACAGGTATAAAAGAAAACATAGCAATCAGAACATAAATGCAATTGAAAATGAAGATATGATAAATAACGACTTACCTAAAATTTTGACTCATTTTGTAAATAAAGACGTTATCTAATAAGATACAACTCTGACAAGATATAGAAATAATCTGGTATTTCTTATTTCAATTGAAAGAGTCATTAATACTTGGCACCTGTGGCCCTATCACCTGTATAAATATAAGGTGGAAGGATATGTGCAGCATTAAATGAACAACTTCCTCCAAAACGAAGGACTCATTTTGAAAAGCCAAAATGAAAGGAATAAATTCTTTTGAACTCTGTACAGGGTGTGTAGATAGAGTTATTTCTTTGTGTATATGTCTATAGGTCACACATTTTTCTTTTTCTTTTTTTAATTATTCCACCCCAAGCAAAGCAATAAAGCCACTAAGCTTCAAGGGGTTACCAAGTGTGAGAGAATATGAGGAAAAAAAACATTAACCCTACAACACTAACCATCACTTAAAGTTATACCACTACTAACCATGGGTATATCATACCAGATTTTGAAAATATCAAAAAAAAAAAAATTAAATATAAACCTTTATTTGAAATATTTTACATGCAGGCACTTCAAACTTTGTACTTTGAGTTAACATTAATAGGAACTGAAAAACATTATTTAGGTAAGAAAATCAGGTACTGAAAATTGTAATTAAAAATAAGAAAATTTGCACTGGGTACTATATACCCATGGTTAGTGTTCTAGGGTTAAGGAGAGAGAATAATAAAAGAACAGGAATTTAGAAGAAAATGATTAACATTGCATTTAAATTTTTGAAGATCAAAGTTGACTGGGAAGTAAGAAGCTGGAAGAGATTTTAACAAGTGAAAAAGCTGAAAAAAGAAGTTGTTAGCATAGAACTTATGGCTACATCTAGCCATTTCAACTGTAAAATGATGAGACCTTGGGGTCTAATCTAGTACTATGATTAAATTCTAGGTAAAGAAAAGTTCATCAGAACAATTACCATGAAAGTATTTATAGAAAAAACACAGGGAAACTTCATTATGGCAGTGGAACAATGACTGAAGCCAAGATGTCAGGACTAATATTGCTAATTTTCTTTGGATTTTATCAAGAATCTCTAAATATATAGCAAAAGCACCAGACCATATGTGACAGCAATATTCAAAGCAAGGACAAATAGTAAACTTATAAATATGTAAGATAGATTCTGGAGAGAAAAAATGTCTAGCATAACACAGTAAACAAACTTTCTTAGCAGCAGACTTAGCAATGAATTCTATTGAAACTTTTTCCATGCATTAAAAACAGTTTTTCTGCAAACATTCAAATGTTTTATCATCTCACAATTCTTCATACCAGCCATTTTCAATGTGACAATTTGATCCAGTTTTCTTTGAAACTATTTTTACAGATAGGTGTTTCAATTTATGTTAAAATAATGGGTAAATACTTATGCTGGACGTGGTTGATAGATATGCAAACACACATACATAGAGAAAATGCTGACAAGTTCTAAGCCCAACCTACTTCTCTAAATCAATATTCTCATCATGAATATATTGATTGTTAACTAGATGCATTAATAGCTTTTTTTAGTGCACTCATTTGTATGTGTCACACACACACACATATATATATATATATATATATATATATATATATATATATATATATATATATATATGTTGTAACCTAGAAAGGGTTGCTCAATGAGGAATAACCACAAGAGAGTTTGGAAATAAAATGGTAATCTTTATAACATTAACAAAATACAATACTCGCCAACGGCATGAAGTAGGTAAACCACTGCTAGTGGTGAACTACTTAGACAGCATATTACCCTGACACCCACTAGTGTTCATGGGTATGATTATATATATATATATTGGTGGCTACTTGGTTTTCAAGTATATTTGTCTGCTAAGGTAGCTAGTCAATTTGTCTTGAAGATGCCTGCTCAGAAACATTATTTGTCCAACACCCACAGTGTCAACTTGTTATTTATATTGCAACTATGCTGAGTGGACATTAGTTACAGATACTGGGTGAGAACACATAATCTGTCACGATCAGCAGGTCAAACAAGACCAATAAGCTTAAACCATCGATGTCAATGACTTGTGACTCCATCATATTAATACAATCATTGACAGCTTCCAAACAGTTCCATCAACCAAATTTCATTCACAAAGCTTAGATCAATCTATGCTATGGTTTTCAGGCACTTTTCAATGATGCAGCACACTGGGATTGATTATAGTGGATACTCGTATTTGAAATAGACGCCCCATTTTATTTTTACTTTAACCACTGTGCATTATGTCTACTGGCCTGAATATTCAATAAATCTTAAGAAAGAAAATATGCTCTTCACTATAATAATGTTTAAAGAAATGAAAATGTTGGATGAAAAATAAATATATTAATTCTTTAGAAATTGCTTAATTTACATTTTGGATGCAAAATTGAGAAGATATGGGTTTTCAAGAAAAATCTCTTGGTGAAATGTAGTTTTCTTAAAAGGGAAAATAGGGTCTTGCTGTACTGTGATGCTCTTCATAGCCAAGTGGTAAAGCATACTTCGATCAAATGCTGGTTTCTGCTATAAAGGAGGATACAGGTTCAATTCTTGCTGGAAAGCAGATTTTTTTTTTTAAGATTTCTTGAATACACAGGGCAGATAGACATAAAAATAAAAATAGGGCATCTATTTCAAATACAAGTATCCACTAATAATAACATATGAAGTAATAATAAAAGAAATATATATATATATATATATATATATATATATATATATATATATATATATATATTTAATTTAATTCATCGAGTCTGATGGAAACTTCAACAGAATGCAGAAAGCACTGGATGGCCGTTTCATTCTATATTTGGGACTCATCAGCAGTGCGCATCCACTACCGAGAATTGAAACCCTGACAGTTAGGTTGTCAAGCAAACATTGTACTAACTGTTCTATTGGGCCTCGGTAGTGGATGCGCGCTGCTGATGAGTCCCAAATATAGGGACTAAATGGCATCTCCAGTGCTTTCTGCATTCTGTTGAGGTTTCCATCAGACTCAATGAATTAATTAAATACAATTATCAAATCCTCCTAATAATTACTATATATATATATATATATATATATATATATATATATATATATATATATATATATATATATATAAAAAAATAGTAATCCATATGGAATTTCCAAAAGGATAAAGATCTTCTAAGAAGATCTCTATGTTAGAGACAGAGCAAAATTGTTAATTAATGATGATCAAACACTTAAAATGCCATATGGTACTTTAAGTGTTTGATATTAATTAATTAATAGTGTTGCAGGGTAGATAAATGAAATGGCCAGATATAAGCAATTTTCTTAAAAAATGTAACTCACCAGCATCGCATTTAACACACGTCTGTGCAACTTTATTCTTTGCACTACGTAGCAATGAAACTCCCATAAGCCATTTGTTTACTTCCAACAACATAGATCCCATACCCGATGAGCTGGGAACCACCCAGTGAAACTATAGTTGCACACCAAAATGTAGGTACACGTATATGTACTAATTAATATTTACAGAGCATAAATTAACTAATTTAAAATATGTTTTCTTCGCTACACAGGAATTACTATGTTTCAAAAACTGAAGCTAAAAACTTCAAATTTAATTATATAATCAAATTAAAAGCATTATTTCTGTTTCATCTTCAAGTGAATTTTGGAATCAAAATTCACTTGAAGATGAAACAGAACTAATGCTTTTAATTTAATTATATAATTAAATTTGAAGTTTTTAGTTTTGATTTTTGAAACATGGTTATTACTGTGTAGCAAATAAACCATATTTTAAATAAGTTAATTTATAATATATATATATATATATATATATATATATATATATATATATACACACACACACACAATGTGGAAAAAATTCATTTTAAAAAGTATTTTCAAAAATCTGTTTGGTCATTTGATCAGATTTTGGGAAGTGGATTTGGTCAAGAACCTTTCAGCACCACCTTGTATCTAACCAAGCAACTGAATTTTTTTAAGGTTTATTCAATGAAACATCTTATATGTTTGCTGTGTATGTATCTATTTATCGATACAGACACATACACGCAATTACATATGAGCAAGAGAAGTGATTGTGTCTACCTTAAGTAAATCTTTCTACCAAGATATCACAGATTTTAAAATGGCATATTTTAATATTCTAAAATGTCCACAGTATCTTAAAAAGGAAAAAAAAATACTCCAAATGTAAAATGATTACTCAATTTCCTAAAACAAATCCCAAACATTTGCCATATATGTATACAAAAATTAAAAGCATGAAAATAATCATGAGCTATTCAGTTTAGAAAGGTATTTGCTGTTATATGTGTGGGTGTAAGATAATTTAAATTGAATACATGTGACAAAGATGTTTCTCAGATAAAATGGA
Source organism: Acanthosepion pharaonis (assembly GCA_903632075.3). Taxonomy (NCBI): domain Eukaryota; kingdom Metazoa; phylum Mollusca; class Cephalopoda; order Sepiida; family Sepiidae; genus Acanthosepion; species Acanthosepion pharaonis. Next base: position 190,521 of record CAHIKZ030000753.1, on the reverse strand, counting down.
TGTGAGCCAGTTTTGTGAATACTTAATAATGTCAATGTATGCATGTGTGAGAGAGATAAAAATATATATATATATATATATATATATATATATATATGGAGAGAGAGAGAGTATATATATGGAGAGAAAGAGAGAGAAAATAAATATATATATATATATATATATATATATATATATAGAGAGAGAGAGAGAAATATATGGATAGATATATATAAGAGAGCGAGAAATATATATATGAGAGAGATATATATATATATATATATATATATATATATATATATATATATATATATATATATATATATATATATAGATATATATATATATATATATATATATATATATATATATATATATATAGAGAGAGAGAGATATATATATATATATATATATATATATATATGGAGAGAGAGAGAAATATATATATATATATATATAGAGAGAGAGAGAATATATATATATATATATATATATATATATATATATGGAGAGAGAGATATAGATAGATAGATAATATAAATATATGCAGAATATATAAATACCCATACATGTATATTTTTAGAATAAAAATTCCAAGAGGAAGAATCCAGGTAGAACTCAATGTCCAAGACAGAGTAAGGATATATTTTCTCTCATCCTAATATTCTCTCTGTTATATATATCTCTCTAAATTCTGTTTTTTTCGAATTGGGTTTTTCTGTTTTCCTTTTTGAATTTGTAAGTCTGATGAATTGGATCGTTTTAAATTCCAATGGAATAAATTATGACCATGGAATATTATATTTATTTTTATATATATATATATATATATATATATAGAATTCCAATGGATATATATATATATATATATATATATATATATATATATATATATATATATATGGATGGAGAGAGATATATATATATATATATATATATGGATATATATATATATATATATATATATATATATATATATGGGGAGAGAAATATATATATATATATATATATATATATATATGGAGAGATAATATATATATATATATATATATATATGGAGAGAAATATATATATATATATATATATGGAGATATATATATATATATATATATATATGAGAGAAAATATATATATATATATATATAGAGAGAAATATATATATATATATATATGGAGAAAATATATATATATATATATATATGGCAGAAAACACATATATATATATATATATATATATATATATATATATATGGAGAGAGAAACAAACACATATATATATATATATATGGAGAGAAACAAACACATATATATATATATATATATATATATATATATGGAGAGAGAAAACAAACACATATATATATATATATATATATATATATATATATATAGAGAGAGAGAGAGATAGATAGATAGATAGAGAGAGAGATACAAAATAAGGCTGTGCATATATAGAAACTGAAATTTGCTTCTGAGACCATTTATAAAAATGGCTGATGAATGAATGCAGTATAAGAATATTTTAAAGGAAGAACATTTATTCCAACAATGAATAAATGATATTTGTTCCAACAGCTAAAGCACATCATCTTTATAAAAACAGACAGCATCTCATTATTAGCCACCTTTAATTTTTTTTTATAAAATGGAAGCCATCTCATTATTAGCCACCTTCAATTTTATCTAAATTTTAGAAAACTAATGAACCAATTCAAGGAACTACTTGCATTATTAATGTGCAAAATATTTCAAATAATATTTATAAGTAATAGTAAACATGTCAGTCTCATGGTGTGGTAACAGTTTTATAGATTTTTACCAGATTTTCAAAACTTCACATTATTATTGCTTAGTGAAACTCTAAGCAACATGATATAAATAAAAATGTTAATTATAGAATTAACATAAATTTTACAAAGACAGACTTTGAGCCAAAACGTGAAAACATTCTCATTGTAATAGTGAGAAAGTTATAAAACAACATAAATGTGAAATGTATGCACCATTTCTGAAAGTAGTTTCTCTTGGTCATCCACTGATTTTGTCAGCTGTTGTATTTCTTCAGATGAAAATGATCCGCATCCAGAATAGCATTCCAAAGTTCATTTCTGTTAGTAAATTGCCATTTACCAATATAAACCTTCATTTTTAGGTTAAACGAATTTTTCAATCACGTTATGTTGAGTGAACAAGTTTGGCCCTTTGAAATCCATTTTATTTAGATCATCATTAGTTTTCTATATAAGATTTGATGGGTACTGTGCATAAAAATCATCTTTCTGAATGCAATTGCTTTATTCTTGAACAATCGATCCACATGTGCCTTAAAAAAAAAAACGTGTATATCTAAGTTGTCATCTTAATACCATCTGGAACTTGCTGTGCACCTACCTCTATAATCTTACTCCCAAATCATCACACGCTATCCCAATCTGTTGCTTTTGACCAATTACCAAACATCCTTTTTTTTCCAACCATCTGGCATAGTATTTGTTGGTGAAAATAAATGAGTTTTAAAATTAGTCTAAGTATTTTTCTGCTTCTTTCATTTTATTTTCCTTGTGAATGTCTTTTAAAGAAAGACTAGTGATAAGTTATGTTTTGCCACTTGATTTAAGACCCAATATCTTATGCTTTTCAACAATTCCTTGGTAACACACTATGTAAATTTTTCATAGTTTTGACAAACATGGATTTTTTATAACTTCTCTTTTGCTGTAGGCAAAATGGACAGAAGGGTAATGCAGGTAATCTAACAAGCTTGTGAAAATGGATGGCAAGTGGATATTGAAAAGACAGACCTTACTAAGAGCTACAAAGGATAAAACATTGCGGAAAGCTGTGGTCACTTATGTCCTGAAGAGATAGAAGACATATTTGTTCCAAAATACCTACTATAAATAAAACACAAATACCTATAACAAATCATTTGTTACAAGTTATCTTACTCACTCTAGCTCTATTCCTAGTTTATTGTGGTGTTAGAAAAATAAAGAAAAGAAAAATAAATAACAGCAAGACCAAAATATTTTCATCATCTCAAAATAAAATAAAAAAAAATAATAATAATAATTTCATCATCATAAAAAAAAAAAAAATAATATACACCAGGCAAACAAAACCATAGTTTGACCAACAAATGAGAAAGCTTTCATAACTAGGATGTAATAAAAGAAATAAACAAACAGCTAGTAGATCAAAATTTCACCATATCTAAAAACAGAGAGTTCGACCAACTGATCAGAAAGCTTTAGGACACAAGCCAATGAAAAGCAAAGTGCATTTTTTTAAAACAGATCTATAGATGTGTTTATAAAAAGATGGAAAATCAACCAAAAGCAGAGCCCCAAAATTAATTTTATCCATTCTCCAATACTGCAGTCATTGTTACATACCCAGAGACAAAATAGGACATTTGCACAACTAGCTGTTGACCTGACATGGCTACTCTGCCTTACTACATTTGGAAACACATACTTTCCTTCAATGTCCAGTACATTTGGATACACACATATGTATAAACATATATTTAATTCCTCCTGGACTCTTTCACTTTCTCTCATCTATGCCAGGACTTTTACATTTGAACTCTTGAAACTTCAACTTTCACATTATCCTTCTATATTATTATATTGTGTTATATAAAGATTTATTTTTGTATTTATCAACACACTGTGCATTTTCTTTTTATTCTTACACAAGGCCAATATACACTATCAAATTAATTTATAGCAATATATGGTGGGAAGGAATGTTATAAGATAAACAACTCATACATAACTGGTAAGTTCCTAACTACATTATATCTACCAATATACCTATGGTTCGCATAATACTTTCAGTATAATAACGAGAGAATGTTTTCTATAGAAACTATTAAAAGCTTCACATCATTCCCTTATCCTGTTTTAATCGGCTAAAAATATCGCTATGCTATTCAATGACAATAAAGAAAGACTAAAAAAGAAACTCTGAAAAAGGTCAGAATTGTTTTGATGTGACCAATCTTTAGCCACAGGCAAGTTTATACGACTTAATTAAAGCAGAGCAAAATATAAGTGAAAAGATTTAAACAGAAAAGTAGATGAGGAATGATTTTCGTAATAAAGATTTTTTTTCTTTTAAAGTTGTTGAAACATTGAGGATAATTAAGGGGGGGGAAAAAAAAAAACAAAATCAGATACACAAAATGCTGGCCCCAAATTCAGAGAATTTGAATACATTGATCATTTGATACATCAAATATCATTTTAATACATTGATTAGTTTGTTCATCTGTTAATTATTCCAATACATTCTTTTGCACTAGATACTTCACATTCCTTAAGAAGTTATTCCACCCAGAAATAAAGAAACTGATTCTTATATACTGAAACTAGAAAAAGAAGGATTGTCAGTAATTTTGGGGAACACACCAAAACAAGGTAAAATGCCCATCTACATAATAAATGCCAATGTCTTTGTGTCAGACTTTTTCAATTAAAAGGGACACAACTCTCAATAGGTCATCATCTTCTATATAATAAATGCCAATGACAGTATGTCACGATTTTTCACCTAAAAAGGGACACAACTCTCAATATCTCAACTTATCCTCATTGAACTTTTAAAAGTAAGCTTAAATATTAATGGAATACTTAAATGCAGTGATCAATTTTGAGTTCTTCTGTAGTTTATTGTTGCCTATTGCATCTACCATATATACTTGCAGATAGGTTTCACTTTTTTTTTTTACCAAAGATTTCACAAAATATTAGGAGTGTGACCTATCCCACTTGACATAAATGTAAAAAAACAACACTACCTTGTCATCATGATTTCTGAGAAATCATGAAATGATACCCATAAACACTAAAGCTGTGATTTTTCTCTGTATAGAAACAATTTATCTATTATATATATTGACTCACTGCTTTAAACTTACCTCATGCTGCTAGATTCACATATCCATCACAATAAATAAATAAAATTATAAAATATTCATTGATCTATTAGTCACCATTCGGTCAGGGCCTTCACACTAGACTGATATAGAAACCCTAAAAATGAATACATAAGTTAAGGAACCACATGTAGATGTTTATTAACAAAGAAAAAAATAGTCCCACGATTCATTCTGTAAAGTATATATATTTTCTCAAAACAACGTTGGAAAATATGACTTAAAGAATAAAATACATTCTTTATGAGATAATTTTCTTAAAAGGCATTCTTAAGTGTTATTTATAAATAACAAAACGCATGAATCTAGGACCCAAAACATTTACAGTGATATAGTTGGTAGCCAAATTTATAGTTTATAATTTTGATTGTTGCAAACCCTAATCTTGAGTAAAAGAAAGAGTTATGAAGCAAGTTTTAAATTAAAAGTACTAAATTATGCAGAAGAACATGAAAATTGATCAGCAGAAATAAGAATGATGTTTGACAGCGAAAATAATGAAGATCTGAAGAAGAATTCTTTGGATTCAGTTCTGAATTAATTTTAAAGCTGTAACTTGATATATAAATAGATAAACTCTTTTTTTTCTAAATGTACCATAACATTTTCTTCTGTAGTTATTTTATTTTTTTTTTTTTAGTTGACTTAATATAAAAATAATATGCAGTAAATATTAAACAAATATCGGTACAAAAGGTACGGTAAAAAGGGCTGTGTAACTCCCAAGATTATAGTGCAACTTATCTGCAAAGTTGACAGTAAGTCATCAATTATTTAAACCATAAAGTAGGGGGGGGGACCTATCCACAAGTATATACGATACTCCTTCCTACCTATAGTGATGAAGGCCCAATCAAGAGCCCCCCCCACAGGAGCTAGCTTAAACTCAGCCTGATAGGGTGGCTTTTAAGCAAGTATAGACATATGTCCAAAAGACCATCATTATACCTCAACACAGCAACTCATAACAAATGTTCAAAATGTCCTCCACTTGCTTCTACACACCAATGTACCTGACAGATCATTGACTGGCAGACCCTTTCAAATACTCCCACATGATGTTGAATGGTTTTACAGACTCCCATGGCAAATTGATGAAGCATCTCTGCATTATTAATATCTGCTATATAAACCAATTATTTTGGGTGGCCCCACTGATAAAAATCCAAAGGATTGATATCAGGGAATGTGCATGCTATGGAACTGGTCCTCTCCTACCTTTCATGCTAGATCGAGAAAAATGTAACTAAAGTGTGCTGGTAAGCCCATCATGCATGAACTACATGTATCTTTGTATTAGCAGGAGTACATCCTCTAGCAGGTCTGGAAGTGTGTTTGAAATAAAGTCCCTGTAGACGTCTCCTGTAAGACATGCTGGGAGAACATATGGACCTACCAGACAGTCACCTACAATTCCAGCCCACACATTAATCGTAAACTAAAGCTGGTGCAGGCCTGTATAGAACTATGGGATTTTGATCCACCCACAAATTTTGGTTGCGTAAATTTGTTATTCCGGCTCTTCCAAATGTTGCCTCATCCATAAACAAGACTGAAGAGACAAATAACAGATCGGCAGTTTGTGCAATAAACCATCGGTAAAAGTTTTCTCACAGTGAGTGATCAGAAAGCGAAACACCCTACACTTATTGTAAATGATACAGATGTACAACATACTAAGGTCACTTGACGTGTGCTGATCTCTGGATCATCTCCAACAGCCCCTAAAATGTGTTCTTCATGGTCAAGCATATAAGCAGATCTAGGTCTTCCTCAATCCACCGTTTGTGGTGCCATGAATCCTGTCTCAGCAATGCGATGATAAATAGCAGTGATGGTTGGATGATTCAGCTGGCTTTGGTCTGGAAACACAATCTGATACAGCTGTGTTGCCTTGTGTCCATTACCATTCAAGCAACCATATGTAAAAATTATATCTGTCTGCTCACAATATAAATATCCTGCCATTGTTAAACAGAACACGTCTCAGTTAACTCACTACTAGACATGTAAAACATCAAAGATAGACAAGCCATAAATGTACATGAATGACAAATGTAACTTAGTCAACATAACACAGTGCAATCTGTTAAATTTCTTTAAACTTAACTAAAAACAAAGGATTTGCAGACATATTTTTATATGAACCTTTGTCCTTGTTTTGATGTGAGGAACCCTCCCCAAAATTTTGCAAAAGTATTTTTGATACACCCTAGATGTGTAAAAATTTAATCAAACAAGTTTCATTGAATTCAACCAACAATGTCTATTTTAAATATACATAAATTATTCAGTATCTTTGTCCTCTAAAGCTGTCAAGCTCTGAAACTATTCTACACACAATGTCACTTACACAAGAAATTTAACAGATAGCATTCTTAGAAAATGTCAATATGAAGCTAATAAAAACCTTTCAATGATAAATTTATCAATCATGATAATGACTGGAAAGAATTGAAAGTGCGTGAACTTTAAACCATTTCTCTCCGAATTTTTATCCAGATAAATGACTTGTTTATAAACCAGAAAAATATAAAAGAAATTAAACAGACTTTATTGGTTGAATTTCATATACATTAGAATTGATTAATCTTGCCATTGAAGAACAGAATTATATCTGTAAATGTTTGAATCAGGAGATAAATCTAAACTTTTTATTCACTTATTTACTGACACATGTGTGCACGCACGCACATACAAATATATATATATATATATATATATATATATATATATATATATATATCCTGTATCTCTGACATTGAAGACTCTCCCTGATAAATATAGCTAGTTTTTGCTACACACACACATTATATATCATATATATAAAGGGAGTAGCAGGAAAGTTTAGGGACTGAATAACAAGCCTTTCCCTAAAAATTGTTATTGTTATTGTTTGGTAGTTTGTTCAGATTTTTAACAAGTGGGTCAGGCTAATAATGTTGAACTGTGCGTGTATGTGTGTGCATGTGTGTATTATCCATACATGCACTGCCAAAAAATGAAATTTCAACACCCTGAAGGACAAAAATTTCGATCTGGGTACAGTATGCATTGCTTATATTTTTATACTTTAATAGTGTTTTGTTTTTGTTTGGAGGTTTACTATTTGCCCATAGCTAGGACCCTAACAGGTGTTACCACATTGGGTCTGGGTGGACCTGAAACAGCAGCAATTAAGAGGTGGTTCCATGCTACTCAAAACTTCCAATCTCTTGATCAGTGGCTATGCAGCCAGATGTAGTTTATCATCGTACCCAGGACTCTTACTTGAAGGGAAATTCAACAGGAAAATTGTAAATGTGTCAAAGCAGAACAATGGATTGAACTAGGGTCATCATATATTATCACCCATATCTTGAAGGGACATAGAAGGAGGAGGAGGAGGAGAAGAGGTTCTACTCACATGTAAAGGATCATTATTTGTATGTACAGTGTAGACCTGGAGAGCAACATCTTCATTCACCTATGACAAATTGACCCAACCTTTGGTGTCATGTGTGATGCCATAAGCTACAACTCTCCATTGTCTTTGAAGTTTGTAGAGAAAGGTTGTCCAAAATGTTGCAATAGGAAGGCAATGTGCAATTCCATCAGAATAATGCCCACCCAATTAACACAATCACTAGAACCAATTGAATATTTAGGACAGGGTTCGACAACCCCAGGCCACATCTAGCCCTCAAAGAATTTTTGTCCAGCCCACCAGCTTAATTCCTGGACACTAATTATGTAATTAATTTGTGGAGCAAGTTGCAGAAAAAATATTATTGGCGCTAATGTGACAAATTTTTTTTAAATCAAAATTTGATTCCAAATCCACTGCTGACTTCTACAAAAAATATGTTTTGCCAAGTGGAAAACAGAAAATCATATAAAATAATGCGAAAGTGATGGTATCATTATTTGGAAGTACATATGCTTGTGAACAACTTTTTTTCAAAAATGAAATCTACTAAAAGTTGTTTAAGAACTTGATTGGGTGATGACCATCTTGGTGATGTTTTGCTCCTGTCATTGATAAATATTTCACCTGATGTGAAGAAATTATCAAATAAGCAAAAACAAGTATCTCATTAAATAATTTGCCATTTCTAACTGTATTTCATTTGTAGTAAGGAATTTGCTTTTTTTGTTGATTGTGTTAATTGTCATCCTGTAGTAAAATAAAGAACATTGTTTAAATAATATATCATTAACTTTGTTGTTTTTTCTTTAAACTTCCAGACCGAGGCAGTCTTCTGGACAGAGTAGTCTAAGGTTGAGACAATTTGTTATAATATATTTGATATCATGGCCCTCCTCCAAGACAATGCATATAGCTTTCTGGCCTGCTTTCTCCAAAAGGTTACCAACACCTGATGTAGATGATGCTCTGACTGATTCAGCTTATCCATCATCATCTCCTTGCTGTACACTCCAACAGTTGTGTGAGCAGTGCAATAATATATTGTATGATGGTATACATATTGTTTTTTAAGCAAATCACACCAAGCAGAGTGGGAGTGCCACTAGCACACAAGGGGTTACAGAGAATGAGAGTAAGAGTAAAGACGAGTGTTTGAGAAAAGGATAAAGGACAGGGATCAAGGTCAAGGCATCAGAACATGTCGATTGACATTACATTTGAATATTTGAAGATTGTAGCTATCAGGGAAGCAAGTGATAGAAAGGGAGTTCCACTGACGGGAGGTGCGAGATAGAAGCTGTTAGAGTAGAAGAGATGGCTACATTTAGCCGTTTCAACAGTAAAATGATGGGACCAAGACGCTAACCCAGTAGCACGCTTAAATTCATGTAGTTTGGGAACCAGTGAAAGTAGCTCGTCAGAGCAGTTGCCATAAAAGACAGAAGGAAGTCACAGCAAGTCTATGACATAATGACTGTAGACAGGATGCCAGATCAGGATCAATCATGTTGCATATCCATCTCTGGATTTTATTGAGGACCTCAAGATGAACAATGAGAGCACCAGACCATATATGGCAGCAGTATTCCATGCAAGGGCGAATGGTTGATTTGTAGATTTGAAGGATCGACTCAGGCGACAAAAAACTTCTGGCGCAACATGGTACAGGCCTGTGTTAATGCATAATCAGAATATACTGTGTAATGATCTATGAACATGGTCATTTACTGAAATTACCTGCATGTTTAATCTTTTACAAATTGAAACATACAGGCTGCGATGGATAAACTGTCGTCTGAATTACACAAAAATGAAAATAACACTGACATCTCATTTTAACAGATATTTAACCAAAATTACACAAAAATATTTTGAAATACTAAAGAGTAAATTTATCCAATAAAATTGCCATTAACTTCAACCACGGCCTCCAGACAACTTCAGAATCTACTGCATCTCTTCTGGATAGTCTCCTTGTTTAAGTTGGTGAATGCTGCCATAATCTTTGCCTTCAATTCATCTTTGGTGTTACAAAGAGGTTTGTTGGTCTCTCACTCAACTGCAACCCACACATAATAATCAAGGGGTTTTGCAGTCTGGAGAATCAGGTGGTCAGGGGTGATGTGGATACAGAATTGACTCAGACATCACTTCTCAGACCAACTCTCTTTTTGAGGTACATAAATGATCTACCTAAATATACTCTGATCATTTGTAACATCTATGCCAATGATAAAATGATATTCAGGCACCCCTCTAAAAAGTTTTGATAATCAAAGATTGGCAGATAAAGAATGTAATGGATAAATTTTGTAAATTATGCAAAAATGAAAATAACACTGACATCTCATTTTAACATTTTTAAAATTACACAAAAATAAAAATCACCATTATCTTCAACCATGGCCTCCAGATGACTTCAGAATCTCCTGCAAGTCTTCTGGATGATTTCCTTGTTTATGTTGGTGAATGCTGTCATAATCCTTGCCTTCAGTTCATCTTTGGTGTTACAAAGAGTTTTGTTTGTCTCTCACTCAACTGCATGCCACACATAATAATCAAGGGGGTTGCAGTCTGGGGAGTTAGGTGGCCAGATGTAAGAGGTGATGTGCTTGCAGAAATTATCTGACAGTTATCACTGGGTTCTCCTTCATGTTTGGCATGGTGCAGAATCCTGTTTCCAGACATAGGGTCTTTCAGCAACCACCTTCTTGACCCAGGGTAACACTAGCTTCTCAAGGCACTTGATGTAGGGCTCCATATCGAGTCTAAGGTTCTGTGGGAAGATAAATGGAGGCATAACATTGCCATCACTGGTGATCACTCCAAACACCTTCATAATCACCATTAGACTCATTCAACTCTATCTGAATCTTCTGCACTGCTCTCACATTGACACTTTGAAATGTTTGTATTGGAGCTTCTAGTGTGAAGGCCAAGCAGTATTGCATGCCGTTTCCAAATTTCTGGTAGAGTGAATTGAGTCATGATGCTCTTTTTCTCACAGATGGCACCCAACTGACCCTACTATACTGTGCAGTCAACAAGATCAAGAACAAACAATGCACATGTATGAAATTAAAGTCTAAAATTTACCCATTGCCCCGTGTGTGCGTGTGTGTATCAAAAATACTTTTACATATAAGTTATTAAGTTTAAAGTTTAGCCTATAGAATGTGTTCTTTGGCATCAGGCATATGAGCAGATCTAGGTCTTGGAGGCTATCTCACTGTGCTGCACCATTAGTAAGTGCCTGAAAACCAAATCACAGATTAACCCAAGCCCTGTGAATGAAATTTGATAGACAGAACTGTTCAGAAGCCGTTGAAGCTTATGCTATCACATGGTCACAAATCATCATAACCAAGAGAGTTTGAGGATATTGGCCTTGTTCAAAAAATTGATCGCACTAGATTATGTCTTCTCTCAGCATAATTGCAATTTAAACCACAGTGGATTGTGGCTTGAGTGGGCATCTGTAATCGGAATTTGCTAGCCAAACATGGGGGCTCAAGCATGAGTAGCTAGCCATTATATGATAAATATACAGTTTTAAGGTATGCTATATATATATATTATAAATTTACTGATTTAAAATATGGTTTTTTTTTGCTACACAGTAATAACCATATTTCAAAAATGGAAGCTAAAAGCTTCAAATTTAATTTTGTAATTAAATTAAAAACATTAGTTCCATTTCATCCTCAAGGGAATTTTGGAGTAATTTATTTTTTAAATTTACTGAGTTTTAAAGGCAACGAAAAATTCATAATTCACTGTTTCCAAGGATACAGAGAGATCCAATCATTCAGACAAGGGGTGGTAGCATGTTCATTTTATTAATTTTTGTTGTATCAGTTATTAGTTACATCAACATGCTACCATAATATTAATGCTCTGTAAATTCACATTGAGCACTATTTTGTAAAAATAAAAATATCAATAAGAACACCGGATTATATATCTTACTGTTCTTTCTTTACATTATATATATATATATATATATATATATATATATATATATATATATGTTAAAGTGCTCAATATTAGGGATAGAGCATATTTAAATATAAGAATGGACACCGAGTTCAACACCACATACCAACAGTCTGTTTAATACTCAAATGCAATCTTCAGGAGATATATATCTAAAATACAAGTAAAAGGTTTGTCACTTTGCTGATTGATGTTACCTTCAGAATCCTGACTCCAGATTTTTGTAGATGAACCCTCTGGGAATCACTCCACCCATTCATCAGGGGGTATTAGCAATTGACTGCTTATTGTTCTGGATTTTTCTTTTTTATATGCACTTTACATTGGCATAATTTTTCCCCATGGTGCATGTGTGTGTGTGTACAATGTCTTGGTTATTTGTCCTTTTCATCATTTTCTTTTCACTTTACACTCACTTCTTAACCTTTTCTCTCAATTCTAACTCTCTCTCTCATATATATATATATATATATATATATATATATATATAAAAAGCATTTTTCTCAACAAGAAGACATTATCATACTCTCTCTGCCTTCTCACAGATACATATTTATCTGACATTTATTGCCATCTTCTCTACCCCAACCCCAATTTTTTATTCTACCTACTTCTCCACAGATCAGTCTAATTCTTCTTCAGCACAAGAAATGTTCTAATTTTAACAAAAATCAATTCTTTCTTTGCAAAAGACAAAGAAACCTCTTTTGCTGCACAAAATGATTTGGATGCCTTCATCTTTGTGACTAACTTTATCATTAACCAGTTAGATGACCTAAAATTGCCAGGAAAGGGGTAAAAAATAAAAATGAATAGAGATGAAGGTTAATTTTAAGTGATGTTTTAAGGTCCAGAAAACTGAAACATGAAAAAGAATTCAAATTATATAAAATGATTGATGTATCTGTTTTCTACAGCTTATCAACCCTTTGCAGATTATTTAGAACCAGAAAATGTTTGCAGATTGTTAGAATTTTTTTTTTTTTTTTTTTAGATAATAATGGTTTAGTGATAGAAATCTTACAAATTAACCCATATCTGGAGGCAGAAGAAATAGATTGATACCTTTGCATGCAAGTGTATATAACGAAACCAACAGGAATTGGAACTTGGCTCTCCAGTCAACAAACTCTTTAAAGTCAAATTATGGTAAAAACATAATACAGTAATTCTACAAAACGTGTTTTTCCAAAACACAAAATGCCTATAAAACAGAGTCTCATTTTTTATGAATTTTTACAGCTAGATGATTTGAAATAGGCCACACACACACACACACACACATGGTGGTAACCATGGTTTAACTTCTTACTGCATGACAGGACAGAACAGAATGGTAGCCCTGGTTTGACATTTTACAGCACGTGAATGCCTACTGACGATTTCAAGTAGGAAATTATTAAAATTAAACACTGAAAAAAAAAACAAAAAAACTTGAGGATACTAATTAAGTGTCAAGGAGAACAAGGAAAAATAAAAACAAAATAAATTAAAAATGGTTAAAAGCCATAAAATGAATTTGAAGACTAAAAAGATTTGAACCTGAAATAAACCAAGTAGAAATCATTAAAACTTAATGAGACTAAATCTTTCCTGATCTACCCAGTTTCCTCTGGGGCAGTATTTTTCTAAGATTTCCCAAATGCCAAAGAAAAATTCTTGCTGCATTTATTTAAAGTACTATTAAACACACAACTATAACCAAAATTCCAACCAGGGGTTTCATCTGACTGCATTCCAAAGAAGGCAATCAGTTAATGAACAAAGAAAGGTCAGGAATATCTTATTGAAAAACATGCAATAAATCAAAGCCAGAAATGCACAAATTTTCTTATATAAAATACTATCTCACTTGCTGCTTCTGTTTCTGCCAGTAGTGAACCCACATACAAGAATACAGTGGCAGAACCAAGGTCTCTCAAATTCTTACAATTTACTGCTAGAATTATTCTGCAGCTGAAGGATCAAATCAGACTACATAGAAAAATTAATAATTATTTACACCTTATGTACTTTTAAATTCCTCATTTTTTTTCATTAAACCCATTGTTAGTTACTAGCAGTTGGTTTATGCTTTGAAATTGGTTTTCAGCAGAAACAAAGAAGTTATGACAGCTGTGAAAATTTCACACCTGAAATCTCAGACCACTGAGCAAAATCTCCTTAAAACCTGATTACCTCCCAACTTGCTGATGTTGACATGTGATGACCATGAAACTATTTTTGATAGTGTTGTACCTTGGAATGACAGTTCACTGAAACAAGAGCAATGAAGGGGGTTGTACAAACACACGCACATATATATCATATATATTAATAAAAAATCATTTTTTTTCTCACTGGTAGCATGACTGAGTTTCATGCACGACACAATCTTCAGGTGCCAAGTAAAGACTGTCTGTTACATAATTTAAATTTTAATAAAAATATCTGGTTAACACAATGTTGGTGCAGATTTTTATTAAAATTCAAATTATGTAATTGTCAGCACCTGAAGATTGTGTTGTGCATGAAACTCCGAGCTGTGCTCTGTGATGAAAAAAATGTATATTTATTAATATATACTTAATAGCTCTGACTTAAGCACTATTTTATTAACACCATACTCAATGTGCGATATCTTTATATATAATGGGTGTAACAGCAAAATTGTCCAAATTGTATAACATCGAAATTGTCTTATTGCTAGATTAAGTTTTGAACCATTGTATCTTAGAAATGATTAAAGATATCTTACTGGAATTCTCTGAGGTTTTTATAACACTATTGGACTCTACTTTGAACAATAAGAATATATTTAGCTCTAAGTTGAAATGACAATCCCTCTTGCTGTTGTGACCTCCTCATCCAGTTTTCCTTTCTACTATTCCCTCCTTTTAAATTTATTCACCATTTTTTGATGGTTCTTGAATGTACTTCAAAGATGGAAGCCAGAGTATGAATGTTTGTACTATTACTGAATGCCTGAATGATCTTTTTCCTCTCACCATTGCTCAGTTGGGAAGACATAGTGGGGCTGACACAAAATGATTTTAACCTGTTCTCTTTCCTGCTAAATAAATCAAAGGTTTTTTTCAGTGATTCTCATGACAAAATGTCAAGATGGCTAAATGTCTTATCTGAAACCTGGAAAAAAGAAACTGAATTAGTTTAGTGATTTTTTAGATATTAAACATTTTGTGGGATGGACAATTATCTCGTGTTGTTACATGATTTGAACAAATATACTACTGTTACACCTGGTGTATATATATATATATATATATATATATATATATATATATATATGTATGTATATAAGCACCAAAAATTCAGTAAATCAGGTTTGATTAATGTCTGTTTACTTTCCTACCTTTTTTAAATAGTTCAGATGAGCTCTTTGCTATTGTGCCTAGACCTTTTCAATTTAAGCACAGTACAAGAATGGTGTCAAGAACTCATCAATTTACTGTTAAGCTGGCCAGATGTAGCCATAAATTCTATGCTAACAGTTTTTCTCACACTTTTTGCTTCTGGAACTCTCTTCTGGCTTCATGCTTTCCAGCTAACATTAATCTGCAAAAATTTAAATGCAATGTCAATCAATTGCTGTCTACTGTCCTGATTACTCTTTTCTCTTTCAGCTCATTATTAATGTTTCTGTTCCTAATTCTTCCACACCCTTTAACCACTTGTGTTTTAGTGACTTTCTAACCTCGCACAGGGTTATACTGATTAAAAAATATACATTTTTTCATTTTTCCAATAAAGTTGTTGAACCTCAAGATAAGATATGTGGAGAAACTGTACAACTCTATTAATATTAATAAAATGATTCACTTATCTTATTTCAATCCAAACTCAAATCTGTTGGTTTGCTTATTGTTGAATTCAGTTAAAGAGAAGTTGTCTTTTTTTAGTCAATGAAAATAAAAATAAAAAAAAAAATGAGCAAAATAAATATTAAATGAATAGAGAAATATGATTTAAAACAGAAGACTTAAAAAAAATTAAATTTATTTATGCATACATTTTGGATATGACAAATTTAAATGGTTTTTTTTTATCATTGTTTTTCTACATTTTTAAATATTCATAGAATATAAACCAAAAATTGATGCAACATTATTATGTGAATGAAGACTTCAGATAAGAATTTATATAAGAAAGGTATTCCTTATCACAAATAAACAAAATTTTTAAATGATACATAATTTAAAAAAAAAAAAAGCACTAGTCAAATATGAATGATATTTCCATTTAATTTTCTAAATTTTAATTTTTCAGTGAACTGAATCATTTCACAAAGTAAAATGAAGATTTGATTTTAACAATTTCAGTGAAGCCAGTTTTGTTGCAAAAGACATTCACTATTGTAATTGTTTCTCATGTGTATAACTTACTAAACTAGCTTAAATAGAAGAGGCGGAAAAAATTAGGAGGAGGAGGAAACAGCTATACCAATATTCCAAATGTGGAACTTTTGCTGGCCTTGCAAATCATCATTCAAGATTTTGGCTTGTACTCCTGCTCAAACACTGACCCCTGGCACTAGTGGGGAATACACAACTGTACCACATAAAAGAAAGAAAAGAAAATGAATACTACAATAGTCCCCCCACACACATAAAAAAGGCTATGTATCTCTAATCAATAGATTGCCTATTTTTAATAAAAAATATCAACCTATATTTATTCTATTTAATTTAGTCTATCCAGATTCAAAGAGCTTAATGAAATATTCATGAACAGACAGATAAAAGAAGTAGGATAATTCATTTCATACTGCACTGATTCAGGTCTCACCTGTCTATTTAATGGTGTTCCATTTTCAGTTAATTGCCATTTTCAAAATGAAAGCACCAAAATAAAAGGAAACCAACAATCCTTGAAGTAATTTCATCCCAGGTAACACAATCAATGATGCTTATGCCTAATATTGAACCAATGACAATTATCATCATTATAAGGTGAGCAAAAATTTAACCATCATGTCATGTAGTTATTGTTAAAAGACTCTATAAAGAGAATTACTGATAAAAAATAGATATATCAAGAGACAGAGCTGGGAAGGTAGTGACAAGCTGAGTCAAGAGAGAAAGAATAAGCAAGGAAGATGATAAAAGAATGATAGCTTTTTTTTTTTTGATTTTTTTTAAGCATTTCACCCCAAGTAAAGCAAAAGTGCCACTAGCATGCAAGAGATTACAGAGATTGAGAGCAAAAGTAAAGAGTTGTGTTTAAGGAAAGGATATAGAGAAGGGCAGTGATCAGGATCAAGGCATAAGAGTCATTTTCTCAAGCACCCATTCATTCCTTTATTAGCCATTGTGATATACCAGTAACAAGATATTTTTTTTTGTCAAAATAGCCGATGATAGCCCAAAGTTAATTTTGCCCAACACTGAAAATTTGCTATAAAACCTGACATTAACCTAAAAACTTGTGTCATGTTCTTAAATAGCCTCATCAGATCGTGATTTCCATATGCATGTCATACATGGCATTAAACTACTTTGGAAATATCTAAACTATCAGCTGTATACAATGGTTTTCTCAGATCAATGGTTAAAAATGGTTTCGAGCAAATGATTTGTTTAAAAGCATATCAACTCCTTATGAGTCATCAAGCAAATGAAGTATGTAGGTGTTAGTGAGGACCATACTTTTTTGGACCTCATGGACTGGCACTAAAAAAAACAAAAAAACAAAAAAAACAAAGAACTGTACCAAATAACAGAAAGGACGTCAATTAAGGGCTTAACAACAGTAACAACTAAAATGGATAATACATGTAACTCAATGACATAATTAAGATGTTAACATTCCACACTACTTCAAACAATGCATTAGGAAGGACCCCCTCCCATCAATACTGGAAAGAGCAATAACAGTTACTGGACTTAAGAAATGTATTTTCCTGAAAAATCTTTTAATAAAAACTTTTTATAAATTTAAGCAAAAAGTAGCACTGACTTCTCAGTCTATGAATGCCAAACATTTTATTATATATATTATATATAAAGAAATGTTATATATATATATATATATATATATATGTGTGTGTGTGTGTGTGTGTATGTATGTATGTATGTATGGTTATTATGTATAAGAAAATTACTAATATTACCATTACCACTGGGATGTTGATTCATGCTTTTTCCAAGGATACTAATGCTAACCTACCTAAACTAGAGAAGAGCATTTTAGATGTGAAATCCCAAAGATACTTTAGGGTAAAGGAGCCATTTATAAGGAAGGAAATAAAAAGCGTGTTGTATTCAGATATCATTGAACCTATTAGATCTCCATGGAGATCACAAGTAGTGGTAAATCAGGATGAGAAACAAAAAAAAAGGGGGGTAGTCTGTCGCAGATTATTCACAAACAGTAAATCATTTTACCTTAAAAGATGTCTATCCTCCACCTAAGATTACAACGATGATTTCAGAAATAGCAAAATATAGTCTGTATTCTAAACTAGACCTAAAAAGTGTGTATCCTCAATTCCCCCCTACGTAAAGCAGACTTCTCTTACATGGCTTTTCAAGCCAATGATAAATTGTATAATTTCAAAAGGATACTATAGAGTGGCTGGTTTTCAAAGAATTTTGGATGAAATAATTGAAAAAGAAGACCTAAAGGGAACATTTACATATATATGATGTAACCATTTGTTATATTAATGAAAAAGAACACAACACTAACTTGGCAAGATTCAAAGAAGTGATTGAAAAGTACGGTCTTACCTTAAATGAGAATGTGTCTACAGAGTAACGAAGATAAAACTTCTGAGCTATGAAACAAGTAAAAGGACCATTATAAACATGAAAAGATGAGACCTCTGCAGGAACTCCCTCCTCCAGGCAATATAAAAGCTCAGCTGGGAATAGTCGCAATGTTCATTTATTACAGTCGTTGGATCCCAAACTATTCACTAAAAATTCACGTGCTAAATAATAACACTATATTCCCCTTACCTGCTAAAATAAAAAATTCTTTACATTATTTGGATTGTTAACCTAATCTTCATTGCCATATTCACAACGTTTTGGCCAATGTACAGCTCCAGCCTTCTTTAATTTTGAACCAAACCCTTTATTTTGTCCACCAGAGTAGATTTTTCTAGTTCTATGTGCCATGCCTCTTCCAGATGTCTCAGTTATTTCTGTGTAACACAACACTTCAAGTTTTTTGGTTCAACACTGCTGTAGCCTGGTACTGAACTCACAACTCTTTGGGTCTACTCAATGAATCACAGTTGATTCAGATGGAGGCTAAGCTTAGCCTCCATCTGAATCAACTGCTACTTACATGGAGATTTGCATATGAATACAACAGAGAGTAGATGCCCGGATAATAGAAACATTATTACAGTAATGTACATTACACTTTAACAAAACATCTAAATAGAAACATTATTACAGTAATGTATTACACTTTAACAAAACATCTAAATAGAAACATTATTACAGTAATGTACATTACACTTTAACAAAAACATCTAAATAGAAACATTATTACAGTAATGTACATACACTTTAACAAAACATCTAAATAGAAACATTATTACAGTAATGTACATTACACTTTAACAAAACATCTAAATAGAAACATTATTACAGTAATGTACATTACACTTTAACAAAACATCTAAATAGAAACATTATTACAGTAATGTACATTACACTTTAACAAAACATCTAAATAGAAACATTATTACAGTAATGTACATTACACTTTAACAAAACATCTAAATAGAAACATTATTACAGTAATGTACATTACACTTTAACAAAACATCTATAACCCAAATTGAACATCTATTCCTCACATAATATTAATATAATTTTTTTGTCTTTAAAAATTTTTCAGTTCTCTCTTGATATTTACTTCATACCAAAAAAAAAAGTTTAAAGTCTCCAGTCACCCAGTGAGGATCAAATTTGTTACAGTAGTGATGATTTGTTAACTATTGCTTCTCAACAGAGGTACTCATTGTTATTTACTAGTTTACACAAGGTTACAGAAGTAGAGCACCTGGTGAGGATCAAACTTCCTATACTAACAAATTAGCCTACAAGTTTTCTAACCATTTTACTAAAGTAAACACTGTAGGTATTTACTAGTCAGGCACAGTATGAAGTCATCCAATGATGATTAAACCCATAGTAGTAATGATCAGTTAGACAAGCTTGTTGGCCATTACATCAATTTCTTTCAGCTTATTCTTTAATCTTTCTGTACCAAATCAAGCATATTGCATCTTTTATATATTTCTTATAATAATAATAATAATAATAATAATAATAGCTCATTTTCTGTGTATGCCTGTCTGTTAGGGTGACTAGCTGATCCTTGTCACAGATTCTTGCTCAAGCAAATTTGTATTTTGTTCAGCATCCACAAGGCCAACTTGTGGTTTATACGGCAACTATGCTGAGCAGATGTTAGTTACAGTTTTGGGTGCTTCGGCTTTACAAATGTAAGCCCAGTACTAGATTGGCAGATAGGTCTCATCATTTTACCGTTGAAATGGCTAGATGCTAACAGTTTCTTCTCATGCACATCTCATCTGTGGAACTCTTTTATGGTTTCTTATTTTCCAGCCAATTTTGATCTTTAAAAATTTAAATGTAATGTCAATAATTATTTTCTGTTTCTTTAATTCCTGTTCGTTTACTGACCTCTCTCCTTAATAAAGTTTTTTCTCAGATTTTTCACATTCAGTACCCCCCCCCTGCATCTTGGTGGCTTTATTGCCTTGCTTGGGGTGAATTGATTAAAAAAAATATTGTATTAATTTGATATTAATAGCCAATATAACTTAAGATTACAATAATTACTGTTACTTGATGAATATCAATTAACTAGAAATTGGTCATATTAAATAATCATAAGTACAGTTCCTATGCTTTCTGGCAGTATTATTATTATTATATATATATATATATATATATATAGCTGGCCACACATATTTGAGGATACCCATCTACTAAGGAGACTAGCCAATTCCTATTGCAGACACTCGCTCAGGCACATTTTTGTGTTTACTCAATACCCACAGAGCCCACTTGTGGTTTATACTGCAACTATGCTGAGCAAACCTTAGTTACAGTTTCTGGGAATGAGCATGTTATCTAGCTTGATCAAAAATTTGAACAAGGCCAGCACGCTCAAACCCTCGGCCACGATGACTTGTGACAGCACAACTATCAACGGCCCCCAAGGGTTACGTCTACCCAATTTCACTCAACCAGTGAAATGGTTTTCAGGAACTTTCCAAAGGTGCTGCACACTGGGAACCATCCCTCCAGTCTAATAATATCAGAAAGTTTCCTTCCTGACAAATCGACCATGGTGAAATTCAAACCCAGGTCTCATGGTCAGAAGGCAAACGTTCTAACCACTCAGCCAGTATTAAAGAAGGGTTAATATGGTAAGAGTTAATTATGGTTAAGTTAAGGTAAGATTACAGAAAAAACAATGTCAAAACATGTCTTCATTAACCTTTCAGGGAAATTAATAGATGCAACACTTCATGAATGAAAATTATTTTTCAGCTAAAACTAAAAAAAAAAAAAAAAAAAAAGTATTAAATCTTTGGTTTGTTTGGTTTGGTTTGTTTTACAGCATATCAACACCTTTTTATTTAATACCGATTAATTATTTGTTATTTAATACCGACAATATTTTTATTGCTGGTAATTTTTTTTTTTTTCAAAAATGTACTGCTGGTAATAATTTTTTCCTTCAAAAATTCATTGCTAGTAATAACCTTTTACAAAAATGTATTGCTGGTATTAAAACTTATTTTTACACTTTCATAGTGTTTTGACCCCAGTTTGGGGGTCAACTATTTGCCTATTGCTGGGACCCTAACAGGTGCTACCACCCTTGGTCAGGGTGAATCTGAGAACACCAGCAATTAAGAGGCGGTTCCATGCTCCTCAAAACCACCTGATCAGAAGCTTTGCTGTTGGACATTTTACCCAGGAGGAGGCACGGTGGAGTAATGGATAGTGGCTTGGATTGTGGAATCAGAGAACCACGTTCGAATTCCAGTTGAATCTATTAATTCACTTACATGCTAATACCCTTGGGAAAGGGATGAATTTTCTTCTTCTCCAACGATCAGGTTCTATAGCCTTGGATGGCAACTGGTTTACCGCAGAAAGAAATGGCAACCTACTGTGGGAAAAAATCTGCCTTGTCAGTCATGTATCAAAAGATACATGATAGTCTATGTGTGTATCTCACGTGGCACATAACTGACCCAGGACGGATTAAATCTTTAAAAGATACAATGCAAAGAAAGAATAAATTTGATGATAATTATGAAACTTGATGAATGTTGTATTCATAAGCAAGCAATGAATTAAGCAAACATAATCTGTGACAGAAAAAGAACAAGAGAAAATTAGTATAAAATGTAATCATACCTCAGACAATATTCCTTTTTGAAGTAAAGCGGATTATTGGAAAAATGAAAATAGTGAACATCATTTCAAAGAAGTCAAAAAGAAATGTTGCTCACTATTGAGTTATGAAGCTAGAGTTTGTGTTGTGAATAGTTCTTTTATACATAGTCAATATCCACATAAAAAATTCTCTTCTTAAACAATATAGACATTATATTCCAATGGAAGAAATACAGATATAAGAATACAAAGGATTTGAGACAAATTATACCAATGGAGGACTATCTGGCAAACCCCTTGGATAGGCTGCTCAGATTTTACTTAGCACATGCTGGAGATTCATACAAACATTTTGCATGCTATGATTTAAACACAAGCTCGTGGTGATATCATGGTTTCCAATAATAACCAGAGTTGTAAAACAAGAGAGTTAATTTAGATTATTATTTTTCAAAAACTAGATTGATCATCTAGCTGAATGGAGTATAATACAACAAACTTACATTATTTCCTTTTTCATTCCAATGATTCATTTTTTTCCTTGATTTTTCTTATACATTTTGTTTCTTTTTTTTTTCCTTTCTACTCATTTTTATCTTTCACATTCTTTCTCCTGCTTCATTCTTTCTTATCTCTTCACTTCCATCTTTGTTTTTTTATTTCTGTTCAGCCTCTTTTCTTTGTTTCTTAGTCTCATTATCCTTTGTTAAGAAATAGAAACATTGAGTTTCCTTGGAAAATTGTTCAAATTCAGTTGTTTCAGATTCCTTCTAAGTTAAATTACTTAAGAAGGTTAAATTTGAATTCAACAAAATAAAAATTAATACACGTAAAGAATGAACCTTGAAGGTTCATTCTTTACGTGTATTAATTTTCTCAGGAAATCAAGAAAGTAGCTTTCAGAAAGCAGTTTTGTAAGAGAAGGAAGTTTTAAAGCAATAAAATATGAATCATTAAACCACTGAAAATACCCAGATTAAAATAAATCAGTTTTTACTATAGTCACCTTTTCAAATCTTTTGGATTCCAGTTCTGCAAGCACTATATATTTTGTGCATCAAAAATTGTTAAATCTTTCTAAAATTCCACAGAAATTAAGCAAAGATGTAAATTTGATTGAAATCAATCCAATATTTATTTTTAGCAGAAACATCGAAACCCATATACAGAAATTAATTCTTACAGATAATACAAGCATATTTTCTGTTCATCCTCCTCCAATTATTAAATCATACACTATTATATTTTCCTTTGTTCTCTTGCAATTCAGTAATTCTTGCATGAGTACATGTGGGTAATTGAATGACAAAATGAAAAAATTCCGCAGCCTTTTGATGTTCTTCCATTCTTACAAGTCACTCCCTTGCATTCCTTGACACAATCTCAAACTGCATAGGACAGAATACATACACATCTAAGTCATGATTTCTTTGGAGAGGGACCTGATTTAGAATGTTGTATAGATTGAAAATCCTCTGAATCTTTTCCAATGTACCCCTTAAGCATGGCAGACAGACCCTTATCCTTGACTCTTCTGTCCCCGCTTGTGAAAAGTATTTTTTACCCTGAAGAGTGATCATCTAGCACTGATCATCTCCTGTTGGTTGACATTTATGAGTTCAGTCCAGTGTTTTGGACAGCAGAGACAAACCCTTTTCTTGTATGGATGGTGCCTTAGATTAAAGTGCAAGTTAAAACATATTTGGTTCACTTGCGAGTTCAATCCCTGGGTCTGGTAGTGCTGAAAAGTAACATACTCTAGTTCACTGGAAGAAACAGACAATCGACACAGAGGTAAATCAGGCTGGTGTGTATTAACTGAGATGAAATATTCCCAGAGGATGGAATGAGAACAGTCTATTTCCATTGATTGAATAAAGGGTTTGGTGCAAAATTCTGAGTAAAACAACAAGCACCTGAAGAAAGTCAGAGAGTAGAACAATCAAAATGTAAATGTAACAGCCAAGATAAGCATGCTGGTCTGAATAGTAAATTATTTACCATATATGCTCAAGTATAGTATGGAGTTATTATTTTTTATGCAAAAAATTTGGGGTTAGGGAACACTATACACATGTAATTTTTTGAAGAAGTTAAAAATGATGCCTGAATCATAAAGAGATTAAAAATCATCATTTATATAAGGTATTTGTTGATTTTAAGTGGCAGAGATAATAGATGAGGTTTTACTCTTCATATAGCAAAAAAGGTGAATAAATTCATGCTATGTAGGAGGCAGGCCCAGAGTAAAGGAGCTACTATAGTCAGACATGAACAAAAACAAAAGTACAGTATCTAAATCTTCGTATCAGATATTTTACTGTAAGTGGTTTTTCTCACCATTTTGGGGTAGCTTTGTACCAAAACAAAAAAAAAAAAAAAAGGATTAAAATCATTTATTTGCTATATATATGTCCAGGATGATACCCAGTAGTGCAATATTTGACTACGGTAGGCCGAGTAGTACTGCTCAGAATAGGAGTTGCATTATACATGAGCTATTTAACAAAATCAGGTTTGCCACAAAAAAAAAAAAAAAATTCATGTGTGTGTGTGTGTGTGTGTGTGTGTGTGTGTGTGTAACGAATGCATGGCCGCAATTTTCGACAGATTTGCACCAAAATTTACATGCACATGCTCCAAGTTAGCAGGAAGGCCAAGACAGACTTTGGATTTCCCAACTCCCATTGATAGTGGAAATAATTGATTTTTTCATGCTTCTACGGCAATTTTCATGTAGTTTGCGGCCATTTTCTACTGGCCAGAGTGAGAGCCAATAGCTGGCTGCCACGAATAGGCAGGAAGATTCTATTGGCCAGCGTTAGAGCCAAAAGCTGACTAACATGAATGTTAACTAGCATGCTAACATGCAAAAAAATAATTGACAGCTGCATTCATCACAAGTGGGAAAAATTTAAATCTGCATGGCACTTTACTCCAATTGGCTCATTCGCTTGCTTAAACTCAACTTTAATTCCGATTCCACAGAACTGGGTTAGGTGTGAAAAAGTATTTGTTAACATTCTTTTTTCATTCGGTTTTTCCAGTTACGAGTCCTTTTTTAAAGCTAATCATTTTGTGTTCATTTTGTTTAGTTCTTTTTTCGTAACAGATTTAATGTTTAGTATAGAGCTTAGAAAATTCTCAGTGTGAGATAGGCAAGAAGTAAGGCATGTAGCAACATCAGCATGGCAAAGGGCACTCCTTTAAAGGCAAGGAAGGGCAAAAATATTTTAAGTCAAGTGATAGCGATTGCTGTATGAGTCATACAATTTTTTAATCAAACACAGGCAACGCCGGGCCATGCTGCTAGTACATCAATAGATATATGGTATTCTTTAGTTTCAGATATAAAGGATTGCTGTGGATCTTAAAAAAACACACTCAAAAGAGAAACAAGATATTGTAAAGTTTAGGAACACAATGTTGGAAATTGTGAAAAAGTTGAACAAAGATCATAGAATAATCAACAAAGAATTTGGAAACATTGGCACAATTCAAAAAACTGGTTTTAAGATTGTTCCAAAAATAGATTAGAAGACAATTAAAAGCAAGAAAAATGGATTGACCAGAAGAAAACATTTCAAGAAGTTGATGTTTCAAATATAAGCAAAAAAAAATATGCTATTAAAAACATTGGCTAAATACAAATGAATGTGGAGCTACATTGGATGGAACTGGTGGTTGGTTGTGTCCATCACAGAAATAGTCAACCAATACAATTTAGAAGACAACAGTGGGGAGGTGGAGTAATATTTTGGTCTAGTATTGTAGGAAATAAGATTATAGGGTCTTTCAAAATTGGTTGGAGACTTCATGGAAAAAAGATATATACGTGTCATCTATGTCTTGACTAGATCTTAGGTCCTTCATGGAAATAGTCAACCAACACAATTTAGAAGACAACGGAGGGGGAGTAATATTTTGGTCTAATATTGTAGCACCTGACAATTGCATTAATATAAATGCAAAGAATTAGTAAAAGTTATTTGATGAAACATTATTTTGGGTGGTACAAATCATAACCAAGAAGCTTTACACTAAAGAGTATATTTGTGCAAGACAATGCTCTGTAAGCAAAAGAAAAAAGATGCCAAAATTAATGGAATTGATCCCAGCCTCTCCACATATGAATCCAATAGAATGTTTTAGGTCCATGTACTATTCTCATAGATGCATATGAGAATAGAAAACAATATTAAAACAAAGAAAATCTTTGGAGAGCAATAAAACCTGCATCAAGTAATACTAACATTGAAACTGTAGAAAAGTTAATGTGAACAAAAAATTGAAGATTATAGAATTTCAAGGAGCTTATTTTAATGTAAAATATTAAAATAATATTCAGCTATGCTGAATGTTATATTAATCAAATATGTTTCTCTAGCTTATATCTTTTGGATTTATTTATAAATAAAAAATTGTTATATTCATTTTGTTTGCCTAATAAAATCTGACATCTACAAAAGTTATCAATATTCTATATAAGTATAAATATTATAAGCTGAAACTCAGATGATAGATTACTCATATAAATATGCTGAAAATTTAGGACAAACTAAGAGAAATAAGAGTCTGTCTATATTTCTGAAATGAGGTATTATGTACAGTATTTACATTAGTTGGACTATTGTCCTCATCTTGTCGCCATATTTGTCACAACGTTGACGGCCGAAACAGTGTGACAAATATGGCAAAAAAGATGAGGACAATAGTCCGACTAATGTAAATACTGTAAGAGAAATAAGTAACAAAACATGAATTGAACAAGTAAAATATTTGAAGAAGCTGGAGTTGTAAATATAAACAGAAAATATAAAGAAAATTGAAAGCACCCAAAGTACCACCTTAAAGTAAACAACACAAAAAGAAATGTATAAGGTGGGAAAATAAATACATGAAAACTGATTTCTCAACAGTAATTTTTCATAATAAACACAATTAGAAGACAACAGAGGGGGAGGGGGAGTAATATTTTGGTCTAGTATTGTAGCACCTGACAATTGCATTAATATAAATGCAAAGAATTAGTAAAAGTTATTTGATGAAACATTATTTTGGGTGGTACAAATCATAACCAAGAAGCTTTACACTAAAGAGTATATTTGTGCAAGACAATGCTTTTCATATTTTGCAAAGTTAACTATTGCCCATCTTGCCAAAAGAGTTTCAAAGATGCTAAATTAATAGAACAACCCCTTCCACCAGCCTCACGGGGATATTAATTCAATAGAAAACTTATGAGTCATCGTTAAAAGAGATATCTTTGATAATGGAAATCAATATTCATGCAAAGATCTTTTGGAAGCAATAAACAACTGCTGCAAGTCAAAACAGTAGAAAAGTTCAAATCAATGAGTGA
This sequence comes from Acanthosepion pharaonis, assembly GCA_903632075.3. NCBI lineage: Eukaryota > Metazoa > Mollusca > Cephalopoda > Sepiida > Sepiidae > Acanthosepion > Acanthosepion pharaonis. The sequence continues at coordinate 162,433 of CAHIKZ030000753.1, read as the reverse complement.
AAAGACTGATTAAGGTTACAGAATTTCAAAGAACCTATAATAATACATTAAAAAAAAAAAAGAAAATAATTTATCCAGATATTTGAAATATTGTGTTAATCAAATATATCTTTTCTTTTTTGGCTTATTTCTGAAGAAAACTTTATCTTACACTTTGTTTACTTGATAAAATTTGACAGACAAAAAAAAAAAAAAAAAACAAGTGAGCAATATATATTTAATAAAAATAGACATTAAAAGCTGAAAGCTACACAATATATTGCTCGTATAAATATATACTGAACATTTTATCAAAATAAGTTGGTTAGTACCAATTTTATTCTGAAAACATTGACTTGCATAATAAAATCTAACAATGTAGATATGACAAAAATCAGTACATGGCATGTTTTTTGTATAGCAACAATTGCCAGCACCTCCTGACAAGTGGACAGAATGAAAACAAAAATGTTCGTCTACTAAACACCACATTCAAGGTGCTGGATATAACACCAATCAGCTTAGTGGCAAATTTTATTTGTATTAATCCTATATATATATATATATATATATATATATATGTGTGTGTGTGTGTGTGTGTGTGCTGTAAGTGTAAAAATATGATCTATATGCTAAAAGTTTTGTTTACTCCATTTATTTAAATATTTTGTTTAATTTTTAAGCTTTCATTATTTTGTTAAATATTTTTTCTTTCCTTTACCTTCTTTTATTTCTTAAAAAGCCATATTATTTATCTACTCTAAAGTATTGTTAAATTATGTTTTCTTCCTCATAGGAAATATCAGCCATTGGACGTCAACATTGTAGCAAACTTTTGTTTCAAATATGTCTGTATTCATTGCAATTTTAAATCTGTGTTTCATGACCTCTTACTTCGCATAATCTATTTTGATTGGTTGAACCGATTATAAATATAACGTGTCTTCCAACTTTACAATTCTATACTTTCCTTATATTTTCTTTTTTCTCTTCTTTTTCTCTATAAAAGAGATTATATCTTCTGTCTTTCTCTCTTGCTCTTTTTCTTTCACAGGAAAAGAGGTTGTTTGTAAGTAAATCCTAATAATTGTCTTAATCGGTCATTCACCAACACTTGATGAGATGTGATAAAACACATCAAAACATGAGTGCATTTATGTAGCAGTTTTCTACATGTTTGAATGTAATATCCCATAATAAAGAATATTGCTCTACTATTGGATTGTATTGAGCTCTCTTTTGAATTAGGGTTATGAATGTTGGAATTTATATCCGATTCATTCTCATTTCATATATATATATATATATATATATATATATATATATATATATATAATATATATATATATATATATATATATATATATATATATATAAAAGTGTGGGCACTCATGCCAGCACTGAGTGGGGAAAATCTGTTTCATGCTTGAATGCAATCTTCAGTCCATGTGGGTTTGGTTAGAGTTCAACAATTCATATATGTTGGTCATTGGTACATTATAGGTAGCAAGATCAGTTATTGTTATTTATATATATATATATATATATATATATATATATATATATCAAGAACAATTTTATGGAAATCTATAACAAAGTGGAAAATGTTTTGATGTGAAGTGTTTCATCCTTTGAGACTTCATTGGACAAAAGGATGAAATGCGTTATACAAAATTTTTTTTCACTTTGTCATAGATTTCCCTAAAATTGTTCTTTATATATAAAAAAATTATATATTGTTTTCCACAGGTATATGAAAACAAAAACAATAAAGAATTATTTTAAGTTTTACTTTTTTATGCCTATAAAGTTTGTTGGTTTATTTTCTTCAGATTCAATGAGACATTACAGAAAATTTTTAACTAATAATGGAAAAAAAAGATATTATTAGTGAAAATCAAGATCTTGAAAAGGCAAATCTAAAATATCGATGTAAATAGGAGATTGCTGTAATGTTTATTTTCTGTTTTTTTGTATTCGTTCTAATAAAATCATTAAACCCAACCAGAAAATGACCCACTGATGAGTTTATCATTTTGTTACAATCAACAGACAGGAAAGATTTGTAGAAAAGAAAAAAATACTGTTCCTGTTTGTGGCAAAGAACAAAGAACAGAATAAGGAAACTAAATATATTGATTGGGCACTCAAAGATAGAGGAATGGAAATGATGCCAAAGAAAAAGAGGGCAGTGTTAAAGCAGAAAGTTTTCTGGAATCGGTTCATTCTTTTCTTTCTCTTTTCAGTTAAACAATCAAAAATCAAAGATCTGTAAATTATACAGATCAGATCAAACTTTTTGCAGGCAGCATTTGTTTTTTTTTTTAAGTCATTGCTTGATTTTTACTACAAAAAGATCTTGATGTTTTTATAAAATACTTATTTGATTTGATTTTTTTTTAACAAATTACCATCATAATAATATCAATTGACTATTTCGATAAAGACAAAGACTTCACAAAAAATTCACTGTAAACATAAACAACAGTAAATTTCACAAATGATTCTCAAAAATAATTTCCAAAATAGTAAAGTTACCAAAAAGTGCCACATTCCTCCATATTGTCCATAGAATAGTTTGATTTTAAAGATCTTATCTACAAATGTCATTTTTTTACATCTCAAAGCAATAAATCAAAAACCTACTTATTTATCAAATTTCATAAGACTTACAACCATATCATGTTGGAACACTGGTTTTCATTTGATCACCAAAGTTAAGCAATGTTGAGTCTGGTCAGTGCCCTCTTCGGATTACCAGGTTCTGTAAGCTTGGATATTTCAGTGACTTGGAATGAGAAATTGGAGAGTTGAGTTCCAATTCCAGTTAGGTTCATTATATTCACGTATGCACAAATACCCTTGGTAAAGGCATGAATTCATCTTCTCTTCCAGCCCTACTATTTAGTCTATAGCTCAAATAGTAGTTTTATAAAAAAAAAATCATTATCCCCCAAAAATTATTACAATCCAAAAATATGTTCTGGCTTTAAATAACCTATAAACGGTTGATAAGTCATAAAAAAAAACCAAATCAATCAAATTTCAAATGTTGGTATATTGATATTTTCTAAGGAAATCATATATATAAGCACATAGCAGAGTGGTTAGAGTACTAGCATTCCAACCATGAAACCTGGGTTCAAATCTCACCATGGTTGATTTGTCAAAGAAGTGACTTTTTGATTATATTAGTACAGGGAGATGATACCAGGGTGTGGCACTATTGAGAAGGGGCTGAAAATCATACCACAAGTTGATTGACAAAATTGTTCAGCAGCCAGCTGTGCTAGAATGAAAAGTCATCATGACCACACTCTGCCTTGTTCAGGTATTGATAATACCAGATTGTGTGCTCTCTCCCACCCAGATGCCTGTAACTAAGGTCTTCTCTGTGTAGGTGCAGTATAAACCACAAGTTGATTATGTAGGTAGAGAAGAAACACAAATGTCCCTCAGCAGTAGTTTGAAAAAGGGATTAGCTAGATATCCTAACAAACTTGGAAGCATATAACTATTGTTATTATTTTATTATATAAAAACCATAGTGACTACATATTTATCAGTAACACAATTTAGTTTCACTTCCTACAATGAGATATTCCATTATTGTGGTAACAGAGCATCATTTGGCACCACTCAAAGTAAACATTACCCTGTTACCACATCAACTCAATATCTTAACTAGTGAGACTAAATTGGTAATATATTCTTTTATTCTTTTCTTTTGTGTTAAATTTCTTTAGATATTTTTACTTTTAGTGGCATAAAATGCTGAATTCTTTCTTATATGCAACAATTGTAATGATAAAAATCCTAGATTATCCATATAGAAAATACAACCAACCAATACAAATGCAAAATTACTTAAATATGGTCATCAGTTATTGATAAACTAGTCTCCTAAGACAAGGAGAAGTAGATGCTTCAACTTAGAGATATATTTATGAACCAGATATCATCAAAGTTTTTACCATTATCAATGTTAATTTTGTTAGCAAGTGTGCAATTCTGTATGTAACAAATTTCTTCATGTTAAATTAAAAAAAAAAAAAAAAACTTTTTTTTTTTTTTTTTGCAGAATCACCAGAAACCTCCTTCAATTCTTATTTGGAGGGACCCCTGCCAAAAAAAAAAAAAAAAAAAATAAAAATTTTTTATTGACTCAAAATTCTATTACATTATTCACACTGTTATCCTCATCTTCATTGCCATATTCACAATGTTTTGGCCATTGTGCGCACCAGATTTCTTTTCAAACCAAACCCTTTTATTTCGTCCACTGGAGTAGATTGTTCTAGTTCCACGTGCCATGTCTCTTCCAGATGTCTCAGTTATTTCCCTTTAACTCAACTTTCCAAGTTTTTGGTTCACCACTGCTGTGGCCTAGTATTGAACTCACAACTCTTTGGATCTAGTCACTGGATCTAACCAATGTCTTTATTCACTGGGCCATGTGTCCTTGAGGACACAAAAATTCTATAATTATTTAAAATTCTATAATTATTATTCCCACTTCAAACAACAACACATTTTATCATATTTCCTATTTAAGAAATGAAGAAAAAGTGATGTCTTCTTTTTTTGTTACTAAAAATTCTTTTTATAGCCTTCTGGCTTTAACTTAAATCGACAAATTAACTTAAGGTAGATTTCTTTTCATCAAGCTGGAAGTGAAGATACCAACAATTACCAATACAAATGCATTTGTTTTGTTTTTTGGTTCATTTCTCTTGGTCCAAACAATATCAATTTTTCTTTCTACGGTGCATGTCAACAAGAAAATAACAAAGAAACGACAACATATAAATAGTTTTACTTTGCAAATACTATTTTTTATGGTTTTATAATAGAAACATGTATGAACATGCATAGGCTCAATTAACCAATAGTTTTTGAGTTAACCAGTCATTTAATCAACATTTTATGATTGTCCAATACAATAAATTCATTGAATTAAATTAAGATTTATTTTTAAAACAATCATGGCTGACATGACATCATCATTCAGTGAGAATATATAAAAAGGAAAATCTGTCTTCAAAACACTGTCCAGGTTTTAGCTTCATTTTAAACTAGTGTTGGCAGAATTGATCATCAAATTTTGCACTTTTTGAACATAATATGAGAAAAGAATGACAGAAGAGAGAGAGAGAGAGAGTGGGTGAATATAGAAGACAGAGTGGGTGAATGAGAATGAGAGAGAGAATAAAGACTGAATAAGAGAAAGAGTGAATGAAGAGAGTGAATGAATAGCAAGAGAGAGAAATGAATAAAGTCAAGGTGAATGACAGAAGAGAGAGAATGAATAAAGAGAAGGAAGCCAATATATAAAGCAAATAAAGAAAAGGAATGAGAGAACATATATATATATATATATATATATATATATATTCTTTGTTTTTTGTAAAGATCAAAGTATCATTTTTTTTTCTATTGAAAATTTTTTTTAAAAATTTGCTTATACTCGATATAAAATTTTCATGTCAATGCAATTTCATTTTCATGTTTTTAAACATCACAGGCACAAGCAAAAAGAAAATTTAATCCTTAAAAATGCTACATTTACATTCCTCAACCAATATGTTTACATTTGTTCACTTCTGACTATTTGTCTATCGGCAACTGATCCACTCACCAAACTATTCGGCTATCTTTTAATCAACCCGCAGACTCCCAGGTAATTGCTAATAAACCTCCTTAAGCACTACCAAGACAGTTAATTAATCACTAATCAATTTATTAAATTACATATTCACCAATCAAGCTAAACATGTTAATATACCTTTCTATTGACATAGCTGTCAAATTCTACTGGTTTTAGCAACAGCAGTCATTCATTTACTTAATTTGTTATGATAAAAATATTTTAAGCTTGTAAGATTACCTGGCATTGCCGAGGTTAGAATAGATTTTAGAACCATCATTAGCCATGATATATATATATATATATTTTTTTTTTTAAGGCAACAGATGATGATGAAAATAAAACAAATATTATAAAGCCAGAAGGTAAGCAATCCATTTATTTGAACTTGAAATCCATTTCAGTTCGGATCAGAAGGAGATAACCTTTACTCTTACTGTAATTGAGCAGAACTACTTTTTAAAAAGTATGAATGGCAACATGAAAAACAAAAATGTTAAGTCTACATATTAAATTTCAGGAAGAGTAAACGGTAGTTTCAGAGTTTTTAATGTCACTGACAAAGACACGCAGAAAAATAAATTAGGGGAGAAAAAAGATAAGTCAAAACAAATGTCACTCATTCCCACACAATCTCTGAAGTTAAGCAACATCAAGACTGGTCAATAGCTAGATGGGTGATTACTTGAGAATACCAGGAGCTGAAGGCTTGGATGTGCAAATGGTATAATGAATAATGGCTCAGAATCAGAAATTGGAGATCCAATTCCAGTCGAATTATATTAACTTATGTGCAAATACCCTTAGGAAAGGTATGAATCCAGCTCTTCTCCCCCCAGCTATGGGTTAATTAGTAAGAGTTATATCAGTAAATTATTATTTCCAAAAAATTCCTACAGTCTAAAAAAATAAATTTGAAAAAAGTTGATAAACCATAAAAAACAAAATCAATTAAAAAAAAAAATCAAATGCCAATCATTGGATCTTGCACCAAAAATGCATCTTACTGAATTTGCATAAAAATAACAAGTATTCTCACAAAACAAAAATAACTATAGAAGATATGATGAATTTTACTTATGGTTAAATTAGCAGCTCATCTGAAAAATAACATATATTGTTAACTGGGGCAAGGAATGGCTTGTTAATTTAAACACTTCCAAAACAAAACTGCTCTCTATTAATCGCCTGAGAGAACCCTTTCTGCCTTTCATTGGCATGGCTGATGCTAACCTCCTACTTTCAATATATATGAATTTTAAATTCTGGCTGTAGAGAGACTAAAATAAAATAATTATTTTAGTGCAAACTGCATTTGATCATGAAGGCAAAGTTTCCATTTTTTTTTATTATAATCCACTGACTTTACTGCTACTCCACCATTAGCATGCATCACTTTAGTCATTTTCTGAATTAAATTTGAGTAATACAAAAAAAAAAAAAGCAGATGAAAAACAAAATTTTGCAATTCTTATACTGGGAATGTTTTAGCAAGCTATTCTAACAGTTTCTTTTCTCACGCTTCTCACCTGTGTAACTCCTTTCCGATTTCTTGCTTTCCTGTCACCTATAATCTTTAAAATTTTAAATGCAATGTCAATTGTCATCATCTTCCTGAATTCAGTTCCTTTATTGTCTTTTCCTCACTCCTCCCCACTAAAATTTTCTCATTCTCTTTCACTCCCTGTAACCCCCTGTGTTCTAGTGGCATTATCCCCTCATCTGTGGTGAAATGACTAAAAAAAATGTTTTTACATTCATGGTGAAAGTAATAAAAAAAATCTTGAAAAAGGAATTGACAGTAGTTAGGAATTAATGATGCAATATATATATATATATATATATATATATATATATATATATATATATATATATATATGCAAACCATGTTAAAATGTATGCAGTGTTGAATCTCACAAAACCTAAAAGTTATTTTTCCATGCACGGTCAGATGTAACCAGGATTAAAGCAATACTTAACTTAGACATTTAAATGCTGTAATGTAAACAGTACTCAGATGTAGTTTCAGTAAAATAACAAAACCAACAAATCAGAATTAAGGATTCAATGTTAGCCAATCAAACGGAAGATCGAAAATCTAAAATTGTGTTCAATTTGAGCCTATCCTTACCGATATAAGCAGAGGAGAATCACTATTTAAACAGATAGCAGTATAGCAATAAAAGAGAAGCATCAGGAATGACAAATCTGCTCTACACATCAGTACTGTAAAATACCGTACACTACTCCCAGAAGAAGAATCTGACACGAGGACTAAGCCCTGCCAATTGATAATTGGATTTATTTGAAAGTACAAGCTTCTAATACTAAAATCAAATATGTTCCTGAAAACCTTATACGTGTGATTTATGACCAGCGCTTGTCATTCCCGCAACAAACTGATTGTTCTGAGAAGGACTTCTTTTTCTTTTCCATAGTGCCAGTATTTCGCCAAATGAATAGTTCTTATTTTTTTTCGATAAATCCATGTTTGTGTTTCTTCATGTTTCTATAGTTAGAGGTGTTGCTACCTTAGGGCTGACAAAATAAATCATAGCTCTCCCACTCTCTACAACAGTTATCAGATTTTAATATGCAAGTCAATGTTTTCACAATAAAACTGGTATTACCAAACCAATATTTTCAGGATATATTTATGTGATAAATATAACATGGGAATTTCAACTTACTGTATGTACTCATAGATAGGTCACCCCACTGAATAGGTCACACCCTTAATTTATGGCTTAATAATTGATGATTTATTGTTGACTGACAAATAAGTTGCACTATAATCTGGAGAGTTACACAGCCCTTGTTAAACATAAGAATTATCAGATATCTACCTTTATTTCAAAATTTACAATTATTAATACACTTTTGCAATTAAAATATATTTCATTACTCATACAAGTAAAGAAGTAACTGTTGTACCTGTATTTTTATATTTACCACATATTATTTTTATATCAAGTCAATTTGACAAAAAAAGAAATAAATACAGAAGAAAATGTTACAGTACATTTAGAAAAAAGAGTTTATCTATTTATATATCAAGTTACAGTTTTAAAATTAATACAGAACTGAATCCAAAGAATTCTTCTTCAGATCTTCATTATCTTCACTGTCAAACATCATTCTTATTTCTGCTGATCAATTTCCATGTTCTTCTGCATAATTTAGTACTTTTAATTTAAAACCTGCTTTATAACTCTTTCTTTTACTCAAGATTAGGGTTTGCAACAATTAAAATTATAAACTATAAATTTGGCGACCAACTATATCACTGTGCAATGCAAAATAGTGAAAACGTTTTTGGTCCTAGATTCATGCGTTTTGTTATTTGTAAATAAAACTTAAGAATGCCTTTTAAGAAATTATCTCATAAAGAATATATTTCATTAAGTCATATTTTCCAGCGTATTTTTGAGAAAATATATATATTTTGCAGAATGAATCATGGGACTATTTTTTGTCAATAAGCATCTACATGTGGCTCCTTAACTTATGTATGCATGTTCAGGGTTTCTATATCAGTCTAGTACGAGGGGCCCAACCGAATGGTGACTGATAGATCAATAAATATTTTATAATTTTATTTATGGTGATGGATATAGCAGCATGAGGTAAGTTTAAAGCAGTGAGTCAGTATATATGATAAATTGTTTCTATACAGAGAAAAATCATAGCTTTAGTGTTTGGGTATCATTTCCAATTTCTCAGAAATCATGACGATAAGCTAGTGTTGTTTTTTGCATTTATGTGAAATGGATAGATCACACCACTAATATTTTTGTGAAATTTTTGGTAAAAAATTGCGACCTATCCACGAGTATATACAGTATAATATCAGTTTTAAAAATATATATATTTCCAGTTTGTTAGGTAGTGTGTGATTTTATTATGCAACTATAGAGTTATTCATAATATTGAAAATAAATAAATATAATATTGCTTTTTATTTTTTAATTTCCCATATATAAAGGCTGTTATCAGTTGTCAAAAAGATATAGCCACAAAAGCGAAACAAGATTGTCAAGTTGTCAAGTCATGGGAACATAATGTTGGAAATAACCAAAAATTTGAAGAAAAGAGTCGAAAAAGAGAAATTGAATAGATTGGCAAGGACAGGAAACAAAAAAACATGGCTTCAAAAATGTCACAAAGAGAAATTTGAGAAAAGTTAAGGGAGAGAATCCCAAAAAGTATGTTCAACAGCAAAAAAAATATCTGAAGAAATTAGTGTTTAAAATATTTAAAATATTTGTTGTTTTCATGCCTTCAGCCAAGCTATCACCTTTTAGTTAATACCACAAAGATAAATATCTAAGTTGGGCAAAGTACATGATGACTAATATATTAACAGTAATTTTTACTGATAAATGTAGAGCTAAATTGGATGGAGCTGGGTGAGAAGTTGGGTCCTTCATGGAAATATAATACTAAAACTCTAATCTTGTATATACATATATGTATCCTCAAGATACAGCTTAAATGATAACTAATTTAGGAGCATATTTTACCTTGAAACTCTGAAGAGTGCAGTGCCAAATCTCATTAAAATTAGACAAGGGGTTCTTGAACTAGGGCTGTTTTCCCGTTTTTACAGCATTTTTAATAGGAAATTCAGTATTTGTTTTCAATAGACATTCCTATATCAATCTATGTATATAAATAAACACTTGTATATTATATTCCAACTATTATTTGTGTGAAAAATAATAAACATTCATAATACATTATAACAACATTATTAAGTAAATTTAAATATGCATAACACAACATATATTTATACAATTCACTACACTAGAAATTTTTTATAAACAACTACTTGAAAGGTGAAGAGGCTATGTATGTCACATAATTTGATGATAAATAAATAGATGCATGCTGGATTGCTGTGGTTATATATTTTGAAATAAACACAAGTAAGAAATAAGTATGTATAATAAAAATACTTATTATTGTGAAAAAGACTTCACCTGTTTTAAACTCCAGATTTCCAATGTGTTAACTATGAAGCCTACTGAACGAAACCTTCTTTTACTATCTTCTATATTAATTATTAATTTTATATTTAAAGTACATTTTATGGAAGAAATTTCTTTCTGAAGTCCAGTGGAACAATAAACCTTCTTTTACCATCTTTAAATACAAATTAAAATGTGTAATTAATAATAAAACTGAGAATATTTTTATGAACTGCTTTTAAAAGAAAAGGAATCAGCTTATTGGTGGTCAAATAGTAACTAATACAACTTAGTAAACAACAGTAGAGTAAGTAGAGTGATTTCTGGAGCTAGTATTGTAGATAGTAAAATTGAAGGTTCCTTCAAATTTGATAGTGATTTCAAAGTTTTTGGACAAAATGTTGTTATGAATGGCATAAGTGACAACTAAGAAACTTTAAGCAAAAGGGTTTTTTCATGTAATAAATGCTCCTGCAAAGCTGGCTGTTGCCCATCTTGCCAAAAGACAGCAAATTAATGGAATAGTCTCTCCAGATATTAATCAATCCAATAGAAAACTTGTGAAGAGATGATTATAAGGATGGAAAATTTCTGAGTTTCTGGGATGAGGATTTGTTACTAGTTATATGTAGACTATTGTCCTCGTCTTTGTTGTTGTTATCACAAGGCATGAAAGTAGTTAAAATAATAGCAGTGTCAATGGAAAAACCATCCTTTTGACATTGTTGTTTTTTTTGTTATTTTTTTGTGGGCACAAAGGTCCAAAGTTTGCCTTATCAATATTTTTAGTAAAATAATTTAATAATAAATGAAACTCATATATATTGCTCATATAAATATTATAAGTATTAAGTCACAATTTTAACAATATCAGTTGTTTAATACAAATTTTATTTTGAAAACATTGATTTGCATAATAAACTCTGACATCATGTAGTAATTCTAGGTTGGATCAATTTATTAATAACAATATAAAACCGATCCTCCACTTTATGTCCAGTGGAAACATTAACAGTAGAAACTTTTAACAAAAATATATCTTGGAAATTTTTCTCTCATCAGTTGGTTAATTCCGATATTATCTTGGAAACATTGATTTGTATAATAAGACCTGACAGTGAAAATATAAACAGAGGTGTTAGACAGGTGAGACTATTTTAGTAGATAGGTGAGAAAAAATTGACTGAAAACTTCAATTTCTGTCTGAATTTCTGGAATGAGGTGTTATCATCATTTACATATTTTTCACTCAGACTTTTGTCCTCATTTTTGTTGTCAATAGTCGGATTGTAAAGAATGTAAACATTGACACCTCAATGTAAACGGATACGGAGAGAAAGGATGAATTTTAAATTAGAAAAGCAATTAAGATCTTCAAAAATATCTGAACAAAATATTTAATATGCTAATGAAAATAATATTTTTCTGTCGCCAACACAAAAAAAGTGAAATAAAATAAATCAGAGATTATGTTATTTTTCCATTAAATTTTTTAAATGAACTTCTTGGAACTAAGAATTGGACAATACTTTTTAGCTAATTAGAACATTAAAGTGTTGAAATAAAGATAATTACACTAAATGAATTCTTATTCTTATTATCTAAATAGATTTCACTGTTTGACAAATAATTCTAATCAGAATAATGATAAACAGTGATAAAATAACAGTTTATAAATACAGGGTGTGGTAGTAATACCTCCCACGTAATGGTAAGAAATTAGTGGCAATGGTGCCTTCAGCTAGCTAATGTCTTACCATTATGTGGGAGGTATTTCTGCTACACCCTGTATGTCAACTACTCAACCATCTCCAATATTTATTAGAAATGTACATCTTTGTCTCTTCCATTTTTAATACACAGCTATGTACAAAATAAATTTGACTGGAGAAAATTAGGTAACAAAAATGATGTAATTATCATGACCTTGTGCCAGATTATTATTATTATTATTATATATATATATATATATATATATATAAACAAAGCACTGAACATTTTTTATAATTATTGCTGAAATTATGCTTCTAATAAGCTGAAAGTCTTTTTCAAGTTTAATAACAATGTCCATTTTAAAAGGTCCATTTGCTCATAAATTAATTTTTTTTTTTCAAGCTGTTATAAAAAGAAAAAGAAAAAGAAAGAAAAAATAAACTAAGTCTCTGTAGATCTGGTGAAAGTTTCAAGAAATTTGGTAACTCAAATTTTGAATTCTTGCCAAATAAGAAGATATTCAGAATCAATAAAAATAAAAACTGTTCAATAACTTTTTGTATTTTCTGTGTAATAAAACTTATATCTGTTATATTTTTTTTAGAAAAATAGATTTAACTTGGTTGACCATGCCACAACAAAGTGCCATCTCCTTGATAAAGCACTTAAAATATTGATTTCAGAATTAGTCAATTTGTTTTAAACATTTGAAAAATTTATAAACTTCCATTGCTGATTTCATACAAGTAGAAACAAATGAATGCCAATTTGACATGTTTATTTCAAATTAATATTTTGATAAATAAAAAAATAGGGCATTTGTTTGGGTTCAATTTATTTATGGACACACACACACAGAAATTGGCAGATGAAAATAAACATATATTCAACCAGCAACAAAAGATCAAATGTATATGGACTGGTGATATAGAATGACAAAGAACTGTACCAAATAACAGAAACTACATCACTTGACAACTACTAACAGTGACAATAACTAAAATGGATAGCACATTTGACTTGAAAATGAAGATGTTGACATTCTACACTACTTCAAGCAAAAAGGTTAGGAAAAAAATACCCATCAATAAGGGAAAGAGTGATAACGGCTACTGGACTTGATAAACTTATTTTCCTGTAAAACTGTTTTAAGAAAAAGTTTTTATAAATTTCAATCAAAAACAGTACTGGCTGCTCAATCAATGGATACCAAATGTTTTCTTATAGGGAAACAGGTAATATTACCAGCACTATAGACAAATATCTACCGAGTATAAAGTAAGTGTAGTGTCTAGTACCTAAACAGGGACATGGTCAGAGACACCTAAGTAATAATTGCCTGCAACATATTATTGCTAATCACTATTCCATATATATATATATATATATATATATATATATATATATATATATATATATACACACACAGAGTATAATTAGGCAGTAATCTTTTGTTTAAACATTAAATACAACAGACTGAGAATGTCTTCTGAGCCTTTTGGTAAGTTTCTCCTCACGTTTAATGTCAAATATAAATTGTTGTGTGTTTTACTATTTGAATCAGTATCTTCATCTCTGTAGTTATAGTCACATTTCAACTATTGTACCCTCCTTGCCATCTTCAGATATCCAACATCATACTTAGCAACCTTTCTGGAATCCCAAACTAAACCCTTTATTCAATCAACAGGGTAGATTATTCTCATTTGGCTTTCCATGCTTAGGGGAGATAACTCATCTTATTCACCTTTTTGTAACTTGTCTGTTTCTTCCACTGAGAGTTACTTTTCACCACTACCAGACCTAAAGATTAAAACTCACAACTGCTGGGAAACCTGATACATTTTAATTTAATCAGTACTTTAATACACTAATGATTTCACCACTAGATAGTCAAAGAGATGATGACAGCTAATTTCTCTTGTCATTCAAGAGATTGTATGTCTATTATTAATAATACAAAAATAAAATATATTGGTTTTTCTACATTTCTCTCAAGAAGAGATTGACTTATCTCTATGAAGAAATTACAATAGGTAAACATATAACATAAATCGATGGTGCTCCTAATTTCCGCCAGATTTTGTTTGGCAATACAGCAGTTTTCGGTCAACTGTAAAAAAACAGTTACAAATCTTGGAGACCCTTTACATTAGGCGATCCACTATTAATAAAAATTTGCTTCAATCGTCAAAATGTCTTTTTTAATTTAAACTAACGTCATCTTTGCCACGTGACACTTAAATTCTATTTCATAGTCCTCGCACGTGAACCCACGCTCATTTCTAAAAAGTTTTAAATTGAACAGTTAACTAACAGAACGAAAACGTTAGTTACTTCTCGGCTTTTTACTTTCGTTCCTTAAAGGATAGTGGTCAACGGGGGTCGAAAGAATTTAGAAGATAATTTCGGTAAGTTCTTTTACAATTTTCAACACGTGAACGATTTTTAAACGACTTATTCAACATCAGTAGAAATCCCCCCCCCCCAAAGCTCAACAGACATTCCTTCTTTCTATGTAAAAAAATATTTAAAATTTTAAATGAGCGGTTGCTGTCTGAATACGGTGTTTAACACACATGTGCACGAGTTACAGCCTACAGGCAGTTCAATACTTATTTATTTAAATATTACTCTTTTTATTATTAAAAGAAAAAGAATAATTAATTATCTATCACAAACGTCCACCAAACCAAATTATTGTTTGCTTATATAAATTTTAATTGTTTATGCTGCACACATTTTTAAATATCTTTCAATAGCATGATTCAGGATTCACGTGTTTTAACACATTTAAATTCTCTAATCTAACCACCTAAAAACAATATTTAAGATTTCATTTTTTTTTAACGTTGTATAACAGTTCACATTTAAAGGCCACAGAAAAAGAAAAAAAAACATGCGCGGACGAACGTGGCAATGAGACAGTATCTGCATGAATGCAGATTGGAGATATTTTTTAAATTTAAAAACACTATTAATAAATAATTTAAATCTTAAATATTTTCAGGTGCCTATCGAAAATAATTTGTGTTAACGAAGAGATTCAAAATATCCCTATATTTAGCAGTTATTCTATTTTTGAAATCTGTGTACTTTTCTGTGGATAATACGAGTTAAAGAAAGAAAAAAATAAATGATAATCTAACTAAACCATCTTGTACATTTCTAAATGTCCCAATTCTAACAATCGATAATGATGAAGCCAGTCTCCTGAAAAATTCTTCAAAATCTAATAAACTCTTTTGCACAAATTATCATTTCTCCAGCTGCTTTTCACTGTGACGAACACAATGAGATTAAAAAAAAAGAGAAATGAAAAGTTGTATTCTGATTCATTTTTGTCATTTTTTAAAACAAATCAATGATGAGTAATATACAAGAAGTAAATAATCCTGCAGTGTTAAATACACATGCCAAATATTTACTTCCCGATCTGCGTGATCATTTTTTGTACAATAATTAAAGAAAATTAAAGATACAATAAAAAATGCAAATATTACCGTAAAATGCTATTTTATTAACTAAGACGTAGAAGCGATTAAGAATTAATTATTATTGCTTCTTTTTTTTAAATACGTTTTCAAGGGAATTTAAAGAAACTGTGAAGCAAAAAGAAAACGCTAATATATCCAATCTGGTCTGAAAACGGTCTTTCTTCCATTAATGGTCAACAACCTTTGTGTTAGAATGAAATGGAAACCAAGCGTATCTCCAAGTTGCTTGTATTGTTGACAGGTTAAACAGTAAAATGGACTTTCTAAGAAAAACTAATAAACAGACTAGAGGTAATGTAATAATTTGAAAGAGAAAATAATGATGTATGTGTTTATTTATTGAGCATACAAGCATCTAGTTAAAGAAAGTGTGTATTTTGTTTGAAGGTGTATACAATTCAACACAACAGATCTACAAGCTAGATTGATGAATACATACGCAGTTGATAGCTACACAGACAACGTGTGTAATCAGAGGTAAACAAATATACATACATGATCGAAATAGATGTCTAACAACAACAAAAAAGTATCTGTGCATATGGGAAATGAATGATTCAAGACAAAAAAAAACCCAACTAAACAAGTTTTTTTTTTTAATTAATTCTGATTGATGTGCACATATAGATTCTAATTACAAAAGAAGGTTGGACAGGAAGAGTGATTCAGACAGGTATGTAGAGGAATGTATATCTCTGGAGGTTGACAGATGTAAATTACAGATGTTGCTAGAAAATCAGTTTTATGAATCAACAGCCAATTGGAATAATACACAAGAATAGTCACAATGTACACACTAACTACACAGTTACTTATCATTGATATATCAACGACTACAAATGGTCAGACGTAGCTGTGGATATAGGTATGAATCAACGCTTAAGGTTTATGACAAAATGCAACCATACATAAAAAAAAATACAGATGAAAGTGATTAATGTTATATTTTAAAAGAGAGGGATATGCTCACGAAATAGATAATTTCCCTCGCACAGACAGCAGGCATATTGTGTAAGAAGACTAAAAAAGAAACGGATTGAATTGAAGTGTGACATTCACAGGTGTGTAGAGAGTATAGACAAATCAAGACATTGATAGAGTGGTGTAAAAATCAAATTCATACACAATTACTACGATAGATTCTGAATGAATGAACTGGGTAAAAGAGAAGAAGCTATGAGGTACAGTTTTAAAACAGATGCAAATAATATTCCAGCTGGGATGGTGGCATAACGTCTCTCGATACACTTCAATAACCACCTCATGTCGTATATGCATCAGTCATCTGTGAGTGTACGTTAAATGCCTTACCTGCAGTGCACTTTAACGTGACAACAGGTGCACTGGGACGGGGCCCGCATCGAAGGTAATCCTTGTATGCGAATTGCGGCCGACAAGTCCCCAGGCTCCGTATCTTCGACTTCATCTGTGGCCAGGTTGAGCATTATTATTTCACAAAGCCTGTCGTCGCCCCCACAACCAAAACATGGGGCAGATAATACGGGCAGGCAAAGCAGGCTACAATGAACAGGGAAGAGAGAGAGAGAGACTGATGCTGAGAAAAAGAGATGGGAAGAGAGAAAGAGGAAGGATTGCGATTTGCCTGTAGTAGTTGTAGTAGTATCTTTGTAGTAGTAGCAGCTATATGGTAATAATAATAATACTAACACAGACGAACGAACTAAGATTGGTAAAAGAAAAGGAGGAAGTTTTGGTTTGACTGAAGTCCAGTTGCTTTTTTGTAGTAATAAAGCTACCAATCAAATCAAATAAGCATGCGACTACTACTGATAAACTGAGAAATGATCGAAGGAATAAAAAAGGCTTTTCTCATCTCTTCAATTAAATAGGCTTTTAATTTTAATAGTATCAGCATAAAATTTACTTCATGTGTCCATGTATACACGTGTATAATACACATAATTTAGAAACATTGTTGAATACACACTATTATTGTTCAATGTTCATCATTACAGTGCTATGCTCATTTGCATAAAATACCGAGTAAATGTGTGTGTGCGCGCACGTCACCTAAATAGCCAAAGATTACATTTGCAAGGATGTTCTCTCTCTACAAACACATATTCATCAGACAGAAACTAGAAAAACCAAGAAAAAAAAAACAGTTTGTTCGCTTAAACAAACGAAATAAAAAAAATAAAAAAATGTAACCAGTTAAAAAATTTTAACGTTTACTCACACCAAAATAGTTAAAAAATAAAACTAATTCTGCAAATTTTTATTTTATGTTATTTTTAGTGGATACTTGTATTTGAATAGACGCCCGGTTTTTAAATTATAGTTTATTATTATTTTTATTGTATTATTAAACTAAACAGAATTTTAATTTTCTTTTACCGGATCAAATATTCAAGAAATCTTATGAGAGAAAATTAAAAATATGTGCTCTCTGGCAAGATTCGAACCTGCATTCCACTAGGAACGTTTAATGTTTAAGTAATAAAAATCTGAGATTAAATAAAAAATCCAATCTGCAAATCAAATTAGATTCTTTAATATTATTATCCTCGGTTTAAAAAAAAAAAAATATTAAATAAATTCTTAACATATCCACACTATATACTACAGAAATTATAGATCAAGTCACAAATTATAGTTGTGCATTTAGGCAGCAACCCCTCTTTAATACATGTTTATTTAAACAAGTCTGACAGTACTTTTATGTTTTTTTTTTTTTATTATATTTTTCTTGCATGTGAACAACTGTTTTCTTTTCTGGAGTCTAGACAATGATTCAAATGTTTGTTGATTCTGAGGACTTTTAGCAAATATATTATCCATTTTAAAGGATTTTAGTTACATATTTATAAGTCTACCATTCATCCTTGCTTTGAATACTACTGTTACATTCCTGCTATATAGAGATTCTTGATAAAATCTAAAGAATCTGCAATGTCTTAAACTGGCTTCAGTCACTTTCCCACTACCATAATGAAGATTCCCTGTGCCTTTTCTAGAAATACTTTCATTGTAATTGTTCTGATGGGCTTTTTACTTTGGTACCTTGACTTTATGAATTTAAGCATGGTACTAGATTAGTGGCAAGATCTCGTCAGTTTACAATTGAAGTGGCTGCTAGATGTAACCATAAGTTCTGTGCAAACAGTTTCTTCTCTCACACTTCTCGCTTGTGAAACTATCTCCCGGCTTCTTGCTTTCCAGTCAACCTTGATCTTCAAAAATTTAAATACAGTGTCAGTCATTCAGTATCTGTCTATATTTCTGAGATGAGGTATTATGTACATTATTTACATTATTCGGACTATTGTCCTCATCTTTGTCGCCATATTTATTACAATGTTTCGACCGTTGTACGCTGTGCCATGTGTCCTCAAGGACACATGGCACAGTGGATAAAGGTGTTGGTTAGATCCAGTGACAGGACCCAAAGAGTGTGAGTTCAATACCCGGTTAAGGCAGTGGAGAACTTTCAGAGGGAAATTAACAGGAGATAACTGATAACTGACATCCATTAAACATGGTACGTGGAACTAGAACAGTTTACCCCAGTGAGCAAAATAAAGGCCAGCGTGTACAACGGCCAAAATGTTGTAATAAACATAGCGACAAAGATGAGGACAATAGTCCAAATAATGTAAAAAATGTCAGTCATTATCTTTTGTCTTCTTAATTCCCATTCTTTTATTGTTCTCTCTCACCTTATTTTTTTTTCTTTCATATTCTGTAACATTTAGTAACCCCATGCATCTTAGTGGCTTCAAAATACTATTATAATAAATTGTGCATAATTACTATTGTAGACAGTCTAAAAGTTACTGACATATTCTTAATTTCCAAATATGGCCAGTACTTTGTGGTTGTGTTCATAATTGATGTTATTAAGGCTTTGGTTCTTATTTTTTCTAATCATAGATTCCATTATTCTTAAATGCTTTTTACAATTGCATACATGTATCCCATTATTATTATTCCCAACAAGTATGTTTCATATGAATTCAATGTTGTTTTAAATGTGACTATGAAACTTTGGTCAGAAAGGTGAAGGGTCAGATATTTAACCTATGGCTGAAATAGAAAAAAATGAAATCATGCCTTCCAGAGAGTATTTGTGCAAAAGTGAATACAAATGTCCTTTGGCAAGGTATGAATCTATGTCTTCTCTCTGAAACTGAACAACCTTGGATCTTCAACCCTGGTTAGCAACCAGTCTGAGAGAAGGACGACCAAATTCAAAACCAGTTGTGTATGGTGCTAGTAACCATATCCTGTGAAAACTTGCTATGGAAACCACAACAGTGATGCCTAGCACGTCAAGGCTGTAGTACTATACTCCACAGTTGGAATGTATGAGACTTAAATGAGTTATTACTATTATACATGGATTCATTCACAGTTTTTCTTTCATCGCTATTTCAGCCACTTTACAATCCAGCCTTCCTTAAGTGTCTCTCATATTCAATAACACTTTATTTCTTCTATGACAGTATACTGTTCTCATCACTGTATATCTCATATTTGTTATCCTTCCTAAGAAATTTCAGAACTTGTAACCGTCCAATCATCCTCTTCACTTACTGCCTAACACAGGATTGAACTCAGCTTTCGCTATTATCCATTAGGTTCTGTTATATTAGACAAGCAGGCATTGATGTTTTTTTTTTTTAGAACCTTAACTTGATGTCTCTATTTTCCTAATTAGTGTTCCAATACAGTACTGATATCTATGCTTGGCCTACTAATTGGATGATTTGACAATTGCATGTGTACTGCTTCATTCAATCAATTTATTCTTCAATGATTTTCTATATCTGTTACAGTTATACACAATCTTATTTGAAACCACTGGGACTAGATACTCTTCTGATTTCAGAATGGCAGCACAGATATCTTGCAGGCTGTCCTTAAAGTCTGGACACATAGGAAATCTCATTAACTATATTTTTTTAACCTCCACAGATTAAACATGGTTTTATCAAAAGAAAGAATTGACTTCTTTTTCTGTGGTATGTTAATTTTTGGGTTTTTCTTGTTTTACAGCATATCAACCTCAATGGGTTATTTAATGCCAACAACTTTCTGTTTCTGGTAATATTTTTTTTCTCAAAAATGTATAGCTGGTAAAATTATTTTCAAAAACGTATTGCTGGTAATATTTTTTTTTTCAAAAATATATTGCTGGCAATAGTTTTTTTTTTCTTCAAAAATTTATTTCTGGTAATAATTTTTTACAAAGTATTTCTAGTATTAAAACCTATTTTTACACTTTTATAATGCTTTTTACCTCAGTTAACTATTTTCCCATAGCTGGGACCCTAATGTCTGGACACATAGGCAAAAATACATATTTTTGAAAACAGGTGCTACCACCCCGGGTCAAGGTGGACCTGGGAACAACAGCAATTAAGAGGTGGTTCCATGCTCCTCAAAACCTCCTGATCAGAGGCCTTGCTGTTGGACATAGTTTATAGTCTTACCCAGGATGTGGATGTAGTGTACTCAATGAAAATCACAAATGCAACACACTTGATTGAATACATAAAAAGTGAATGTGTTAAAATTGATGGCAATGTGGAGTTATTGCATAGAGTTCACATGAATCTTGCAAAGTGCATCAACCTTTGCATCACAAATGATGGAAATCATTTTGAAGATTTTATTTAAGATTCCAATTCAATAAAAAATTTCTTGAAAATATGTATTTTTGCCTATGTGTCCAGACTTTAGTGACAAGTTGATTGTTAGGCAATGTCTCTACAGTGAAATAATTTAAATCTTCACACCATGTGGTGGAAATTCTGACTATAAACAATAATACAGTTTATCCACAAGTAATTGAAATGAAATGTGATAGAGATAGAACATCTTCTTTATGTGCTGTGTCCTCCTCAGGACATCAGCAATCATGGCTTTCCAAAATTTCCCTTCCCTTGTAGCTATTAATAAAATGTCTTTTTGATATTTTGTCCTAAACCCTGTTCCATCATCCGTTTACTCAATCTCACTAAATATGTTACACATTGTTTTCCTGTCCCTCTTGCCTTCCATCTGTCCTGTGAGTAACAGATTTTCCAAGCCCTCTTTTCTCATTATGCCCCCTAGAAATTTCAACTGTCTCTTCCTGATGATAAGTTTCCTTTCTGTTTCCATTTTCTCTAAAACTTCATCATTGCTCACATGTTCAATCTATGGTATCCTCCAAGGAGCATAAATTATGACTATAAATAATAATAGTTTATTTGTCCACTGGTAAATGAAAAGAAAGAGGAATTACTGGCACATTTTTTTTGTTCTTAACAGCAAACATTTTTTTTGCAGAAAGGTTTAGCTTACAAACTTTTCAGAATTTCGTATAAGTGATTGTGTAGCTGCATCATGTAAACCTTATTTTTAGGGACCCAGCAGATCTTGCCTTTTTATTCCTCACCACAACTGAACAAGATGTTATACTTACTCCTATTTTCATCCAGAAGAGGTTTAACTGCGGTAAAGTGTTTGCAAATAGAAAAGGATAGGTCAGATTCAAATTTCAACCAAGACTTATGTTCACTTCACACTATTGTTCTTAGAAAAGGCATGAATTCATCTCCACTCACTCAAATTACAAGTAAAATAGAATAGACACTAAGGGAATTGGTCAGGGAGGATAACTCAGAATTCAAAATTGTAGAGAAGCCATTCCCTTACCTTTCTCCGAGTTATAGTGATACAAAATTTTAAGAAATTAAAGTAAAATGTGAAGAGCCTGATTACCTATATCTTGTTGAGATATGGGTTTAAAACAAATTTAAATGTTTTTGTAAGCGATCTGGGATTTCAAAGGAAATATTTGTCACAGATTCCTTCCACAATGCAGAGAATAAATCGCTAAGTTCAGACTAACATCGGGGGGCAGAAAGAAATGCCAAAAACTCAATTTGCAACAATTTGCAGGTACTATCTCACAAATCACAATGCACACAACCAGTCAGAAAAATAACTCACTCTCTGAAAAATGCGGTAGACCAAAATGCCCCAATTTTTTTTTTTCCCTGATTCAAGAACACATAACTGCTTTCATCAGCCGAGCGTTTTTTTTCCATTTGTCAACAACTGGGAGAGGACGCCCAATTTTTGCATATCAAAATATTTTTAGAGTGACTCCTATGACGGTCTTGTTTTTAATTTTCATATTCTATCCTCAGCATGTCATGCAGAATACGTGCCCTTTTTCTTGGTAAGTTATTTTCTTTTTGACACATTTTCTGTCGTAGGATACATGCAACACACTGTCGCTTGGTTTGACGAGGTTAATTGCCATTTTCTTTGCTATAGTTTTCCAACATGTCTGATATAAGGTAGAGTGATGATAGCTGGCTGGAGATAGTCTTTCAGATTTGTACATCTGCTGATGATTGCTAATATCTCCTCCTTCAACCTGTAGATTCCCCATGGAGTATAGCGATGCAACAACACCATTCTTCTTGATGCTGCTGTGGTTTTAGCAAATAGGATTTACAGGTCAGAATTGCGGCCACATGCCCAACCAGTATGAATTCAGAGTTGTCTTTCTCTTAAATTGGTTACTAACCAAGGCTAGAGATTCAAGTTTGTTCTGCTATTTAACCTATAGCTGTAGAAAGAAGTTAGATTAATGTCCGTTTTGTCCAATGAAATCTGTGCAAAAACGAACACAATAACCTCAGCTAAAATTTGAACTCTACATGCCAATTCTATTTTTCATACCAATGATTGGTATTTTACCTGGTCATCCAATATTCTGCTCACCGTGTAGCTACTTTTTGGGGGGATATCCTTTATGCTGACCATGTCTTGTTTTTGTCTACATGGATTGCCAGTGATAAATTTTTTTTTTATGTATGGATGGCCAGAATTGAAATTAATGTCTAACTGGATAACACATTTGTAGTGAGAGAGATAGAGAATAAACCAAATGAGATATGCAAAAATAAAAGATTACAATAATAGCAAAGAACTGGAACAATTTGGTGCATCCAGAAGCTACATCATAATAATTTTAAATATAAAAATGGGTAAAAATCATGGAGAATTTACAATCAATTGCATTTGTTATAAAATTGACTCCAATTTCCTTGGTCTTATATACTTGAAATTATCTACTATGTGTTTGTAAATTAACAAAATTCAATTATTGCCAACTTGAAATGGCTCATTTTAAGATTGTTATTTTCAAAAACATTTTTCATAGATATTTCTACAGGACCATCTTGAAACAGTTCATAAGTTAAACATCACACAGTTTAGTTAATAGACATTATTATTTGACTGCATTAAAATCCTCATATTTATGTTGTTAAAAAAATGTTTCTAAATTTGAATTGGCTGAAAATAGCTGCTTGCACTCAAGATATTCACCTAACAATTGTAAATCTCTTCCTTACCAGGCTTTTTCAATCAGAATCAAACTGAACGTTTCAATAAATTCATTGATCGTTTGAATAAAAGATTTTTGAAGAACTGAATGAATGTATAGTGTCAGATTTTGAAATAATGTTTTCACAATAAAACTGGTATTAACCCATCAATGTTGGTAATATTTTCTATATATTCTTATATTCGTATGAACAATACACTATGATTTTCAGCTTATAATATTTATCCTTATTAAAAAAATATTAATAGCGTGCTTTGGGAATATCAGGTTTTATTAGGCAAACAAATTAAGTGCACCAGCAAATTTTATTTCCAAATAAATAAAAAATAGACAAAGCCACACAAACAGATTAATACAAAATTCTATATATCTGAATAAATTATTTTATTTTTCATTTTAATATGGGCTCTTTGACATTTTATAACCTTCATCAGTCTTTTTCCATTGATATTTTTAACTTTATTGTTTCAACTTAAACATTACTTGCAGTTTTTTATTGCTTTCCATTATTTTCTTTCTATTCTCATATACTTCTTTTAGTGATGAACCACAAGTTTTTTTGTCAGTTAATATCTGGAGTTCATTCTATTAATTTGGTATTTTGATTGAATAAATAATTTGGTTTTCTTGGGATGGATTATAGTCAACTTTGGTGAAGAAGCATTGTCTTGCATGCATATATTCTTTAGCTTAAAGAATCTTGGTTATGACCAGTACCCTTCAAAAACATCTTGTTCAAGAGATTGCATTAATTCTTTGCATTTATCTTGATACTATTATCTACTCTAAAGGTGGCCTAAATGTTTAATGTCTACATTAGTATTACAAAACATTACACTGTCCACACTGTTGTTTTCTAAGTCATATTGGTTGTCTATTTCCACAAATGTCTTAGTCTCTACTCCCAGCAGTAGGTACATCCAATGAAGCTCTGCTTGCATTCTTTTTAGCCAATGTTTTTACTATTCTGAATCTTTTATATTTCCATTTGAAAAAATGAACTTCAAGTATTTGCTTCCTAGTCACTAATTATTTTGCTAATTACCTTTTGATTTTTTCTCAAATTACTTTTTGTAACATTCTTCTCGTTCTTACCTTGCCAATGTTTTACATTTCTTTTTTTTATTGTTCTATGATCTCTGTTCAATTTTTGTACAATTTCCAATACTGCATTGTCATTACTCAATAATTTAATAATATCTTATTTCTCTTTTGAACTTACATCTTTCTTACAACCTACGGTAATCTTTATACATCAGAAATTAAGAAATAAATATAAAGTAACTATATATGGCTTATTATAACTTTATAATATAAACAAACCAAGTTAAAGCATCAACTCTTATCATATTACAAGTTCCACAACCCATTAGAGTCATAGAGGCACCACATGTACTGCAGCCCTAGGAAAATAGTTTGATAAAACCCATCCCTCTTCAGTCTGATTTTGAATTCAGAGTTTTCCTTTGCCTATACTGGTTGCCACCTCAAGGCACGAGAGCCCAGTCAATCCTGCTATTTAATACATAGCTAGGGGGAGAAGAGACGGATTCCTACTTTTCTCAAGAGTATTTGTGCAAAAGTGAAGGTAACAAACTTCTGTGGAATTTTAACACTGCTTGCCAATTTTTCTTTCCAAGTCATTAACAATTACACGACCTTCACATGCCCACAGCATCAACTAAGTCACTGTAAATATTTCTAATAAACAGATTATGTGCTGAAATTCACATAACATATCTGTGATAAATATATCCTGAAACTGTTACCAAGATTGTTTGGTAAACAATTGCATAGTGAAAACAATAACTTGCATAATAAATTTCTGACGGTGTATTTTGATTTTTTTTTTCTGTAGGATTTTGTTTGTTGAAATCATAATTAATATGACATTGACTATCATTTTGATTTTTTTTTCTGTAGGATTTTGTTTGTTGAAATCATAATTAATATGACATTGACTATCATTTTGATTTTTTTTCTGTAGGATTTTGTTTGTTGAAATCATAATTAATATGACATTGACTATCATTTTAGTGGATAAACAATTGTCAATAAGACTAATTCCACTTATGAACACAGAGTACATTCCAAAAAAGTCCATTTGACTTCATCAGTTTATCTGGAAATAATTGGCAAATCAGACTCTTAAACTCAACAGACCAAGTGAGACACTCGACTTTCTTGAGATACAGGAAGCACAATAACACTATTGCACAGACAAAGTTTTCAGCTATAAAACACTATTTTTTTCTACATTTTCATGACTATCATTTATGAATTTTTGCTAGTGACAAACAAAACCTCTTCACTTCACAGAAAGACAATAAAATATCTGTAAAAATTCTCCTATTATTTAATATTTGAGCTTAATAACTTTAACAAAATATTACAATAAAAATCATAAGTATGAATGCTGGTCATTATTTAAAGTAAGGGGATACAAATGAAAAGATTTGAAATAGACAACATCTTTCCATTTCACTGAAACAGATGCCAAACACATGAGTGTTATAGCTGCTTCTATCTTTTCTTCCATTTTCTCACAGAAACCAATTAGCATCTCTGATATGTCCTTTCCATCTTGTTCAAAGCAGAATAATCTATTATTTATGAGGTATTGGGAGAGCATAATGTACCTATGTGCTAACTAAGGAATTAAGAGAAGGACAAGCAGAATTATAAGGCTACCAAACTTGTATATTTATAAATATGTGCTTGGCTTGGCAATTTCTTTTTATTGTTTAATCTTTTAAATTTATCAGTGATCTGCTTTGATAAGTGTCAATCAAAATGCTAACTACTTAAGAGAACTTACTTTAACTTCTTTTCTTTTTTTAATAGTAATTTCCAATAAGCTACAGTTTTGCACCATTAAGAAATTGTTTAAATGTAGT
The DNA here is from genome assembly GCA_903632075.3 of Acanthosepion pharaonis. NCBI lineage: Eukaryota > Metazoa > Mollusca > Cephalopoda > Sepiida > Sepiidae > Acanthosepion > Acanthosepion pharaonis. The sequence continues at coordinate 135,356 of CAHIKZ030000753.1, read as the reverse complement.
CTATTAATAAATGAAAAGACTGCTTAGCAAGTTGTCAGTTCTGCATGTGTCTATATAACTATTCTTACCCAATCAGCTCCTACAAGAACCTTGAAGGTTTTTTTTTGAACTGGAATGATGCACCAAGAGTTTACTTTTTTTCTATTTATCAAAAATCTGATGTGTGGGTAAAGCAAATTGGGGAAATGGCTTTATCTCTTTCTTGGGAAATCAGAGAAACATATACCACTGGCGAAAATTAAACCACACCCTTTCTCTTAGGTACTTTAAAAATTAGCTATTTCACAAAGACATTTATGCCAGCCCTGAGAAGTGGGCAGAGTTGGAATACCAATGAGGAAGGAGCAGAATTTAGTCCCACCTATTCAGAGTAGTGGTGTGATATGTGAAGTGAAGTTGGTTGGAGTTAAGGGAGAAGCAATCTCTGTGACTACTCCTAAAGAAGGTGGATAATTCTCTAAATTTGGAAAATTGATTAAGAAAGCAGAAACAGGGAACAAGGAAAACCTTTATTGGAATTAATGAAAATTGTGGAATCACCGAATCCCCAGAACCCTTCAGGCCAATGGCAATTTTGGGCTAAAGTGTATATGACTTTGTGGAGCTTGGAGACTTTTGGCTGAGAACCCACATTGAATCCCTCTCAAATCCATGTAAGCTGCCACCAGATTTCCTGATTCCAAGACTTTGAACCCAGCTCCTCCAAAAATTTAGAAAAGGCCCAGTGTCACAGTGTATCAATAGAGATTGATGTGGGAAGGGTTAATTTTTGTTATACCAAGAGCTATATGAATGAACTGAAGATTAACCTCATGAATCTCTAGTTTTATTTTTCATTGTGAAGATATTTTTTTCCTTAATATAGCATTTGCCATGGCTTGAACCAGTGATACAAGACTGTGACCTTCAATTTTCCACTCTTCTGAGATCAAGAACACAGCATAGGCAGAGTCAGTGTGGATCAAAGCAGCCAGCAACCAACAACCATCTTGGACCAGAAACAGCATTAACCAGCACAGAGTTAGCCCCATGGTTAAAACATTATTCTAAAACTGTGAGGACCAGACCACTAAAACATGGTTATACCACCAGGTGTAGGCGGCAAGCAAAACACTTTACATTCATTTGTGACCAAGGATGTGACCCTGTCATCAGGTGGCACTATAAAATAAGAATATTACTTTTCATGATAAAACAAATTCAGACTTTAAACCATGTATTTTGTTTGATATATTGAAAATTTTATCAATGTGACCCATAGAGATGTTGATATATCCAAGTTTAAAAAAAAAAAGCAATATATTTTAAAAGTCACTAGAGAATAATTCACAGTATCATCTGCCTCTGATAGTCTTCAAGAAGAAAGCTAAGGATAATAGCCATATATAGTAATTTGTTAACTAAGCTGACTCTTGTGGTCCTACCAAGGATTGAACTCACTATCCTTGGCTAACAAATTTCTGAAGATATTAGACACCCACTCTTCAGTTTAATGGATATGTTCTAAGCAGTGGCAGTAGATGTCTTGTCTCCTTTCCTGACTGAAATTTCTCTTCAAGGAATATCCTTCTGTTGTCCAGTGTTGTCACTGAATGACAATACTATCAGGGCAAGATCCTGTTTCATCAGGAATGATTGGTAAAGAGAAAATATATTTATCAAACAAGTTCAATTTTTCCTCAAGTTCTTAAAATGCGTTAAAAAAATATTAAAGCTCACTTAATACAAGTCCCAAGATTGACTCAAAGTAGAGAACTAGTGAATGAGGTGTGTGAAGATTACGTGGATATGACGATGGATAGATAATGATTGACCCTAGACTTGAAGTGATTAACATGCAGGAGTGGTGGTTCTTGATAAAAAGTTTTCCGAGTTGAGTGTCCTTACCAAAAGAATACAGAGAATAATAATAATTCAATCCTGTGGACATAGTAAAGGACCTCCTTTACTATGTCCACAGAGTTGAATTATTATCATTGGCCACAAAGTTCTAAGCTGATACTAAAGAATGGAGCTCATTTGAATATATACCATAGAAGTAGAAATAGGTTTGCAATGCTGCGTTTATGAAAAAGGATATAGAGTATAGAATACCATTCCTCACAAGGCTGCATAAACAATTTAAGAAAACCCATTTATAGCTCACCTAAAATAATTTCCAGAAACAACCTACTTGTTAAGAAAAAATAGCAAAAATATTTTCCAGAGAGAGAGAGAGAAAGAGAGAAAGCAAAAATGGTGATAGCCTCTTCAAGAGAGATACTGTCACATCTTTCAAAAAGAAAACATTGTTTCTGTGGACCAACTGCACACAACCATAAATATCTTAGCCAACTTGGACAAAGACAGCAGCAACAGAAATGAGATTTTTTAGCAAAGAATGATTATTTGGTGAGCAAGACCAGTCTTTGATGCTTGATTAAATGCGGATAATATTAGCCAGATCTTCAAAGGTAGAAAAAGAGGTAAGGGTAAACAAATGGGGCTGGGATTGAATGGTATTCAGTAACCAGAATAAGAAGTTGGTAAGAAGCTATATCAGAACCTTCCACAAAAACATCTATGAGAGAGAAAGAGACAGAAATATCATTAAGATCAATACAATTGTCATGGAAACAAGCAGTGCACAGAAATCGAGAGAGATTTACAAGGAAAAGAAGTTTGAAATACATGGAAAAGAAATTGTTGAGAGAGACTATACTAAAAAGGAAAGAATTTGAGAGAGACAGGGCTTCTTTCCTAAGTGGCTTAGATAGATGCCTACAGAGTTCATGGGGAGAGAGAGAGAGGTAGGGATGGAGAGAGATGTTTTGAGACAGATGAGAGAGAAGTGCTTACAGAGAGGAGAGGCATTTACAGACAGGTCATACAGAGAGAGAGACAAAGAGGGGTGCTTACAGACAGCTCATGGAAAGAGAGAGAGAGAGGCTTACAGACAGCTCATGGAAAGAGAGAGAGAGAGGCTTACAGACAGCTCATGGAAAGAGAGAGAGAGAGGCTTACAGACAGCTCATGGAAAGAGAGAGAGAGAGGCTTACAGACAGCTCATTGAAAGAGAGAGAGAGAGGGAGAGGCTTACAGACAGCTCATGGAAAGAGAGAGAGAGAGAGGCTTACAGACAGCTCATGGAAAGAGAGAGAGAGGCTTACAGACAGCTCATGGAAAGAGAGAGAGAGGCTTACAGACAGCACCATGGAAAGAGAGAGAGAGAGGCTTCATGGAAAGAGAGAGAGAGAGGCTACAGACAGCTCATGGAAAGAGAGAGAGAGAGGCTTAGACAGCTCATGGAAAGAGAGAGAGAGAGAGGCAGACAGCTCATGGAAAGAGAGAGAGAGAGGCTTACAGACAGCACCATGGAAAGAGAGAGAGAGAGGCTTACCAGCTCATGGAAAGAGAGAGAGAGGGCTTACAGACAGCTCATGGAAAGAAAGAGAGAGAGAGGCTTACAGACAGCTCATGGAAAGAGAGAGAGAGGCTTACAGACAGCTCATGGAAAGAGAGAGAGAGAGGCTTACAGACAGCTCATGGAAAGAGAAAGACTGGTAGAAATACATATAGCTGAGGGAGATTATGAGAAGTACATCTAGTGTTAACTTTGATAGAATGGTAGTCTTAGAGAGTAAATATCTTCCAGAGTGAGAACAGCTGAATTTGCAGGTAGCCTCTTTGAAAGCAAGATAGAGTTTGCACATCTGTTTATTTACCAGCAGGTGCCATTCACTACAAAATTTTGTCAAATAAAACTTCATTGTAAACATGAAAATTTGCCTTTCAGAAGCCATTGCCTGCACATCTTTGTTAAAAAGACAAGTCTATATATGCATGGGAGAAAGAAAGTGACGGTTTTACAGAATATTTATTGATGAGACTATAAATATAATTGAAGGAGAAAATCAGAAAATGATTCTTGAATTATTGTATATTTTTGTGTTTAGTCATACACATCATTTAGATTATTTCTATGTGTACTTTAGAACATTCACTTGGATAGAATCAGGATAGAGAAATTGCATGGCAATATGAATTTATATCAAAATTTATTCTCATGTACAAGCATCAATATTTTTCAGTGCATTGGTATATATCTATCAGAGTGTGTCAAACTTTCAGTGAAAGAGTAAAAGAGAAAACAGAAGACAACTTTCAGAGAGTGAGGAAAAGAGAGGCCAGGAGGTGGCTTTCAGAGAGAGAGAGAGAAAGATAGAGAGAGACCTGGAGGTAGCTTACAGAGAGAGAAAGAGAGAGAGACCTGGAGGTAGCTTACAGAGAGAGAAAGAGAGAGACTTGGAGGTAGCTTACAGAGAGAGAGAGAGAGAGTCCTGGAGGTAGCTTACAGAGAGACAGAGAAAGAGAGAGACCTGGAGGTAGCTTACAGAGAGACAGAGAAAGAGAGAGACCTGGAGGTAGCTTACAGAGAGACAGAGAAAGAGAGAGAACTGGAGGTAGCTTACAGAGAGACAGAGAAAGAGAGAGAACTGGAGGTAGCTTACAGAGAGACAGAGAAAGAGAGAGAACTGGAGGTAGCTTACAGAGAGACAGAGAAAGAGAGAGAACTGGAGGTAGCTTACAGAGAGACAGAGAAAGAGAGAGAACTGGAGGTAGCTTACAGAGAGACAGAGAAAGAGAGATACCCGGCAGTAGATGTCAGGGAGAGAGAGAGAGAGATCTGGAGGTATCTTTCAGTGAGAGAGATACAAAAACACCTGGAGGTAACTTTAAAAAAAGAAGAAAAAAACACGAGCGACAGTAAATATCTTCCAGTGAAAGAGAGTGAAAAGAGTTGTAGAAAACCTCTTCAACAAACTTTGCTTGCACAGACTTGTTTACAGTCATGTGTTGCTGGCTAACAAAATTGAAAAACGTGAATGAGGAATACAACAATGATGATATCGGTCAACTAAGAAATGAAAGAAGCGGATAGATGCACTGGTCAATGACAAGACAAGTGGATACTAAAAAGAAATGGACATTTTGTCCTAGAAACAAAGGAAGAAAAGTAATTTAGGAAAGAAGAAAGCAAGCAATAAAGAAGAGTTAAAATTCATATAAATAGAAGACAGAAGTAAAAACAAAAAGAATTACATGAGGAAAGAAAAAAAAGAAAAATTAAAAAAAACAAAAAAAAAAAAAAAAAAAAGAGAAAGAACAAAGAAGTAAGGTGGAAAGAAAATTGGTAGGAAGGGAGGAATGAAAAATAAAATAAAAAGGAAGGTAAAAAAAAGACTAATGAAAAGGTTATAAAGAAGAAGTAAAGAAAAAAAAAAATGAAGAACCAAGATTTAAAGAAACAGAAAAAGAAGCCAGATACCTACTCATTGGCTTCTACCAATTTTGATGTAAGTAAACAGTAAGAAATTATACCAGGAAGAAAAAAAGAAAGAAAAAAAGTGAACAAAAATAAGAAAAACAAAAGTGTAAATGATTAAAGAAAGCAATAAAAGAGACAACAGGAAGCTGCCATATTGTTAGTCATCTTTTAAAACAGCTGCACTTAAGACATCCAATGCCATCACAGACAAGAGATTCCTTGACATTCTTTCTTCTACTTTCTCTATTATCCAAAATAAGTTATTGCTGTCATTATCAACAGCAATAATAGCAACATTGTGATATCATTACTGTCAATATTATTGTTATCAATGTCTGAAAATGTTAAATGAAATTCTGGCTCTAAGGATATTCAACCAAATTTGGGAATTTAAATATCTTCTCATTCCAAGATTCTGATGGAAGTGCATATCATCCAAGTTTATCATTCGAGTCCTTCAGATCGTAAATTCAAATAATTGAAAAAGCTGTAAAATTTTAATTCAAGTGATAAAATGGTTTATCTTTCTTAACATTAGGACATCAATATAAAAGCAAAGTTTAATCTATTTTACAGCATCTGAGATGCAATTCTTCTTTTTTTTTTTTCTAAAATCCTGACCTTTAAAATTACCTTGCATGGTGAAATTCACACTTGGGGGTCTACAAATAACCCAGTTCAGTGCAGGGCAGACAAAAATAAAAAGAAAAAAAAAATCAATTTTTTTTTCCATCTATTTCATATGAAGTTTAAGTTATGTCCTATATACTGGTACCATTCTGTAGATCATTTGCTACCAGACTGTAAAGAAATAATTAACTTGTTTAAAATTATATAATAAATAAATTGAATATTGGACTTTAATTTAAAAAGATTTGTTTAAATCTTCAGTATTCATCTACTCAATACTATCTATCTTAACTGTAAGTACATTTTACAATTAATGTATATTTTTATTTATTTGTAATAATTTCCAACTAATTTTCAGATTCTACATTGATTCTATCTTATGGTGATTTGATTACTGATGTGATAATAGTGTAAAAGGTATTGATTCAGGGAAACTAAGCATGCAAGGGTGTCATCAGCCTGAAGACCAGACATAAGAATAAAAAGATTATATACTTTTTCTTCCCTTTAATAAATTGCTCTTTTTATTATTGCTCTCTTTATCGAAATGCACTTAAATTACACATATGTGCCACTACTGATCTGTGGAAAGATTGTCAGACATGAAACCGGTCCAAGGTATAAAAAAGGTTGGAGACCACCGCTATATACCAATGGGTTTTTTTTGTGCCTCAAAATATAGTAATTTGTAAGTTTGTTTATTTCACAGAAAGGCCACATTTTATTCAGACAGTCATTAACTTTCTCAGATTTATTTTCAATTTTATGTAAACAGTTCTTTTGATATTCCATGGTATATTTATCATCTTTATCATGGTTTGGTTTACAGCATATGAACCTCAATGGGTTATTTAAGGACAACAAAATTTTTATTGCTGGTAATATTTTTGTTTTTTCAAAAATCTATTTCTGGTAATATCCTTTCCTTCAAAAATCTATTTCTGGTAATATCCTTTCCTTCAAAAATCTATTTCTGCTAATATTTTTTCTTCAAAAATGTATTGCTGGTAATTTTCTTTTTTTTTCTTTTCTTCAAAAATGTATTGCTGGTAATATTTGTTTTTGTTTTCAAAAACATATTGCTGGTAATTTTTTTTTTTTTACAAAGTATTTCTGGTATTAAAACCTATTTTTACATTTTCATAGTGTTCTGACCCATTTTGGCAGGGGTTAACTATTTGCCCATAGCTGGGATCCTAACAGATACTACCGCCCCAGGTCAGGGGGGACCTGGGAACATAAGAGGTGGTTCCACGCTTTTCAAAACCTCCTGATCAGAGGCCTTGCGGTTGGACAGTTTATCGTCTTATCCAAGACGGAGATGTAGTTTATCGTCATACCTAGGATGATCTTTATCATGGATTTCTCTTGCACACACACACACAAACACCTTGTACATATTTATATATCATATTTGATGTTATATAAGATCTCACATTTAAAAAAAAACAAAACAAATGCCTCAGAAACTTCTGGGTCTAAGTTGATATATCTGGTAGGCTAATATTTACCCAGAAGCCATAGACTACCAATATTTGAATTTAGCCTAACTCCATAATGCTGTAATATTAAATGTAAATACAGAGTAGAAGGTGCCTTATATCCCATCAAATATGGGGGGGGGGTCCTTGCCTCAGCAAAAGTGTAAGTTTTACAAACAGAGACAGATTTTTGTTTGTTTTTTTTTTTTGTTTTTGCATTATATTCTACAGAGTTAGGATGCCAATTCAAGTTGATTTTCTAGACAATTTCTGTAAGCTGGTCATCATTCTCTGAAAGAGGTTTAACTCTTTAGCATATAACATGCCAAACCCATCCTATAAATATCAGCTCTCAATGTTCAACCCATCATAACCTGCCCCATGTATACTCCACCATAATATATGAAATCATTACAAATAACACAGGAAGTCAGTGAAAGTTTGATCATAAACAGTGAGACTTTGAGAGCCGATATTTATAGGCCGGGTTTGAATTCTAAATGGTTAATATATTTCAGATATTTGATATTGAAATTGAATTATCAAAACTTTTTTTGAGATGCTCTTCATAGTCAAAAGGTGCTTCATGTCAACACTGAAATTTACCATCTAAAATAATAATAAAAAAAAGCTGAATCTAAAGTACTTTCAGAATAGCATGACAATAGTCACCCTAACTAATATTATTGAAAGTCAATAAACCTTGAAAAGTTTGTGTAGACGAAAAGCAGTTTTAACAACAGCAATGACCTAATTTCTAAAAATTTTCTTGATGATTGGATTAAATACAATAAGATTAGCTGAATCACTTGTTGATACAGATTAAAATATTCCTTTTTATTCCTTAGTGTCACTAGACTCCTCTGTGGAGCATAGGGACACAGCCTCACTACATTGGGTGTTGCTGCTCTTTTTTTCAACCCTGTACCTAACTGGTTTTCAATTCAGAGTTATCCTTCTTGACTTGTTGCTAACCAAGGCTAGACAGAGAGAGTTAAATCTGTCTTGTTGCTTAACCCATAGCTTGTGAGAGAAGAGATGGATTCATAACATTCCAAATAATATTTGTGTGCCGATTCCACTTTCATAGTTGCTATGCTATGTGCACATCCATATTAAAATATCAGGAAGGCAATATGTTACAGCAATTCTAGTGTTAGATTTTGTCCACTAATCATTAATGCATGCTACAAAAATGGTAATTTTGAATCCAAAGAAATATTTGTAATTTTCTTTAATGTTAATCTACATACCAATGATATGAGTAATACTTCCTACACTTTTAAACATTGATAGCAACTTTGTAATTTTAGAATAGAACAATTAATTAGGATAGAAAAATATTTACTCTTTAAATTTTAAACTCAACAGTAGATTTTCATAAATCATGTAGAGCTACATTGGATAGAGCTGATGGCTGGGTTAGAGGTTGGCTACTTTATGGAAATAGTCAACTAACACAATTTAAATGACAACAGCAGAGAGTTGGAGTAATGTTTTGGATTATTATTGTAAGTAATAAGATTATAGGTCTTTTCAAAATTGGTTGGAGTTGGTATCTGGAAAGAAAGATATATATCCATGTTGTCTATATCTTGATTAGATGTTGGGTCCTTCATGGAAATGGCCAACACAATTTAGAAGAAAAAAGTAGGGAGATAGAGTAATGTTTTGACTTACTGCAGAGAATTAATAGAAGTTATTAAATGAAAAATTATTTTGGGTGGTACAAATCATAACAAAGAAACTTTAAGCTAAAGAGTATATTTATGCAAGACAATGCTCTTTCATACTCTGTAAGCAAAAGAAAAAAAGACACCAAAATTAATGGAATTGATCCCAGCCTCTCCACATATGAATCCAATAGAGTGTTTTAGGCTTATGTATATAGATGTATATGAGAATAGAAAACAATATTGAAACAAAAGGTTTTTTACCTTTCATTAGAAAGAGAAACATACAAGTTTGGTAAATAAGTACATGAAATTTTTAGTGATTAATCTCGAGCTACATTGGATGGATCCGTTGGCTGGGCTAGAGGTTGGCTCCTTCATGGAAATAGTCAAGCAACACAATTTAGATGACATCAGTGGAGAGGCAGATTAATGTTTTGGGCTAGTGTTGTAAGCAATTGATGACACAATAAGGATTAAAAAACATACTGGCTTTTAGAATGCCATAAAAAGATATGTGAGAAAAATTGAAAGGCTAATAAGAAAGAGTGATTGACCACCAGTAAAATATCTGAAGAAGCTAATGTTATGAATGTAAACAGAGAGAAAAGATGTAGAATATTAAGAACATTGGCTAAAGGCATGAAAGCAATGAAACTATCACAAAGTGAAACCTGCAAGTTGGGTGAATAAGTACATGAACACCAAATTATCAATAATAAATTTTAGTGATGAATGTAGAGCTACATGGGTTAGAGGTTAGATCCACCATGGAAATACTTAAGCAACACAATTTAGACGACAACAGTCGAGAGTTGGAGTAATGTTTTGACCTAGTATTGTAAGCAGTACAATTATGAAGAGAATGTCAAGAAGCCCATATTAACATGTAAAATAATTTATTCATATTGTGTTAATCAAATTGGTTTCACTAATCTATATCTTTTGAATTTATTTATAAATAAAAATCTATATTGTGCTTTATTTGCATAATAAAACCCAATGCTCAAGTTTAAGTTTTTATCAATATAATTAATAAAGAGAGATGATATAAGATGACACTCATTGTTTAATATCAACTTCATGTAATGAGTTGGTCAGTCAACTTGAAACCCCCAAAGTGAGTGGAGGTGGGCATGCGCGGGAACTGTGATTGGTAGCTGGCTTGTTGGTGTTTTGCATAGGTGAGTTACCAAGCTCTGCGTAAAGGGCTGGAATGAGAAGGAGGTCAGTTTTCAGTCTCAGAAGTGGAGACTGTGTCCGTTGCTACGACAGCAGGAGAGAAAGAGACGAAGTCATTTATTTTTTCGTGACGCATTCCAACAAAAGCTATTTAGGCATTTACTTTGTCTCCAGCAAGATGGCGGAAAGACCGTTCGACATAAAACTGATCTTCGAATTCAGTGGTGATACGAGTGGACAGTCTGTGGTTGAATGGATCGAAAAAGTGGAACTGGTCTGCGAATTATGCGAGATCACGAAGATTGAACATATTCTTCCACTGCGCTTTGAAAGGCGGTGCCCTTGCTGTGTATAGGCAGCTGAGCAAAGAACAGAAAAGTGACATTGAGCAAATAAAGCGCGCTACTAACCGCATTTGAACTGACCGTTCGTGGGTTTATGACCAATTCCAGGTGCGGCATCTGCGACCTGGTGAGACAGTAGACGTATATTTGACAGAATTAAAGAGGCTGATGAACCAGTGGCCGCAGTCGTTCAGCCAATTGAAGTCAAAGAGGATCCGACCCCAGCCATCCGTCGCCATGCTCTGAACCGAATTATTTTGCCAAAAACTGCTGCTATCAACGCAAAGCAATGCGCAGCGGGTCAGCGCGAAAGGCACATTTCGATCTACGATGTTTCCAATGTCATAAAGTAGGTCACATTGCCTCTAAGTGTCCGGGAAATAGAATGGGGGATGCGACGTCACACGGTCTCTTCTCCGCACCGAGCATGAAAGAGGCGCTCCTTGTGATTAAGATGCGCATCAATGGAATAACGCGTATCGCTTTAGTAGATTTGGGCTGCTCTCCGTCACTCATGAACGGTTTGATTTGTCGACAGTGGAGCAGACAAAAGATGGACGTACTAACGGCTGATGGAAAAGCTCTCAGAAGCCAGGGAGTTGGAAACATCAAACTCACTATCAACAATGGTAACCCTGTTACAGTCAGCGTATTGATCGTGGACAGCGCATTATTAGGTTTTGATCTGCTCCTTGGGATGGACATTATTAAGGAGCTGGGCGGTGTATGCATCACAGAGGCGGGCAAGGTCGAGTTTTCTGATCCGCCCATCTGTGCTGCCCCGAGGATTAACAAACCTGACCAGTACAACTTTCGACCAGCGCAGGCGCGTATGGACCGCAACATGGAAGTGGGCGGGTGGACAAACGCCCACGCCACTGAAAAATAAAATAGCAGAATACCCGGTTCCAGAGCATATCAGGAGTGAATACGAAAATGAATTGCAGCTTTGGATAGCAAACGGCTGGCTTGCGCCGTACTCTGAGGAGAAGTTAGGACCGCCTCAAGAACTGATTCTGTTGATGGCAATAGTGCAAGAGAATAAGGGGAAAGTGAGACCGGTCATGGACTACAGGGAATTGAATACCTTTGTAGATGCATATATGGCCAACGCGGACATTTGTGCCCAGAAATTGCGGGAATGGCGACAGCAAGGGAGCAATGTGGCCACCCTCGATTTAAGAAGGGCCTACCTCCAAGTCCGAGTCCACCAATCACTCTGGCCCTTTCAGACTGTCATGGTAAAAGGACACAGATATCGCCTCACTCGATTGGGATTTGGTCTTAATGTGGCTCCAAAAATCATGTCAGCGATTATGAATGTGGTCATGTCGCAAGATGAGGAAATTCGAAGGGCAACGTCATCCTATATTGACGATGTTTACGTCAATGAAAACATGGCTTCTTCAACGAGGGTTAAGGAACATCTGGAGCGCTTTGGCTTGGTGAGCAAGGCCCCAGAGCCGCTACAGGATGGAGCGAATGTACTTGGACCACATGTCAGTAGTGATGGAGAAAAAACTTCGCTGGAGGCGAGGTAGTGATGTCCCCGGAAGTCCCGCCAGTGATCACTCGTCGGAGTACCTTCTCCATGTGTGGGAAACCAGTAGGCCATTTTCCCCATGTGGTTGGCTCAGAATGGCGGCAGCAGCCATAAAGCGCCGCGTAACTTCTGTTACGTCAGGATGGGATGATGAGGTGCACAACGTTACCCTAAGATGCATGATAACTGAAACTATGGAGAGAGTGATGCAAGACGACCCCATGCGAGGTGACTGGTGCGTTAAGGGGAACGAGCTCACCATTTGGGTGGATGCCAGCTCGTTGGCCATGGGTGTCGCCCTTGAGGATAACGGGTCCATCATAGAAGACGCCTGCTGGTTACGATCTGAAAATGATACACGACACATAAACCTGGCTGAACTAGACGTCACTCTGAAGAGGGTTAACCTGGCGCTCCAATGGCAAGCAACAGTGCTACACATCGTCACGGACTCAGCATGCACTCAGTGTTGGATATCAGATGCACTTAGCGGAAGAGCACAACTGACCACCAAGGCATCGAGCGAGATGTTGATACGAAGGCTGCTCACCACGCTGATTGAAATTATCAAAGAGTACAACCTGTCTGTGGATGTAGTGTTAGTTAAATCGGCAGTCAACAGGGCAGATGCGTTGACTTGCGTTCCGCAACGTTGGTTGGCTGCTGCTCGGAAAGAGTCTGAACCTCTGCAGCTGCCGTGTACAGCTTCTGCGCTCAGTATGGACCTCGAGCGGATCATGAGCATACATGAACAGTGTGGGCATCCTGGGATTAAACAGATGCTCTACTTCTCGAAGATGGTCAACCCAGCAGTCAAAAAGACGGATGTGCAGAGGTGTGAGGCGTGCCAGTCAATTGACCCGGCACCGGTGCAGTGGCAAAAAGGAAATTTGAGTACTACCCATGTTTGTAACAGGCTGGGGATAGATGTTACGCATGTTGGCAGCCAGCACTATTTGACTATTATTGACTGTGGACCCTCCCACTTCGCCATTTGGCAACTACTGCAGCGGCAGGACACTGCCAGCATAATACGTCAATTGGAGTCCATCTTTTACAACCGGGGGACACCTGCAGAAATATTGACGGATAATGGTGCGCCGTTTTCTTCAGAGCAATTCTCGCAATTCTTAAAAAAGTGGGGTGTGCGGCTTTGGTTCCGGTGCGCCTACGTGCCGGCGGGAAACGGCATAGTAGAAAGAAGCCACCGGTCTATAAAAGTGATTGCAGCCAGGAAGCGATGTTCAATCCCCGAAGAGAGTCTATTGGTATAATGCGACGCCTAAAGACGGTGTTTCGCCTACAACAGCACCGGTTAACATGGTGCATGCCTATCACTTAAGGCTGCGAGGCATTGACATTGCAATGGCTCCGAGCAATGCGCAAGCTAAATACAGAATTGGTGACGTAGTGTGGGTTAAGACCCCGCACAGCAAGTGTACGGACAAGCTTACAATGGGGCATGTTACCGAGATTATCAGCCCGCAGTCAGTGTGGGTTGATGGCGTGCCTCGTCATGTTAAAGACTTGCAGCCAGTTGTAGGGTTAAAACCGTCATTAGATGATGAAAGTGACTCTGAAGATGGTGCGCGAGTGGTGTATTTAAAGTCGGATCCACTGAGTTCTACCTCAGACATCAGTACTCTACCTGTGGACGCCAACGTGGCCAGCTGTCCAGAGGCAGATAGTAGCTCAACGGATGAGAGTTCATCCGAGGATGAGGACCCTGTCATCCCGCTCCGAAGGAGTGCCCGGCAGAAGAGGCCTGCCCAGAGTTGCACGTTGCGCGAACATGACAGCGAGACACGGGATGAATTTGGAAATCTGCCACCTCAGAGCAAACAAGTTCGCGCATGTGTGATTATCCCAATATGTCAAGCGTGCAAGTTGTATATATGCAGACGCAGTCACCAGACAGACACAACCATCTCTCGAACTGAGAAGCTTTGTGATCTTAAGATCAGGGGGGGGCGTGTAATGAGTTGGTCGGTCAACTTGAAACCCCCAAAGCGAGTGGAGGTGGGCAGACGCGGAAACTGTGATTGGTAGCTGGCTTGTTGGTGTTTTGCATAGGTGAGTTACCAAGCTCTATGTAAAGGGCTGGAATGAGAAGGAGGTCAGTTTTCAGTCTCAGAAGTGGAGACTGTGTCCGTCGCTACAACAGCAGGAGAGGAAGAGACGAAGTCATTATTTTTTTTCATAACGCATTCCAACACACTTCATAGCAAAAACCTTGACTTGCATAATAAAATCAGATAAAATGTATATAAAAGACTCACATGTAATAGACTGTGAGTAAATGGAGGACAACAATAGGAAGGTGTAATAATGTCTTTACTTGAACTACTAGCCTCTATCTGACAGAAGGTAAACTCAATTGAAAAGTTAAAAGGACTTCTTTAAAAAGACCCTGTGGATTTAACTATCATTGGTGAATAACAGAAGCAGCAGACATGAAGTGCTAAATCTCTCAGGTAATCTTCATTGCAAAAAAAGAAAAAAAAAAAAAAAAGACAGCTACAGTCAGAGTCTACTCACTGCCAGGCTCTCTCTTTCAGTCATTGTTTTTCAGTAAGCTTCAAGCATATGGGCCATACTGATGATCCGAGATCTTGCAACAAATATGAAAAACGACTTATCTGCACCCATTCATTTAGCGAACCTCTTGGAAATGACAAATGAATTGGCTAAAAGTGCATGGAACAATAATCACTAAAAGACATTTTCTACACTTTCTAATTTCTCATAAAAGAAAAACTGTAAAAACATAAGAAAAACTGAATAAAAAACTTTTTTCCTTGGCCATCACATTCAATGAAACATGTATAAAAGAAAGATTTATCCCTTATATATATATATATATATATATATATATATTTTGAACAATAAGAAAATAAAAAATTAAAAAATTAAAATCATTAGACACACTGGGTTGTAGATTAATATTCTTTCGTTATTTTATTATTATTATTATTCCATTTAGATTCCTTGACTAGTTTCGATCGAAATGGCCATCATCGGGAGGAGAAATTAAATATTTCTGCTTGCTGTTAGCAGTGAACTACTGCATATATATATATATATATATATATATATATATATATATATATGCTGGTGAAGAAAGACTTGCCAAATTTCTGTGACTTTAAAAAAATACTTATTAGGATATTAAAAAAAATTCATAGCTATCAAAAAGAATAATTCAATGTGCCTGTCATTAATTTTAGTGGCAGCCTCAACACAACCTTGCAAAACTGTGCAACTCTTAGCAAAACACAGTACGTCAGGACCTAATAGTAGGCGTCAGCACCCACCTTTTCTCTATGCTTACAGAAGAATAAGGGTATCTTTTTCTTATCAGAGGTTAAAACACACAAGATTAGGACCTGGGCTGGATGTCCAGAAGATGCCCATGAAAACATGGCATTGGTCATTTCATCAGTTCCTAACAGTATCCACTGTGTAGATTTTCTCATCAAATATTTTAACAAGGGATCCATTATTGCACCTTTCCAGTTTCCTGGTGTTTATGTAGTACATGAGGAGATGCCTTGGCACATGATTTAACACAGAGATCATCATGACCAGCCATTCTTGGGATCCACTTTTTAGCTCAGCAGTCATCTTATACATGAATGTTATTGGGTCCTTTGCACTTTTGGTTTTGAGGTCATTAATGAAATCTTAATTCCTTTTCTTGTTGACCCCTGCTACTGCCAGTCTTCCACTGTATAATGTTGCATTGTGTCTATGACTGATTTGATATTGAAGACAGTACATAAGAATATATCAAGAATGTTGGAAATGCTTTTAGGTTTGGTTTCGTTTGTTTTATGACATATCAACCTCAATGGGTTATTTAATGCCAACAACATTTTTATTGCTGGTAATAATTTTTTTTTTTATGTACAAATTTTTTCTGGTATTAAAACCTATTTTTACAAAGAATTTGGTTGTTAGCTATTTTTTTTATAGCTGGGACCTTCAAAATTATTGCTGGTAATAATTTTTTTTATTACCCCAGGTCAGGTGGACCTGGGAACACCAGCAATTAAGAGATGGTTCCATGCTTCAAAACCTCCTGATCAGAGGTTTTGCTGTTGGACGAGTTTATCGTCATACTCAGGACGAAGTTGCTTTTAGGGTTGATTTGTGGATGAAACAAATCTAATATTCTTTGCTGTTTATCCTGCAAAGCCATTTTCCATGATATTCTTAAAAAGCAGGTGTATGTTAATAGCTGACCATTTACTTTTTGTTCTGCATTTGGTTTCACATCATTTGGTGTAATGGATGACGGGAAAATGTAAATTTTGCTTCCTTATCATATGTGTGGAAGAAATATTTGTTTCAAGTGGTGAAAAAAAAAAAAAAACAAATTCAAAGAAAATGTTATAACTCATTATTAACTGAATTCCGTCAAAGGAATTCATTTTGACAGACATTCAATTTGTATTGCTAAATTTTTATTAAGGACCCAGGAAATGTTTTGAGATAATTCCTTCGATGCAAATCAAATCTAACATTTATGTTGTTATATTTCTTCTATTAGGGAAAATCAAATATATTGTAAGCGATTCCTCACATGACAAAAGTTATCAAATCAGAAGCAACATCAAATTAAAAACCATTTATATATAATTTAAGAAAAAAGACCAATACAATAACATTTATTATAGCAATATTTGCAATTGTCGTTTTTGTTCTTTTAAACTGGAATTGTTTTGTTTCCTGATTTGTTCAATAAAGTGTGTGTTGAGTAATATTTATTTTTAATTGTACAGTGTTACCTTATACGAATAATAAAACATCATGATAAGCTTAAATACAAAATCTCATGAAAAAAAATTTTTTTTGTTTTCTGGTTATAATATTATACTCTTAGGAAGTGACAGGATTGTTTACATATGTGTTAGAAAAACTATCTAGGATCAGTGTAGTATTTGTACATTTTGCTGTGGATCAGAATGTAGTATCTGTGCAAAAGTTGAAAAGTGTTGCTTACAATATAAAGAGGACATTGAGATCAATACCCAGCAATGACATTATTTCATGCTTAAACATGATCATCAGGCCATGTGTGTTGTGTTTTGACTTAACTATTTGTATATGCTGGTCAGTGATACATAATGACATTGTTTTTTTGTTAATGCACACATAAACACAAGTAAACATAATAATAATAATAATACTAACAATAAATAATCAATAATAAATAATGTATAAAAAAGTTAACAAAAATCACTATAAAATAGCCACAAAATTGCATTCAGCTCAACAATTATTCCCACTCAGTAGCCTCTTAAATAATGTGAAACATAACCATTAGAATAACACAGTAAACCTACTCATAATGCACTACTGACCAGCATATATAAATAGTTGAGCCAAAACACAACAAACATAGCCTGACAATTGCATTTAAGCCTGAAACAGACTGTCGCCACTGGGTGTTGACCTCAATGTCTATATTTATATTTACATATGCTCTATCCCTGATATTGAGCACTTTAACCCATAAATATAGCATAAACTATATTTGTATCATTATATATATGTGTGTGTGTGTGTGTGTGTGTGTGTGTGTGTGTGTGTGTGTGTGTGTGTGATCCACAGACAGACTGTTTCGCTGTATCACAACTCATCAGTGTGGTTAGACATGCGATTGCTTCAAGCTAGGATCAAAACCTAACCAATTTGATATCAGTCGGAGACTCCCATCCTTAGGCCATCAGCTCATCCAGCAGAGAAAGGGAATTTTTAACACTTTATATATGAGATATAAGCATTACTGGCTACTTGAAAACACATTTTATTTTATATATGCAGATTCTTTTATCTTTATAATGTAATGTATGAATAGAAAACTGAGTATATTAATAATTACATGGCTCATGTAATAACGTGTTTTTTTTCCTTTATGCCTTGACAAACAAAGCTCCCATTTGGCAAAGCTTAGGCTCTTTGCAAATGCAAAGAAGGTTTGTTGTTATAAAAAGGCAGGCCTACAAATACACAACAACCAAATTTGTAATAAAGTACTCAGTTGCCAATTCAGGTTATTGTTGTAATGACACAAGGGATTATCTAAGCCCCGAATCCGATTCCTTATCAATTACTCCAGGGATTAACTTTCACCGACTACAAAGCAATTGTCATCTTGTTTTAGTAGAAGCAAAAGACAGAATCAACATGTAGGAGCATGTGATAAAATAAAGAAAATATATAAGATGACCAACAGCCAATAATGAAAAGATTCTATTTAAAATGATATAAAACAAGTTACTCAATAAAAACATCCAAAGGAAATTTAACTTGCAATATAAAGAGATGAAAAGAGAAAAATAAATTTGACAGTTGAAAATCTTTCCAGGTGGTTGCACATAGATTTTTCAAGAATAAAATCACATGCAATCAAAATCTTTTCAATATGATTGATTCAAAGTTCAATAAGATCATTTGCCACTTTCAAAATAGAAATTAGTATCCATAAAAAAACAACAGGACTATTTACATATGGATTGGCACTTCTGTCCTGGATTAGTGTCATCTTCTGGGAGTCTGCTTAGAATCAGAAACCAGTATTTATGGTGAGCCATCTGCAGTCAGAGACCAGTATCTGTAGCACATGATCTGTGGCCAGAGATCAATATCTGTAGCATACTGATTAAGATCAGAAACCAATATCTGAGTGATCTATATCTCTGATCATTTAGTAATGAAAATCTTGATTAATGATCAGGAGGACTGTACAGTCTCTAAACAGTGATGCTAAGTTTCAAATATTTTTTGATATCTTATAATGACAACATTTTCTTTTCAGTTATTTACTTATCAACTTTGGAGGTGCTGGTGGATGTCACAGAGAAGGGAATTAACAAAGCATTTTGGGTGTTTAATAATAGATCAAATCAAGGATCATTCCTTGCTGCTGGAGCCATGTAACCCAATACAATTTGTCACGCATTACTTGGAATGGAGTAAGGCTAAGAGAAATGCCATCAAAGGAACTTAGCAACATAATGATTTACTAGGTAAGGAAACATTTCTAATGTCTGGTACGAAATCAATTTAAAAAGAAATTACTTCATTACAAATAAAACAATAAGTAATTGTAAAACAGAAAAAAAAATGTACATATATATCTGGATATTTTTCACCTTAATTCCAGTTGCTTTTTTTTGGAAATTTCAGTCATTAGTCAGCAATAGACACCAGAAAAAACTTTCTGCCCATTCAAATTTGTATCCCTTTTACTTTGTTTTAACATAACAGCTACATTAGCAATTAGGTCACTGGACCTCCTGGCTTCAGACATTTAAATCTACCCATATAATCATACTTTTTCTTCCCTAAATTCATGACACATTACTGTAACACTAGAGAAAATGGCTTACCTTTGGAAAGAAAATAAATTTGGACGTCTTGCATGTAAAATATTCCAAAAAGAAAATGGCAGCTTTACGAATTGTAATATTTAAAAATGATGGATCTCAGAGTCAGACAGACATTCATGAGAATCTTTCAAACATATGCAAATTTTAATTGTCACTGAATCTATGAAAAGTGCTAAAAAAAAGTGACAGAAGTGTGACTGCAGTAGCATACAGGAGATACATGTTGTTGGATTGTTTGACTTCAACACTGTTAGTTAAAGAAAACAAATTGGGGAACTCTATTACAAGCCAGAAGAAACTGACTACAATTACTATCTTTATTTACATATACTATTAATATTATTATTAGTAGTTGTATTTTGAATTTATTAGTTGAGGCATTGTTAATCATTAATTTTTCAATTCATAAAGTAACAAGATAGAAAAAGGTAGGTATTCTGTGCTGAAAATATTCATAGTAGAAAGATGCAAACAAGACAAAAAGTGGAAGACAGACACCTCCCCCCAGACAGCTAACAAAGATAAAACAAAATAGTTAATGATCTGAGAAACAAACATCTTTTGGATATTGGAAACAAAATCAATAAAGCTAGACAACACAGATTATGTTTTAAAATGTGAAGAAAAGCTAAAAATCATGATCACATCAAAACCAAAACAGAAGAAATGTCCTGATATCAAAAACACTTTGCATCACATTTCAAACCTGACCACATCAATCTGAAGTTGTTAAAGGAAATAGAATATACATAAATATATATCCAAATATTACAAAGTCTGTCCACATACTTAAACAGCAACTTAGTAATGAGGAAGTCAAGAAAGCCATATAAAAAATATAAAAATATTAATTCCATATTTGACATTGAGATTGAACTTTTGAAAGTAGCATAGTCTCATCCCAAATTCAAAAATAAGTTTCTCAGTTTTATGAAGGAAGTCTGGAATGAAAACACATTCTAATGCAGTAAGGTATATCACACAATAATTTAAAAAAGGTAATCCTGGAAGGCCTCACAAATACAGAGGTATCTTAACTCCATTCATTATGTTGAAAGTATTGATTAATATTTTACTAACTAAACTCAACTTTCTATGAGAGTCAATTTCTAACAACCTAATTTGGCTTTCATTCTGATAAGGGTTGCAATAATGGCATATATGTCATGAAGCAATATCAGAAAATCATGTGCCTATTGAATATAAAATTTGTATATCTGCTATGTTAATCTAACATCAATAAAAACAAATGACTTCACATCCATCAGAAACCATTTTCAAAGATTTTACTGCCTGAATGGCTTGATCTAATAAAAAAAATCTTTATCAATCCAGTCTTACATATCCTGATGAAGACCCAAACACCAAATCATTTCATTTGTTCCAAGAAGTAGGACTTAAACCTTTCTAAAATAATTGATTCATTTTCTATGGCTTATCAACCCTTTGCAGGTTATTTAAAGCTAGAAAATATTTTTAGATTGAAAGAATTTTTTTGACATAATAATCCATTTAACGATACAAGTCTTACTAATTAAAACATAGCTGGAGAGGAAAAGGTGGACTGATATCTTTTCCAAGAGTATTTACACATAAGTAAATGTAATGAACCCAACAGGCATTAGAACTTGATTTCCTGATTAACAATTCAGAGACATTATCCATTACATTATCCACACATCCATGCTTACAGTACCTGGTATTCCAAAGTGGTCACTCATCTACGTACTGACCAGGTCGAATATTGATTGCCTTTTTGGTGTTTAAACATAATATGGCCATGAACCTTCCAAAAACAGAAACTAAGATCTGAAATTGGAATGATAATAATGATGGCACCTACCCTGAAACCATCAGAAATATTCAGAATGTGGAATTAATAAATACTAAAGACTTCAAACTATGGCATATACTAAGTTGCTTTAACTTTCTGAAGTGCAAATTTCTCTACTTGTTTTTTCAAGATGCAAAAAACAAATTAGATTAAAATTATTGGTATAATTTTTCACAGATAAAATAGAATTAAAAAAAAGCATGTGTAGGTAATAGTAATATTAGTTGTTTCCTTATAAGGAAACACTCTACCCCTTGGTCGATGAAGGCTAAATAACTTAATTGCTAGGAATGCAGAATCAGTGACCCAAGTTTCAACCAAGTCTGTTGCGTTCAATTTGCACTGATGCCTTTTGGAAAGGTATGAATCCATCTCTCGTCATCCCAGCTATGTTTTAAATAGTGGACTAGACTAGGCTCTCTAGCCTTGGGTGGCAGTCAGTCATGAAGAAGAACCACTCTGAATTTAAAACTGGGAAGAAGGCAATGGAAAAGCACTATACTATCTAAAGAAAAGAAATCCACGGAGAGCTATGATTGATAACATCTTGAAAGGACATGGCATTAAAAAGAAAGAAAAAGAACTGGAATTTAAAAGAACTTTCCACTCTGAGAAAACAAACTATAAATAAATTCTATTGGGCTAATTACCATATTTGATAGCAATATTTAAGTTTTTGATATTTCATAAATAGAATGCAATTACAAAATTACTAACCGCTTAACTGCAAGTTAAGAATAATTTTAGACAAATTATGTCATGTTATTTAAATCTTTAAAATATGTGAAAACTATTTATGAAAACTCTAAATGAAAACTCCATTATCAGAGGAGTCCAATACATAAGCAAATTAACTACTACAACAAAGTAATAGAATCTTCTGGCGATGTGTGCCATGCACATGATTTTTGGGGGTGAGGGGTGCCAAAAATTTCTCAGCCCAGTCCACTTCCCAAAATTAGTATTTTAATGGCCAAATAGCAGACTACCAATCTAAGGAAGTAGGTCAGGCCAAGAACTTTTCAGCATCCCTAGTGTGTTTGTGTGTGAATGCACATCACATTTTATAGATGTAAATTATAGAGTTTTACTAAATACAAGAACTGATAGTCTTACTGCCTGGTTAAACATTAACTTACCAGGCTGCTCAGTTTTAAAAGGAGTTACTTTGGTGGGGATAGAAAAGTGGTGAGGGGTTACATACCATCAAATATAATGGTAGATATCGGGCTGGGGCAAGGGTTTTGTGCCTCCCCCTAAATCTATAAAACGAGGGGCCTCCACTCTACTACATATCAATTTTCATAAGGTAGTTTTTATATAAAATACAAATTTTATTGAAACCTAATAATGTACAATAATGGATCATATGCAATATAGAGACATGTCATAAAAGATCATTCCATCTTAAATAAATCAACAATGTTTTGCAGCAACTTTTAACATCAACTTGATTTTCTTTGTTAAAATGTTCAATAATTTTTATACATTCAACATTGTGCATAAAAATGTGAATTATATATATTATATATATATATATATTTTTTTTTTTTTGACTTAGCATGGGCAAAACAAATTCACAGAATTTAGCAAAAAAAAAAAAAAAAAAAAGACACCCGGGATGACACCAAAAACTGCAAAAATTTTTTATCCTTTAATAATCAGCTGTGCAAATGTTGATCAGGTAGTTAGGGTTACAAAGCACTGCCCAGGGCCACCTATCAGACTTGCAACCCCCACCAGTCATTCTAGGAGTAGTACACACTGGCACTGGTGGATGGAGGTACTATTGTTATGTGTCTAGTAGTACAGCTCTGTAGCTTGGAAGGTGCATAACAAAGCAATTAACAAAAGAAATAAAGAAGGGTTTACACAGAAAAAAAAAAACACTTTATTCAGTCCAATAACTATACAGGGTGGTCCGAAAGTCTTGTCACCTGTACATAATATAATTTCCCATTTCAGATGGGTGACACAAGCGCCTACTGTTTGAAAGAGAGGTGACAAAACTTTTGGACCACTCAGTACTTATCTAACAAGGTGAAAAAGAAGTTTTAAATAAATAAATAAAAATACTTTAATATAATTATTTTATAAGCTGGACTCCTGGAAATTTGGTGATATTCAAATCACTTACCCAGAGATAAGTTGACAAATGATATAGACATTAGGCCACTGTTCTACTATTTTAATATACAGTAAATATTATAATATAGTATTATAATATAGTATTTTAATATAGTATTTTAATATACAGTAAATTTGAAAATATAAAGTGTTCTTTTTTAAGGCTTGTATTTATTTGAATTCATCACTTTTATTTTTCAAATAACATTGTTCATTCAAAATAATAAAAACTAAATTTAACATTTTTCATTTTAACCGGAAACCACACCACTTTCCCAAGAATGTATGGCAATCTATAGATAATAAAGAAAAATCCAGAATAGACATGATTGCCTATGTCCTGAAGGGACACAATTTAAAAAAAAAAAAAAAGGTGGGGAGATCATTTTGATAGTGTCTAAAAACTAAACATTAAAAAGTTAATTTCACCTTACATTCAAGCAGCAGAATATTAGCTAAAAATATATGTATATTTTCCTGTCCACCTTAGTCAGAGATTCAAATCACAACAGGATTCACTGAATTTAAATTTTACTACCCAAGTAGGTTCTGTCAGCAGGTTTAACATACAAACAAGAAGAATATTTCCCTTAGGTCATTACTAAAAACTAAACATTCAAACACAAGGAGAAGCAAGCAGAAAGCTATTAGTGACAATTAACTTTATTCCATCCTTTCCTTGTTGCTTTTTATCAGAACACTGCAGGTTGATAAACAACTTTTCAACAGCTCAAGCAAACGTTTCAAACAGCTTCCAACAAGAAATAATCCATTAAAACGAATTTGTATTATCCTCTTAAATGTCTCATTTGGTTAGCAAAAATATCAATAATATTTTACAAGACACTCCACAAATTTATTACTCTTTTCATAAAAACAACTTCAAAGGTCATAAACAGAGATCAATACTTTTTATTATGATTACTGATACTGGTTTCATTAAAACACACACACGCGCGCGCGCGCACGCAGCAAGGACCATTTTGTTTTTGTGTTAATTTCTTGAGAATATATTTGTCCCCGGTGATTATAGATATTTTCTGAATGTTAGTTATCAAGTATTTTCATCCCTGCTTCAGGTCATTTTTAAAATCCAGTGTTATCTAAAGTTACAGTTTATATTTCACACATTCAAATCCATTTTAAACTTAGTGCAGCTGTTATATAGTGACATCATAAACATGCAACTGGCAAGTAAAATTTCTATTTGCTAAATGTGTCATCAGTTAATTGTAAAAGGGTTAAAGAAAGACAAATTTATAACAGTTACTGTAATTCTCCATGTATAATACACCTTCATCCATAATATACACCACTAAAATTTTGCTGAAAGTGTGGGAAAATGCTTCTACTCATGCATAATATGCACCCCTTGTTTGGTAATCAAAACTTATAAATTGTACTTCTCCAATTTCATTATGGCCAGTGTTTCCTACTCTTATTAAAAGAAAATGGTTTTAAACATAGACTAATATTATTCTAATTTAGTTTTAAGATAATTATTATTTTATTTTACATTTATAAGTATTGTTAGGTACGTATGATTGTATTTGACATCCTTATGGGGTTGCAATTGCCAAATGTTAGTGTCAAATTGTCGTGTGTTTGTGGTGAGTAGTCATTTCACATCTGAAATCAACCTATGAAACAGCAATTTTTTTAATGCTTTTGTAGCTGTGCATAATACGCACCTCTAATTTTGCTTCTTTTTTTTTTTTTTCTTAAATGTGTATTATACATAAGGAATTACAGTAAATATTAAATGTGTATTATACATAAGGAATTACAGTAAATATTTACTATTAATTTTCCTCCCAACATAATCTTTCCTTTACTTGTCAGTTTTGTTTTTTGGTGCAGAGTATTCAATATATGTATTCTAATATTTCTAATAAATAAGCACCAAAAGCTACTGTCTAGTTCTATAAAACAAGATGAAGGCTTCAGTAATAAGATCTATCAAGAAATCTATGATCCTGAAAAGTAATTTGAAATTTTACACTGTATCCCAGTTATGAACCACTATTCAATATTTTTCAATTCTGATGAATTCTTAAAGAATGCTAATCTGAAAAAATTGTTTCAAAAAAGATTTTTCCCTATATTTTTTTTTTTTTTTTTTTTTTAGTGGACTGGTTGGTTTAAGTAGTGCTAGCAAATGTATACAGGTAAATTTTATAAAAACGTAAGATAAAATATAGAGAAAAAAAAAAAATCATATTGTTTATCTAAAAAAGGAATCCAGGATTTGTTTCATCATATAGTTCTTGTATATTTAACTATATGTATTTATATTATTGCTGTAGCATTTCTGTAGATGATGGTTATGCCTCCATCCCCATAAATACAATAGTGAATACTGTACCTGTGGGTACCTGTGTTGTCTTCAGTTGGGCTGGTTAAGCTCTCTGCCTCTGGGCAGAGAGCATCCCCAGACAGGGCTATGCCAAAGAGCTCAGGAAACGCCTACCAAACTCCGTTTTATACAAGGTCAACAGGGAATTTTTAGCTGAGCCTACGGGCTTGGGAACCCCACATTAAATTCAGCTTTGTGCCACATCTGTGTGGGGCAGTATGTATCTCATACTAACTTCAAGTGAGTTGCCCTGGATAGTAATAACTGGAGATATTTGTTCTAGAGTTGTATCAGAAATTTTAAAAATTAGTCATATTGACCTAAGAGGTGAAAGACGATGGTGAAAAGTAAGTGTCAACAGATATTCCTGTTGCTATGTCCCGAGACTGTTGCTGTTGCACCAAATGTGAATTTGTATGCAGGTCACATATGACACAAACATAAAAACTGAATGAGGTTATCTAATCCTCATATGTAGAAATTGATGGAAGAGCCCATCATGCACACACACACATTATATATTTTCACCATAATTGAAAAAAATGGAAATAAACAGGAAAAATAAGCTGAGAAAAATATTAGAACATGAAAACAATTGGATTTTGTGCCTCAAAAAACTTTCCGCAGATGGGTTTAATCACAAATTTAACATCAATAGAATTAATATATAACCCTATAAATCAAGCCCTACACATATTTCTTACCCACACAAGACAGACATGCTTACAGAGGTGTTGAGGTCTCACACTTATATACACACTCTTACTGATATATAGACTTACACACATCATACACACTCCCAAAGAATTAAAAGATAACATACACTTAGTACACACATCCCCCACACAGCAACCAATAAAACTGTCAAAATGACCAAGAAGGAAATTCTGAGTCACATGAATCTCCTCAGCCTCTATCTTAAAAACAACTTGAAAGAGGCCATTTGACCAACACAAGGACTGACCAAAATTAATGATAAAAAAAAAAAACAAATGAAAATTACAGATAAAGTTCATTTTCTTCAAAGACAGTCATTCACTCCTGTAGTTCACTGCTACTAAGAAGCAGAAATTTTTTTTTTCTCCTGATAATGGCCATGTTGGCCGAAACTAGTTGAAGAACCTAATTGAAATAATAAAACAAAAAATATTAATATACAACCCAGTGTGTTTGAAAATTTTAATCTTTTAAGATTTTTTATTGTTCAAAATTTATATATATATATATATAAAACACACAAATTCTGATTTGATTGATTGATTGATTTGTTTTTTATGGTTTATCAACAGTTTACTGGTTATTTAAAGCCTGAAAATATTTTTAGATTGTAAGAATTTGGGGGGGGAGATAATGATTTACTGACACACGTCCTACTAATTAACCCATAGCTGGGGTACAAGAGGAAGATTCCTCCCTTTCCCAAGTGTATTTGCATGTAAGTAATCTTGACTGGAATTGAAATTGAAACTCAGCTCTTCAATTAACAATTTCAAGCCATTATCCATTACATCGCCCACACATCCAATCTTACACCACCTGGTATTCCCAAGCAGTCACCCAACTAGGTACTGAACCAGCTTGATGTTGCTCAACTCCAATGATTGTATGGGAACTGGTGTTTCAACCTGATATGGCCATAAGCCAATCAATTCTATATCTAAAAATTTATAAAGAGAGTTGTTTGAAATAAATGACATGAATTTTACAAACATTTTTTTTCTGTGGTGGGAGGGAGAAAAAATCCTTTAAAATATTAACCCCCATCTGAAAGTGAACTCAGATCTAAAGACCCATTGAACTTTCATTTTGTTTTTTTGTGAAGCAAAAACATGATAACAATAACTGGCCACCAACTTCAAGTAGCAAGAGAGCGGTCGTTTTTTAAAATGTTCCCAGATGCAAAGACAAAACAATGCCCAAACGAGTTGACCCACATAACCCTCTCAAATCCTGTAGCCGATCATCTGATTAACAAACACGAAGGGTGGATGCTATATGTTAACACAGAGTGTTTCCCAAAGGAAGGAGGAAAGTGGGTGTGGGTGTTGTAGGCTTTCAATTCTGAAATGATGTCATTCTTGCTAAATGATCCTGCTCAATTGCAGAGAGCATTTACCACACAAAATTTGCTTAGTTTGAAAAAGAATGAGACAAGGAAACGTGACTAGAAAATTTTTGCTTCGGAGATGGGTTGAACAAAAAGAACACTTAGTGTCCCACTCTCATACAACCGGATTTGAGAGTGCATGTGTGCATATATATATATATATATATATACACACACACATATATATATATATATATATATATATATATATATATATATATATATATATATATGCACACACACACTTTTGTTTGTTTGCTTTTTTTAAGCAATGGGGGAAAAAAAGATTTGGAAGGCAGAAGATAGAACAGTAGAATTTAGGACAGACACAGCCAGATGTTGATAGATAGCTAAATGAGTTCAAAAACCCTGTTTCTTAATGTGCCAATGCCATTTTTCAGCTTTGAGAAATATTAACCAGCAAACTTTTAGCAAAGGTTAACCAACTCTTGGAAAGGTTTTAAATTACAATCGCACTCCGATTTGAATGCTCAAAAATCTTAAAGTCTATCAAGACATTTAAATAAATTTAGTTTAAAATAATTACATATGACTTCTAGATCTTTTTGCATAAATGCAGGTGTCCCCCTCCCCACAGCTCTACCCTTAGACCTATATTGTTTCTAATTTTCATCAATGACCTTTCTGATGTCATCAGTTCTCAAATCTGTATCTATGCTGATGACAACTATTTACTCTTGTCTTAAGTCTGATCAAGTAAGGTCAAACATAAAAAAACAAATTACCTACAATCTGTTATTAAATGGGGTAAGGAGTGGCTTGTTAATTTTAACACTTCCAAATAAAACTGTTCTCTTTTAATCATCTGAGAGAACTCTTTATCTTCTATCGGCATGGCTGATGCTAACCTCCAAGAGAGTGATTCATTGTACCTTCTTGGACTGAAATTTTCAGCAGATATGAAGTGAAAAGAATATATTGAATCAATTGCTAAGTCTGCAGCTATGAAAGTTGGTTCACTGTGTCATGCTAGACAATCTTTCTCACCAGAATCTATCTTACATATTTATAAGTCTACCATTCGTCCTTGCTTTGAATATTGCTGCTACATCTGGTTCAGTGCTCCTGCTACATATTTAGAGATTCTTGATAAAATCCAAAGAATCTGCACTATTATTGGTCCTGACATCTCACCGTAACACAAGAACTTTTTGGAGAACCAAGTGGAGAACTTGGATAACAGGAGATAACTGATAACTGACATTCATTAGACATGGCACGTGGAACTAGAACAGTCTACGAAAGTAAGGCGAAATAAAGGGTTAAGTTCAACATTCCAACCACCTGAAGAAGGCCGGAGTGTACAACAGCAGAAACGTTGTGTTAAATATGGCAACAAAGATGAGGATAATAGTCCGAGCAATGTAAATAGTGTACGTAATACCTCATCTCAGAAATATAGACAGATTCAAATTGTTTTTCAAATTTTAATGACACATACAGATACTGGATTTTAATAATTTCTTTCTGGAACATTATTTAAACGTTGTAATTTCATGATTTAGCTGCAAATAAATAAAATCAACTGCAACTCTTCTCTACCAAAATGCTCAGCCAGTATTGCACTGCATTACCAAAACAAAATACCTAACAGCTAAGACATCAACAAAGGCAATCAATCAAAATGAGCTGAGATAATCCACCCGTTTCACAAAGAGGATTAGCTGATCTTTTTTTCTGATAATCATAGAATCATAAATTGTCCCAAGGACAAAACCTGCTAATTTACAAATCATATATATATATATATATATATATATATATATATATATATATATATTGATGGATCTAGTTACCATAGGTTGTACAGGTTAAAATAGCTTTCAAGCTTCTTATTGGATCATTTCATACAATGGCAAATGAAACATTCAAGATTATAAACATGTTTCCTTTTGCACATTCTCACTCTTATGCAGCACCAAACAAGCATTTTTATATAGATTCTTTTTCTTATTTTAAATATGAAAGATTCAAAATTATTCTAGACTATGAGAGAAACTTAACCAGTCCTACAAACTTGTAAGTGTAAGCGTTCTCAAAGCAAATTTGTCACAGATTACTCTCCCAACAAACGCCGTAGCCAAAAATGCCCAAATTTTCCTTTCACTACAAAACTTTTTCCAAAGAATAACCTAAAATACCTTACAAAGACATTCAGCTCAGAAATATATGAATAAAAAGATGAGGAAAAACTATTCTTAGCTGACATGTTTCATTCTCTGAGGGACTTTATCAAGTTAAATGTAAAGATTTATATTGTTGCACATATTTATATACAAGAGCAAGGATATCATTGTTTTATCAAAACTTTTGAATTTAAGAACATTCATGAATATTAATCAGGTGGTTAAAGGCCAGTCAAAACATATGGAAGACACAAAGCGCCATGATTCAAAGTCTGACAGAAGTGAGCAAGTGATATTCAAAAAATACTTTTTAATATTTTTTTTTAATAAATGAATATTGTTTAAATTGTGATCAGATTTTTATGTATGTGCTGTACATCTTCAAAAACATCATGTAATGGATTTTAACTGTTTTCTTTTCATTTTTTTTAACATTTTTATGATTGTGTAAAGCAGTAATTTTTACAGGAAAGGTGAGATTGGAAAGAAACAGATTTATTTTTTGATAACATTTGATAAGTTTATTCTGTTCTTTTATTGCTCTCACACCTTAATGTTTTTCTTATATTCCTTCAGACTCAGTAAACCTTACCCTATGTGTTTGGGGCTCTGCTGCCTTGCTTAGAGTGAAATGATACAAAAAAAAAAAAAAAAAAAAAAAAAAAAAGCAAAAAACAAAAATTTTTGTGTATATATATATATATATATATATATATATATATATATCTTGCAGACTATCCCATCGTTGATCAATGCTGACTGTTGACACGCATCTACCAGGATCTCTTTTACAATCCTAGGAACTGACAGCCATACAACCTGCACAAATGATTTGATTATAGTGGTGAAGGATTTGTGCAGAACCAACCACACTTTTTGAAGAGCCAAATACAGCGACCTGGTGCACCATGTGCCACAAGGTCCCCAAACAACCCTTCACAGGTTTTGAATTCAGAATTGTCCTTCTCCTGGACCAGTAGCCATCCAATGCTACAGAACCCAGTCTGTCTTGCTAGGGGAGAAGAAAAGGATTCATACCTTTCCCAAGGGTATTAACACATAAGTGAATGTAATAGATTTGAGTGGAATTCAAACTCAGATCTCAGATTCCTCAATCAGAGCTGCTATCCATTACTCCACCATGCCTCCTATATATATATATATATATATATATATGCACATACATGGATTCATTGAAAAATACACCCTTACCCTCGCTAAACTTAACCTCTTTTTCGAACGTAACTCATAATTGATACAACAATAGTTAATAAAAATGAACACACTACCAGTCCTGTCTGAATGATTAGATTTCTCTGTATCCTTGGAAACAGGAAATTATGAATTTATATGTGCATTTAAAACTCAGTAAATTTAAAAAATAATTTATTCCAAAATTCGCTTGAAGATGAAACAGAACTAATGCTTTTAATTTAATTATATAATTTGAAGTTTTTAGCTTCAGTTTTTGAAACATGCTTATTACTGTGTAACGAGAAAACCATATTTTAAATCAGTTAATTTATAATATTTATGCTCTGTAAATTTACATTGAGCACTGTTTTGTAAAAATAAAATAAAAAATATCAATAAGAACACTGGATTATATATCTTACTGTTCTTTATATATATATATATATATATATATATATATATATATATATAGAGAGAGAGAGAGAGAGAGAGTAAAAATAAGAAACTTAACTCTCTTATCCAGATAGACAGTCAAAAAGAAGGATTCTGAAATTAAATCTAAATAGTGACACAAGATCATTATTAATTTTTGACTAGTATTTCTTTCATCTATTCAGGCTCATTATACGGCCATTAGTCATAATATCTTTAATTTCCATTCTGCAAAGCTATGTCATCTTTTATTAAATTTTACTAATATAGCTTTCATCATAATTTTACTTGCTTTTCATCCTGAACTATTCAAAACTATGGCCATCAGTAAACAGCATGGATTGTAAATAAAAATACATACTCACTAGAATCAGCCAAGCATACTTTGTGTAAAAAGTAATAAATCAATAAATTGTAATTCAATGCCATATTAAAGTTTGAAAAGCAGACGGAAATCTACTTATTTCTAATAAAATGTTGCAAGAAAATGTGAGGAAATAAAACTATACAATTCACGGACATAATCACAAGAATTACCTACTTGTCCATTTTTGAAAATTATATCATCTGTTTAATATTATATCAAAAGTGTATTAAAATTCTTTTACAAAACAGAAACAATGTAAGAATTGCTTGAATTTGTTTCTCACAATAGATTGAATAGTAGAGAAAAGTTTAATCTGCAATCAGATAAAATAATAATGTTGGTGAGTTGTGGTTCACACATAGGAAATGAATTAAATAACAGCATGAATTAAAATATTAACTCAGTTATTTTTCTTAAATATTTTATAAGTAGAATAGATGATTGGAAACAAAAACTACATTATTTACATTATTCGGACTATTGTCCTCATCTTTATCGCCATATTTATCATGTTGTACACTCCGGCCTTCTCCAGATGATTGGAATGTCAAACTAAACCCTTTATTTTGCTTACTTTCGTAGACTATTCTAGTTCCACATGCCATGTTTAATGGATGTCAGTTATCTCCTGTTAATTCCCCTCTCCAAGTTCTCCACTGCCTTAACCAGGTATTGAACTCACATTCTTTTGGGTCACTGGATCTAACCAACACCTTTATCCACTGTGCCATGTGTCCTTCATCTGTGTATGAATTTCTGGGTATTATAAACCTAATGTCATCATCAATCGTTTTTACCAGTGCTCATATTGCCACTTTTTTGTTGTTATTATCGCTTTTCTCTGGCACTCCTTATTACTGGATCCAACCACCTGAAGAAGGCCGGAGCATACAACGGCTGAAACGTTGTGATAAATATGGCAACAAAGATGAGGACAATAGTCCGAATAATGTACGTAATACCTCATCTCAGAATTATTCATCATTGTCTTCAATATCTTTTCAATCAATCACATATCTTGTCAAGACATGATCACTTATATATAATTAAATCTTCTGGTAATGTAGAAAGAGACAATAGAATTTTATTCTATTAAACTTGATAAATAAAACTCCATAATAATTCAATAGTGAAAGATAGTTGTTTAGTTTCATATTCAGAAAGGACTGAACATGAAGACGAAAAGTAAAATAAAGTTTTTAATATTTTCTGAGTATAAATTATTTTTGACAGCACAAGTAACCCAGTTTTAATAAAGAAAATATTACAAGAAAATATACCAAAACTCTTTATTATAATGCAGTTAATAAAATCTTACTTATTATAAAACGCAGATTGTGTGTGTGTGTGCGTGTCTGTACGTTTATATATTGGATCGGATTTCCTACATTTTTCAACCAATTTCAACAAAACTTCACAGGACTACGTAAAATTACCTTGCAGTGGTTCTGACAGTGCCAAAAATTGGAAAAACACAATTGCTTTTGCACGAAATCAATTTGAAAACACGATTCTGTCACCAGAATGAAAGAGGGACAACTCATATCGAGTTATACTTACAAAAACCCAGGTTGTGTGTGTGTGTTCGTTTATATATGGGATCGGATTTCCTACATTTTTCAACCGATTTCAACAAAACTTCACTTTTTTTTTTTTGGCAGGCAGCGTTTCTTATTGTCTTGCACACATTTTTCTTTATTTTTACATTCAGAATGCTTTAAAAATTCCATTTACAAGACAATTGTTTATAATAAAATTCTATTCAATCGGTAAACTCATAACAATTGAAAACAATGTTTTTGTTCAAGTTTGACCAATTCGTAAAAAACAAAAACTAATTAAGACATGCGTGTCCGTCAACCGTAAACAATATTTTTCAGTCTTTATGATGGTCGATACTTGATCTATCTCTTACTGTTACATCCCCAGGCAATGCCAGGCTCTACTGCTAATAATGTATATGAAGATAATATTGTAGCAAAAAAACATAATTTACAGAGTTAGAGATAACAAATGAAAGGCAAATTTATACAATTATTAGAAAATGTATATCAGTAACTACACACCACACTCTACGCAAAACAAATTTTAAAATGAACACAAATATACCTGGCAATTATTAAGGTGACTCTCACTTGTCACAGATATCTACAACTACATCTACACATTTCCCTAAAATAGGCAGTGACATTCTCTGCCATTCTCTCTTTTCTATTTTTCTCTTATACAGTAAGATGTAGGTTGCATGAGGAGAAAAGCATACCCCACCGGGGTGGGCACACACCTTTCATTTCACTGGTATTTACTTTTCTCTAGAACTGATACTACACAAACTTCACACTCAAATTATCTAGTTTTAATGTTTTCTTCTTTCATATTCATTGTCACATACAACAATCTTCAATTATTGTCTATCTATGTATTAACAAAAGATGTACAAAGTCATTTGTTTGTATATAGTTGTTGTTGTTACTTTATTCATTTATTACCCGGACTTACATTAGAGCCCACAATTAGTGTTGTGGGAAAAATACATACCAGGAGACATGTGTTTTCTACCTAAACACAACCAGCATACCCATAAAAACATAGAATTATATATAATATGGAATAAGAACCAATGTAAAGTAATGGTTAAGGAGTTAGTATAGCAGACCATGACTGCCATATGATAAGTTAGATCATGATTGGATACCCCATAATCATGACCTTGTGTCAGACTAAGCAAACTTATTCATATCGTATATGAATGTCTGACTTTAAAGTAATAAAATGAAGGAAGTATTGAACTTGTAGAGTGACAAACTTCTTTGATATTTTATGAGTAAAATGCAATTGCAAAATATTGACATATTTTTTTGACAACACAAGTCAACTAGTCAAAATGATTAGTTTTAAAACATTAAATTGCTTTGTTTTGCAATCTAAGTGCTTAAGACGTCAATTTTTATTAGGTTTAAAAAAAAAAAAAAAAAAAAACCTTGTTGTTTCAAATATCCTAGAAGCAACAAAAAAAAAAAACAGTTTTGTTGCCAAGACCATTATGTTTTCTCACCAATGATAACATTCAGTACAGGAGGTCAAATAAAAAGCCAAGAATTTTGAAAGCTAATTCTTTAGTCAAGCATGCTTTTCTGTACTTGGAAGACTAAAATAATTTATCTACTTACCTGTCACCATTATTATAACTTCCAGATCAATATTCCCCAATTGAGTGTTGATTGGGCATATAGAATAACCCACCATTTAAAATCAAATTAGGTAAGGCAGTTATCATGCTAAGACAAGATAAAGGGTTTGAATTTGCACTGGAGGATGATTCTTTATTTCAAATTTACAGTATTTACAATAATTACAATTATATTATATATATATATATATATATATAAAAAATGAAATGGATTAAGTCCGACAATTATTTAATATATTTTCTGTTTATACATTATTTAATAGATACAGTTTATTTAAGTAAATGCTCTGCTTTTAAAATAAACAGCATTAATTATATTTACCAGCCTGAATGTTAGAGAAATTTCGTAGAAAATATGCATTCTCTGACAGGAATCGAACCTGTGTCCTATACAGAACTATCAATTAAGCATTTACTTAAATAAATTGTATCTATTAAATAACGTATAAGCATAAAAGATATTAAATAATTGTTAGACTTAATCTATTTCATAATATGTTATTGATGTTTACATTAAGGTACATTTCGTGAGTGGTATGATCATTCAGGAGAGATCAAAGATTTTTGTTTAAAAAAAGTAATTTGGACTTTGCTAACCAGATACTTTCTCTGTAGTTAAGAGGTATAGCATGTCAGATCAATTGACTGTTCCATATAGGACACAAGTTCAATTCCTTTTAGGGAACGCATATTTTCTATAAAATTTCTCAAACATTCAGGCCAGAAATGTAATTAATACTGTTTATTTAAAAAACAGAGCATTTACTTAAATAAATTCTATCTATTAAATAACATATAAACAGAATATATATATATATATATATGAAATTCTTATGTGGGGTAGTGGGTAAATAATTATATGAAATTCTTATATTCCAATTATATATCTCAAGGAATTTTATTAATAGATGAAGAACATAAAGGAGAAAAATGTTATATCCAGTTTCATATCTTCTGCATGCTTTATTTTTTTAATAAAATTAAAAGATATTTTTAAGATTAGTGAAAAAAATGAAGCCAAGTTTTTTATAAAACCAATATAAAATACAAGCAAGCATAAAATAGTCACAGCCCAAACTTAAATGCTTTAAATATTATTCTCTGATCTTATTTTTAAAGTGTATTATTAAAAATGTTTCATAATATGGCCAAAGTGAATATTAGAAAACACTAAAATAAATATGATTTATGTATATTTCAATCAAAATAGCACAAACCTAAATTTAAAGAAATAATTAATGATTTAGCAAAAAAAAAAAAAAAAAAAAAAAAATCTTTGAGACATTTTTTTTTTTTACTGATAAGAAGTTATTACTTAATCCATTAAAACCATTAGAAACATATGCAGTGTTGTAAGTAGATTATCATGCAACAGTTACTAAAAGATTCCACAGGCTTTTCAGATGGAAAATATTATTTTAAGTAAATTCTGTGTTGGTTTGTATTATTAATTTTCTACAAATATCTTCTAATATAAAGAAACACACAACAGTATGATGATGAGATCTAAATCTACAAACTGATAAATTCTAAGTTTATGACTAAACAAAAATGAAGTGCAGCAGAATAATTCCATGACTTGACATTAATATTTTTATAAAAGTTGATAAAAAAATTTTTCAGTCAATATTTATTAAACAAAATGATTAACATTAAAATGTAAAAAATAATAAGTAGGTAAGGTTAAGGTGTAACGGGGGGGGGAGGTAAACAATGGAAGAAAGCCACTAAAAGCCTAAGTGAGCATGCATAAATTACCAAAAAATAAGACAAACTCACACTTTGTTAGTATGGTTGTGCTCACATCCTGATGGAGGGTCCCTGAAAAACCAGGTGGAGGGAAGGATAAGGATACACGGATGACACACTACACAAAAAAACAAATCCAATATTTGAAGAAAAAGGTGTTTAATACTTAATTCACTTTAATCAGTGTGTTAAAAACAAATTTTGACAATATTAGTAAACTTTATTAACCTCAAAGTAAAGGAAAAAAATTATAAAAAGGAAAAAGAATATGAAGCTGAATCTTATGATATTCATTGATTAAATTTATAAAATATTTATCTTTTTGGATCCATATTTTACAAATAACAAATTTTCAAACCTTTTTTTAAACATTATTTTAATGATATAGATTCATTAATTAAAAAACAAGCAGGATTTAATCCCTGCCACACACACACACACACAGCAACTAATTATTCAAGATATAATAGTAACCTACTATAATCAGACAATCATTCTGTTTTATAGTCAATATTGGTTTTTGTTATTATAAGCTCCATCTTTGGTTCATTTTTCCAATAAAATTTTGTCCTGAAGAGAGTTTGTTAGTTAATTCTGTGCTTATTGTTGCATTATATTTGATGATTAAAAAAAAAAGAAAAAAGTCACACTAAATGTTGAGAATATTTCAAAGACTCAGAAAAAAAAAATTACCATTGGTGACTTTTGTTGTATTTTATTCATTCACTAGTCATATACAGGAGAACATTATAGAAAATTAAACAAATAAGTTAGCTTAAAAAATATGTTTCTCTACTTTTCTGGTTAACAAGTTTTTTGTGGGTTTTTTTAACAAAGAAAATTTCCTTTCTGATTTAAAAAAAAAAAAAAAATCTAAAGGGAAAACTGCCAATATATTTAATATCTTGAAAATGTATTATAATATACACTTATATACTTTATATATGCTCAATATTATGTATTAATGAAAAAGAAAATAATAATAAAGTGAAAATAGGAATAACCTGAACCGCAATCAAAAAAAAAAGGCTGAAATGCTGCAAAAGGAATGTTAAAATTGAAGCATTAAAAAGAAGAGGCAAATAATAACTTTCTTTTTTTTTAACACAAAAGTTTAAATAATTTAAGGTCATAAAAAAATATGATTCAAAATAAATAGAATTAGTTTTGTCCTATAATAGTTGAAAGTAATTACTATTACAGAACAGAAGTAGTCTATGATGTGGCAAATAAATCCATTTTATATCTGAAAGTTTCCAGAGACTTATTTTGCATATTCAACAGGTAAAATAATATTTTTTGTCAATGTAATTTTTACGCTCCACAATAACAAACTAAAAGAATTATCACAGGTAAGGTTTAATATTTCTCAGAACGTTTATAGTTGACAAATATTTTAGAGGTATAAATTAACATTGTAATAAAATTAATTTAAAGCATCACTTATAAAATAGTTTACAATGCCAGAAAGAAATACACATATTCTTATAGAGAGTGAAAGGAAAACATTTTCCTGTTAAGTAATATCAAGAAACTTTCATAAATTTTTACGACGAAAGCAACTGGGAGGGTGAGACCAAAGTCATTAAGAAAATTCAATTTAATAGAATAATCTCCACTCCAGATCAAGTTAATAAAATCTATAAACTTATGTGCTTTCATGACATTGAAGTAAATAAAATTAAATTGAAAAAGTTGAGATCTTAGTATCGGACATATCATTGAAATTTCAAGGAAGCTATTAACATTTTTTCATTGGAGCTTCTCAGCTGATAAATACATTACTCTCATTTCTGTATGATTATTGGTTTTATTAATGTAGTTTGGTAGATGATCTGATTAGTGCAGTTTATTAATTTGCTTTGATAAAGAGTAAAATAGATGAATTATAATAATGTTGATCTAACCAATTCAATAAAACACATTTTTTAATCAAAGCAATATGAAGCAAAGAGAACATATTGGATCAGGTTTGGGTGATAATTAAGGGAAAATTTTAAATGCAACATCAAGTGAAATTCACTTCAAGAAACAACAAACAATAGAGTTTTAAGAGATTAAAAAAAAACTGAGAAAAAAAAAGAAAAAGTGTAAAATCTTCAGTGTTGTAAGTTACAAAAAGCAAATAGACGAAATAAAGGCATTAAGACAATGGTAATAATTCATTAATAATATCAAAAACTATTTTGCAAGTACATTTAAACCCTTGATGTAGGGTTTTGGAAGACATTAATACTAAAAATAAATCTTTTTTTTTTTTTTAATAAACTAAGTTACTTTTATAAATTTTAATTGTAGCTTCTCTGAAATTTTCAAACAACATCTTACCCCAAATAAAATATTTATTAATCTCCCCTACCACAAAAATGTATGTAGTTTATCATTAATGCTCAATATTCTAATACAGTTATTTTTTAATTCAAGGGAAGCTACTCTAGTAATATTAATAGAGTCATTTCCCTTACATTAATTGTTATAACTGGTTTTAACTTCATATGGTTATCTTAAATATTGCCATAGAAATAAAACTGATAATTCATAGAGTGAAACTCACTTTACAACAATATATACTAAATTATTTTGTAAAAATACACGGTCTGCTTTATGAGATCCATTTTTATTTTGATCAAGTCGCTTAAATATGTAACTGTATGAATAGTGAAATTAATCCTTTTAAACATAGATTTCCTGAAAATATTAATTGCATTTTGAATTGTTTGTTGTTTTTTTCAAACACGTATAATAATGAGTATTCCAATCAATTTCTCAAAAAGCAATCTATAGGCAATTCATAGTTAGAAGGACACTTTTTTTCTTTTTACATTGGGGGATGAAGATGAGCATACCAGGAAACACCAAGAGAAAAAAAGAGAGGTGTTAAAAGATTTATTGTACATAGCTAACATGTTCTTCATGTAGAAGTTCAATTATTTTAGTCAAATGATTAGACTGTTATCTTTTTTCTTTTTTTTTTTTTACTTTCTATACTTTTGAACAAACTGCTTTCCAAAAACTAACTTTTAAAAAAAAAAAAAAGAAAAAAAAAATGACAGAAATTTCAACTGATCCTGAATGTCTGGCCAGACTTATCACAACCTTAGGCCAAAGTATTTAAGAGATAAATGGCAATGATTCCTATTAAGCTAATAAAAAATGTAGGAAAAAAATCATCATTTTAATTAATTTATAATTTGAAGTCATCTGAAAAATAACTGCTTATTTATTGTTCTCCCCAAATTACAATATTGCTAAAGAAAGAAAAAAAAAAAGTTTAACAACGGACATTTTAAAAGGGTATATATTTACGTAATAAAAAAAATATATATTAAAATAAATGTGGGTGGTGGGAGCAAGGATAAGGAAAGAAACTATTACACCATGTAAAGTGGTGAATCAAAAAAAAAAAATGTACACTACCAAAAATAAAGCAGCTAATCAACCAGTTATCACTCTTCAGAGTTCAATCAAGTACATTAAGTGAGCAATAACTAAAATCATCAGGGAGGGTGGGAGTAATAAAAAGATACCACCAGAGAATTAGCACTATGAATCACAGATTATATTAAAGGCCAAGCAACCATTGCTTCTGCTTACAGAGAAGATGCTTAGATTTAATACACAATGTCTAAAGCATTTTCAAATGATAATCTGAATGCACTCTGCTAACAAAATATAATTATTACATTTTAAAATGTCCGTTTTTTAAAGATTTGTACCCCTCCCAAAGATTATTTTAATGATAATAATAATTTTAAAAAATTGAAAAGATAAAATTTATTACATGATTCTGTAAAGAATATTAAGAGAAATTATGCAAAATGGACAAATTAAATAAGGTTATTTTATTCACATCAGGATGTGCAGGTTGTATAATAAAAATAATACAATGAAAAGAATTTCAATGTTTCCAATTAAACACTTACTGCCTTACTTTCAAAAATTCTTCTATTCATTCTACTGCTTTTAGAGTTTTTCTTGTCAGAAAAGAAAATTTAATTATTTTCTGTAATTTTAGAAATATAACACAGAAAAAAATAAAATGATTACACCCAAAATATAAAAACCCAACATTGTAAAGGCTATTTTTGAAAATTGTGAATTTGTCAAGATCTCTAGAATCCAAAACTTTAAAAATGTTTTCAAACATAAGTTCATCATTGTGAAAGAATTTACAGTATTTTTTTTCTTTTGTAAATTGAAATGACAGATGTATACATGATAAAACATGGCAGCTAGTTTGTTAGTTTCAAGAAAACAGAAATCAAAGACAGGCACACACAGATTTTAATATATATATATGTATGAATATCACTAGAGCAGGGAAAATTTCCCCTCATAGCTGAAATGCATCTACCTTCCACCAATGTCTCCATAGGTAAAAGAAGATCTGTCAAAATTAAAAAAAAACAAAAGAAATGAAATAATAACATCATTGCAAAACAAAACTAAAAAAAATGAAAAAAAAAAAAAGTTATCAATTCAAGTTTCTCCATTTTGGAGATTAGATTGATCTGAACACACATTTCAGAGATCTTTTTAAAATTTATAACTACACTAATTTTATAAGTTTTAAAAATAACTAATTAAAAATGATTATTAAAAAAAAAAAAAGATAATTTTTTTTAAAAAATATGTTATTAGGGAACATGCTTAATTTAAACATTTTTTTTTCTTCTAAGAAGGAAACATACCCAACTTTGAGAAAAAAAGGGGGATACTTTACCATCCTCAATATTGCTAATAACCAGCTGTTGATCTTTTTGGTCCCTAATATTTTTGTAAGTTCGTTTTTTTCTTTGATTATCAAGTTACATCACTTTTTTTTTCTTTTCATGTTTTTTAATTATTCTCCATCATGGCAAAAATAAATTGAGTTCTGTACATTAACCATATTCTTTTCCATTTTGCTACTGTTCTATTAAATTGATTTGTTGTGTCCAAACCATATTTGAAAACAACTCTTCTCTGATGATGGGAGAAATCTTTCAAGTAAATACTGCAAAAGAAATTTTCTAAATCTTTTGTTAAAAGTAGAAAAAAAATTTAAATATGAAAGCAACAAAAATTAGTAAATTTATTACAAAATGCTTGTGAGACAATATTAAAACTGCATTATACAATTTAGAAATTGCTGAGTTCAGAAAATGTATTTAAAACAAATGAGTTTCCTGAGAAATATTTTAGTTTGAAAAGATGATATTCCTTTTCTTGTGCATCGCCAAATTTCAAAATATGACACCATTATCAGGTAATATCACTTTAGAGATAAAATAAAAATGATTATTTAAGAAAAGCTTTTTAACAGCACTTAGCTTAACAGAAGTCTGTTGTTTAAAAAAATATATGAAAAATATATAAAAAATATATAACAATTAAAAGTGTAGACAAATTTCTATAAGAAAAATGTTTTAAATTATTTATGAATTTAGCATATGGGATATATAAAACTCATTGTGTGTGTGTGTGTAAGTAAAACATTAAAAATAAATTTCAACATTTAAAATTAATTGTGTGTATGTATGCGCCTATACAAATACTACACAAAACTGAGACAGCAGATAAATGCAGTTCTGTATTCATTTGCAGGCCACCTTGTACAAAATATGATATAAAGTAAAGTTTACAATAGAGACATATATATGTCTCTAGGGTAAAAAATTGCTCAAACTGCTTTGGGGACACCTCAGGTACCGGGGGGGGGGGATTAATCCTAGTCTCCTCACAAGAAAAGAGTATTGTTTGGGAGATGGCTCCTTAGGACAAGATTTTGTACGATTTATATTATGTCTTCATTCCAATGAATCAAGATAATGCAAAAAGTAGAATTTCACTTGTAGTCTACATAGTCTTGTTGAAATTGGCAGTAAGCTAGACTTTGCTCTCTCTTTCTCTCTAGATGATTCGCAGAGTCATTCTATATGTATTTGGAGGAGTCCAAGTCCTCTTCTGGAGAAGCGTGTTCATCTCCACAACCCCCCACCC
Source organism: Acanthosepion pharaonis (assembly GCA_903632075.3). Lineage (NCBI taxonomy): Eukaryota > Metazoa > Mollusca > Cephalopoda > Sepiida > Sepiidae > Acanthosepion > Acanthosepion pharaonis. The sequence goes on along the minus strand of CAHIKZ030000753.1, from coordinate 92,313 downwards.
ACCTTTTTAGATATGCAATTACTATAGACGATACTTTTTCCGATATTGGTCCACTTCCAATGTTTCAGTTGGATCATGATTTTGCTTACCCTGGCATTATATTATAATTTCAGTTTTAGGGGTATGTACTTCAAAGGTATTGTAAAGTATGTCCATCAGTGAATTAAATTGTACTGGTTACTTATTCTGTGCATATTTAGACCACACTTGATTTATATGTTTCTTATGTCAAAATCATCCAACTTTGACAATGTACATCATACTACCAAGGCATTAAATAATTTTTCTTTCCTGCCAATTTTCCTTTCTGGCCTTAAAGCTTTTAAAGAAAAGCTTATCTCCTATCTTAAATGATCTGGTAGTTTGAAATTGTTGAACTTTCTTCTTATTCCCTGGCAGTAATTTGTCAAAAATGGATTGAACTTTCCTAGCAAGCATGAGCTCTGCACGTGACATTTAAGCAGTGACATTTACATCTGACATCATTCAATACACACTCAAAAATTTTTGTAATGTTGTTTTCTTCAGCTTCTAAGCTTTTAGCTTTTCTTTTGAAGGTGTCAACAAATCATTCCACTTGACCATTCAAACTCAGATGATAAATTGACATTATCAAATGTTCAACCACATAGTTTTTGCAGAAATTTTTATATTTTTTGAGTTCCATTATTGAATACCACACTGTCAGGTACTTGAAACCATGCAAAAAGTTCACGCAAGAATTTAATCGTTATTGCGGTATTAGGTCATTTACATTTTAATATCTCTGGCCATTTTGAAAAATTGCCAATCACAATTAAATACTATGAACAGTTTAGTGGTCCATATGTAGTCTTGCCCACAGTTTAACTGTGGTTAGCCATGCCTGATAATTTATAGGTAGTGATTTTGCTACTGAATTGCAACTATTACATTTTCTAACTGTATTTTGGATATATTTGTCCAACTTTGGCCAATACACATAGCTTCTCATCAAGGATTTCATTCTCACTATTCCTGGATGTCATATTTGGAATTGTTTCAAAATCCTTTTTTTGTAGTGATAACAGAATTACTACCCTTTCTGCATACAAAAGTACTCCATCACAAATAGAAAATGCTGTATTATTGATACTAGGTTTAATTTTAGTTTTAATTCCATTTCAACTTAACATCATTCATTGTTTTTTGCATAAACATATTCATTTTAAAATGAATTTTGATATTGTCTATTGTGACCAGCAATGTTTTAATAGCATTACACACACAGTTTTTTAATTTTACTTTTGGATTCCAGCGAAGCAATTACAATGTCTTCAAAATCTTCTTTACATTTTGATATCAATCTGAATAAGCCATCTGCATATCCAAATTTCTTTGACGAGAGAAATTCCATCTTGAAATCATAGTTCAACAAAATTGTAGACCAATGCTGTAGTCTGTTTACGGTATATGTGGAAATCCCTTTCTTAGAACCAAATATACTTAATCATGTACAATGATCAGTTTGCAGTATGAATTTTCTTTCTAATATTATCCTGTGAAATTTCTTTACAGTAAAAATTATAGCAAGCACTTCCTTTTCAATTTGACTAGCATTTTTCCATATTTGTCAAACTTCTTGAAGCATATGTGAATGCTTTAATTGTACCGTCTTTGAATTTATGGCTTATTACCTCTCTATGCTGTATTTGCTTGAATCTGATACTACTATTATTTGTTGTGGGTCATAATGTGTTGGTGATAACTTGATTTATATGTTTCTTATGTCAAAATCATCCAACTGACAATGTACATCATATTACCAAGGCATTGAATAATTTTTCTTTCCTGCCAACTTTCCTTTCTGGCCTTAAAGCTTTTAAAGAAAAGTGATAAGTTAGATTTTTAATTTCTTCAAAAGCTTTTTAGCATTCCGCCAATTCCATTTCATACTCTGCTTAATAAATTATTCAGAGGTGCTTGCAATTTGTACATATCTGGCACCTAATTATAATAATAATTTGCTAATCTGAGAAATGATTGTCGGGGGAGGCATGTCTTTAATGGCACTTGCTCTAGCAGGAACTGGTCTTCTTCCTTTTTCATTGATTATTTAACCTAAATATTTAATCCTATCCATAAAGAATTGATATTTCTGTTCACTGAGTTTGAACCCATAATCATGAAGTCTCTGAAATACTTCCTGAATCAGTTTTACGTACTCTATTTTCGTAGCACTCTTAATAAGTATATCATCTATGTAAGTGATGACATCATCTAGACCAGCCAACATCATATTCATCATTTGCTAGAAAATACCTGGGGCTACTTTTAAATCAAAGGGTAAACTTTTAAACTTGTAGAGTCTTTTATGTGCATTAATAGTCAAAAACGTCTGGAATTCCTCATCCACTTCAATTTGGAGATATACCTTAGACAGGTCAATTTTTTTAAAAAAATTACCACCATTTAATTTGGCAAATATATCCTCTGGAGTTGGTAGGAGAAATTTCAGATATTTTACATGTTCAGAAGGGCACAATTTTCATAACAGAAGATATACTTTCTTTTCATCCAACCATCCTTGACGTTCTTCTCTGAAAATGGCCTCGTACCTTCTGAAGTACAATAGGAATGTAATGTTTTCTTCTGGGGTATAATGAAATTCAGTAATTGAGTTAGTGACGAAGTCTGGCAAAAATGAAATGGACACATTGTCTGTTCCTTGCTTTTCCAGGATTGCATTTATCTGTTCTTGATATTCAATCTGCTCCCATTGCATTTGTTGTAATAATTACTGAATAAATATCTTCAATTCTTCCATAGTGTATTATGCTCATACAAGCAGTCCTTAACTATGAAGAAAAAAATCTGTTTTTTTGGGGGTTTTTTCGTAATAGCAGTATATTGACTTCCACACCACACTATGAATATACACAAACTCCACAAAATTCTTTTTCATGAATTTTGAATGTTCTTTATCAGCTATTTATGCTAAGCAAGAAGATTTTTTTTTTTTTTTCACATGTGAATTTGAATCATCTTTGCCACTGCTATGTTTTCATTTCATTAAATGAAGATAACACAATCAAGAAGTAAAATGTTACTTGTAGTCGACATAGTCTTGCTGAAATTGGTAGTAAGCAGATAAGCTAGATCTCTACTAGATCTCTCTCTTTCTTTTTTCTGATGATTCTCTGCATCACTCTATACATATATATATTAAATATATGGATGAGTCCAAGTCCTATTCTGGAGGGGTGTGTAGTGTTCATCTCCACAACAATATGTGTGTGTGTGTGTGTGTGTGTGTGTGTAATGCTTTTCATAGACTACACAGAAGCTACACTCTTATACTAGACAGAGAGCCAGGTAAGTAGAAGTACTAATTCCATCCTTTTTGTACATTCTTGAACTTGTAAAATCTGAATTATCAACATGATGTAAATAATTATCTACATATATTGAAAATGGTTAACAAAATAAATAAAAAAATTAGAGCACGTTATAAGCTTCAGGCAATATTAATTTTGAGTGCCACAAAATATCTTTGAAAGAAAATTTATTTTATCTAAACACAAAATTTGTCAAGTTTTATTGTTCAATTTATTCAAACAATTTAGCACATCATGTTAAGAGTGAATTTTTTAACCAAATATTAGTATAAACATGCTTAGTTTAAATTAAAACCAATGAAAAAGCATTTTGACTATGACAATATCTTTAACATCCACTAACATTAATTAACGAAGATCAATTATATTTCAGGATGTATATATATTTTAGAGAAAACACCTGAATCTTTCAAGTCATTCATTATGAGAATTATTTCTATTTATAACTAATTAATAATAAAATCAACTAAGATCTCATTTTATAAATATTTTCTAACAGGATAGAATTTTTCTTTACCTGAACTAAGATCAAAATTATTTCCTACTGTTATTTTTATTTTGTTGGCTCTGCATTAAACATGGCTGTTATATAAATGGACTTTTAAAAATGACAAATCTATAACTAAAAGGTTGGTTGCTTGGTTTTGTTTAGCGGTATATCCATCTCTATGGGTTATATAATACTGAAATCTAAATATTTTTTACATAATTTTATGCTTACAACTACAGATATTGTTTTATATAATTTTATACTTTCAGGGTAAAGGTATGTTTTTTTAGATATATAGTTTGTGGATCTGTAGTGAACGAGATAATCAGGTACCCCGGAAAAAAGTTCGTGTTTTGTGTGCGATCTGCCGAGAAGGAAAATTCGAGCATTTTTGGCTACGGCGTTCATGGGAAAGTGAGTTATTTTCCTGACACGTTACAAGTGATTTTTTCTTTGGGTTGTGAAAGTAACAAATTTGCTTTGAGAACGCTTACACTTCAAGCTATCTCGGCGCTGACGTCGCGTCCCCCATTCCATTTCCCGGACACTTAGAGGCAATATGACCTACTTTATGACATTGGAAGCATCGTAGATCGAGACGTGCCTTTCGCGCATGAGGTTGTCAGATCAGAAGAAACCTCAGAACATAACACACAATCTCTTCCAACAGTCGCCCCACTCCGGAGAAGCTTAAGAATAAAGAGGCCCGCCCATGAGTGTCACTTATGTGACAGGGGGGAGTGTAGTGAACGAGATAATCAGGTACCCCAGAAAAAAGTTCACATCCGTCAACGCACCATTTACCACGTACGGGGTCGTCTTGACGCACCCTAGTAATGACTTCCGCTATCATGTGTCTAAGGGGAGCATCATTTGTTGTGTCATCCCAGACCTGCAAGCCGAACACCATCCTTCAGTCGTTCTGGGTTTTTACATTCGAGCCCAAAGTCAGCAAGATGCTTTCTCACCTGTGAAGCGGGTACTAAGGTTTCGGTTGATGTAGATGTCTTCAATGTAGGCTGATTCGCTTGACGAATTGTCTCATCCTGGGATAGCACAGCATCCACGATGGCTTTCATGATGGCCGGCGCCACATTGAGTCCGAATCTCATTCGGGTTAAGCAGTATCTCGTCCCATTAAGGATCACCGTCTGAAATGGCCACAGTGACCGGTGCACGTGTACCTGCAAGTAGGCCTTTCGAAGGTCAATCACACATGTCATCCATTCTTCAGGGAGCGGTGCGATTGGAACGGCGAGCTTGCTTCCACGTTTCCAGTAAATCTTTGAATAGTCCACTGCGGAATGCAGTGTCGTTGTCAGTGAGGAGTTCTGTCGGATGATGAAGACTGTGCGTGAGGTTGTCAGACCAGAAGAATCCTCAGAAGAAGAATCTTCAGAACATTCTTCAGATGATGAAGACTCTGCGCATGAGGTTGTCAGATCAGAAGAAACCTCAGAACATAACACACAATCTCCTCCAACAGTCGCCCCGCTCTGGAGAAGCTTAAGAATAAAGAGGCCCGCCCATGAGTGTCACTTATGTGACAGGGGGGAGTGTAGTGAACGAGATAATCAGGTACCCCGGAAAAAAGTTCGTGTTTTGTGTGCAATCTGCTAAAGAAGGAAAATTCGGGCATTTTTGGCTATGGCGTTCGTGAGAGAGTGAGTTATTTTCCTGACACGTTACAAGTGATTTTTTCTTTGTGTTGTGAAAGTAACAAATTTGCTTTGAGAACGCTTACACTTCAGTATCATAAACTATATTGTTGGTAATTTTACTATAAAAATGTATTTTTATATTTTTTAATGTTGCATTGATTATCATTTTGCTATAAAAATATATTGTTGCTCATTTTGTTATAAAAATGCACTGTTGATTTTTGCTTGGGGTTTCACTAATTACCCATAGCTGGGACCCTAACAGGTGCTACCATCCCGGGTCAGAGTGAACCTGGGAACAATAGCAGTTAAGAGGTAGTTCCATGCTCTTCAAAACCTCCTAATCAGAAGTCTTGCTGCTGGATGTAGTTTATCGTCATACCCAGAAAAAATATCTAAAAGAAGATCAGTTCATTTAAATCTTTTTGACAGTGTTATTTTTTTCCCAAGCTTTTACCTTCCAGTTATGCAATACTTGATACTTCACACAGTCAACACTAGCTTGAATACTGCCTTAATTATTCTATTAATCCACTACTAATCTTAGTCACACAAGCAGGAAACAGTAAAGAGAATATTTTATATATAATTTGTGCCTTATTTAGATTGTTATTATCTTCTTCATTTCCAAGGCTCCTTAGATTTGATAACAAATCAAGTAATCATGTTATTAAAAAGATACAAAATGGCTTCTGCTATAAGCAAAGATTTCTTTTTCATTTGATTCCTGCAGCCTCCTTTTGGAATACAAGGCTGCAACTACACCAAGTTGTGCTGCTACTGTTTCAGTAGGAAGTGAAGTTTGACTGCTAGCAATCTGACACACAGACTCAAAGGCACTAACTTCCCTACTATTTATCTACAGCTGGAGGGGGGGATGGATTCAGGTCTTTCTCAATGGCACAAGTGCAAAGTGAATGAAAAACTGTCCCAGCTGGAGTTTGAACTTGGTTCAACAATTCCATTCTTTTAGCCATTAACAATTATGTCACACTCCCACTGAGAAGAAATATGCTTGTTGATCGACTTTAATATCTGGTATTTATTACATTGTGTTGCATGCAGATACAGAAAATCAATTCTACATTACAGCCATTCCTAAGCACTAGTAGAAATCAAGAAAGAAGCAAGGTTAATTGAAAGTTTCTAAATGCCAGACTTTCTACAGAAAATTACCTGAAGCCTTAAAGTTGCTTAATGATTAACTATATTTCCAACAAATACTAACAAAACTGTTTTGATAAAAACGAACCTTAATTTACGCTCAAAATAGGTTTTTGCTTCCTTTTCTTCAATTGGATACTGAGGGATTTCATAAGGTGCCGACACTTCACTGCTGCAGATTTGCTGGCTTCTCTGAATGATGGTGTCGGCTACTTTTCGAAAATCCTTGTCAACGGCATCATTCATATTCTTAGGGACCTTGATGCTTGGTGGTGAATGCAAAGGAGAACTTGGGGAACCTGTAAAATACACAAAATACTAGAGTATAAATATGTGGACTAACCATGTTGACAATATCAATGGATTTTCAACAATGTATAAAAAAGAAAAAAAAAAAAAGGTTCAAGATTTTCATGATGGATTCAAATCCAAGTATGACATAGTATAAATTTTTTCTACAACACTTTTTTGCCACAAGCAAAAGGTCATAAACTGTTTGCTACTATCACTATTTCTATGGCAAATATTACATTTTTTTTTTATTATATACACTGTTGGTACACCCAATACAAGGCCCAAGAGCTACTAACAGTAAAAGGTTACTGAGCGAGATTGTTGTAAGAGAGAAGAAAAGAAAGAAGAAGTATACATTATGAGGATGTGTAGGATAGATATCAGTTGACCTTGGACTTGAAGAGACCAAAATTGTAGTAATCAAGGATGCCTCCTCTTGGGACTTTGTGCTTGAGTTCTGTAAAAGAAGCTGAGTGAAACTTACTCCTTATCAAACAAAGAGAATGGGGATGGTTTGCTATTGAATATATCATGGTGGGTTATAGCTGTGAAGGTCTGAACTTGTGGGACTAAGGAATGTAACTCATCTAAACAACTGGATTTTTACATCAAAGCCCTTAGAATATGTAGACTAGAATACTTGGATGAAGAAGAGAAATACATTGAAAAAACATTTAGACTTCTTCACATCATTTCATTTTCAACACTAGAAAATGAGTACACAAAATCCACATATCCAAAAAACAAAAAAAAAATGTAGGCATCACCAACAACAAAAAACACAATTTATAATCCTACCCTTCAGCACAATTTGAAAACAAACTAGTTACCCACAACACTAAGACCTTTACCACCACCTCCAAGACAGAGATATATAGTTAGCAAGAAAAATTGATCAAATACCACATCAGATGCCAGAAGATCTACATAGGTGAATTATCTGGAAAGTCTAAAAATCTGCATATATGAACACAGGAGAGACCTATGTTGAGAACAATCCTTTGAACTCACTTGTAACACAAATAAAACAATATTTTCCCATCAATAAACACACTTTTTATATTATCATATTTATAAAATCTATACTTAAAGAATCTAAGATCTGTCTACCTACAACCACAGTAACCTAAATTCTTTCACTCTCTGTTGTGTCAGAAACCTACCACCCCTCTTGAAGATGAACTTGTCTGCGAACAAAGACTTTAAATAGTGGCATGTCAGTTGACATAAAAGATAGATAGATAAGTTCTTAGCTGAGCCAGTTATTGACTACTCGGGCGATTTCTGTACCTTTTTACCAACCTATTAAAACCCTTTTTATTGTTACGTGTTATTTGGTGTTTGTCTCTACTAACCCCAAATCAACATCATAACAGTGGCAACGAGAGATTCGTTCATCACGCTGAGTGGAGAATTTTTCAGCTCTAGGTGGACTATATAAATTTTTTTTTCTCTCGCTCTAAAAAAAAAAAAAAAAAAAAATATATCGAACTTTGTTCTTCACGAAGAAATGGGATATCAACGTGCCAAAAAGAAGTAAGACTTGTGCTTATTGTGGATATATACGTGTTTTTCTCTTTTTGTCTGTTTTCGAAAAGTGTTTTGTGTAATCTATTACGCATAATGGAAGATTTGATTGCATTAACGAAAACTCTAGTGCAAAGTCAAATTCAGCAACAAGAGCAACAAAAATTGTTTTGGGAACAACTATTGGATTTACAAGTTCAGCAGCTCAAAGGCTTTATATGAAGCGATTTTACTTAAGAATCCAGTAAATTAAGTCATTCACGGCCGTGAAGGTATTGCTAATTCTATTACTGAGTTCAAATTTAACCCAGAGGAGGGCATAACATTTCCTGCGTATTTCAGAAGATTTGAAACAATATTTGAAAAAAAAATGAAGGTTGGACTGATGAACAAAAAGTGAGTTTACTTTTACAAAAGTTGGGTACAGATGAAAATAATAAGTATACGAATTTTGTCCTTCAAGAAAAAACTGGTGACATTTCTTTTGAAGAAACTTTAATATTTTATCTAGTATTTTTGGCGGCGAGTTAGTTTGTTTCATACTCGTTTCTCGTGTTTGAATATGGTAAAGCATGACGATGAGGATGTTGTTACGCATGCTGGAAATTTTAACAGAATGTGTGAACATCTTATGTTACATGATCTTTCAATTGATCGATTTAAATGTTTGATATTCGTTCAAGGCTTGACTTCCAGCAAAGATAAGGACATAAGGTCCCGAATATTGGCAAAACTCGAACAAAATTCCAAGATCACTTTGCAGAAGGTTACGGAAGAGTGTCAAAGAATTGAAAACTTAAAACATGACAATACGCAAATTGAAGAAAAAGACGATCCCGTGTCCATGCTATTATTGACCAAAAAAAGAAGAATAGTTAATAAAAACGTTAAAAAACCAACATGCTTTGGATGCGGTGGTGGTCATTTTAAAAGTGAATGTTTTTTTCGCGACAAAAATTGCTATTCGTGTGGCAATAAAGGCCATATAAGTACTCATTGTAAAAGCAAAAGAAAAATATTTAAGTCAAAAAAAGATAATGTGAATATTGTGTTGTCACGTCAGGAGATTGAGGAGGGGCAGAAAAGAAAATTCGTACAGGTAAAAATTAATGGAAAAAATGTTAAACTACAGCTAGATACTGGAAGTGATATTTCCATTATTAATACAGCAACATGGATTAAAATAGGCAGACCTTTGCTTAAAAAGACTGGAAAAGTGGCTTGCGGGATTTCTGGAAGAAAATTGCATTTTCAAGGTGAATTTTCTTGTAATATTTCATTTGTTGGTAAGACACTAAAGTCTAAAGTGTATGTGCTACAAAATGCTTCAAATTTGTTTGGAACAGATTGGATTATACTTTTTTTGCAATAGAATTAATGTTTCTTCTCCATGTAAAAATCGGGTTACAGAAAATTTGGTGAAAGATCTGAAAATAAAATTTCCACAAGTATTTTCAGAAGGTCTTGGATGTTGCAAAAAAGACGAAGGCAAAATTTGAAGTGAAGGAAAATGTAAAACCTATTTTCAAGAAAAAAAATGTGCCATTTGGCGTTTTGGAACAGATTAACAAAAATTGGAACGGCTTGAAAATTTAGGAGTTATTTCATGCATTGAATTTTCAGAGTGGGCCTGCCCTGTTGTATATGTTAAGAAAAAGAATAATAAAATTCGGATGTGTGCCGATTTCTATACGGGTCTAAATGATTGCTTAAAAGACCACACATATCCTTTGCCTTCACCAGAAGACATTTTTGCAAGTTTAAATGGAGGAAAAATATTCTCTAAATTGGATTTATTGGATGCCTATCTCCAAGTGAAAGTGGACGAAGAATGTTCTAAATTGTTGACTATCAATACACACAAGGGTTTATACAAATTAAACCGTCTGCCTTTTGGTTTAAAAGTATCTTCTAGTATTTTTCAGCAAATTATGGACACTGTGCTGGCAGGGTTGGACTTCGCCATTGCATATCTTGATGATATTTTGATAAAAAGTAAAGATCAAAATGAACATTTGGAACATATTAACCAGGTTTTTGAAAAAATTGAAGAATATGGATTCAAACTTGCAGCTGAAAAATGTGAATTTTTTTATGGGTGAAATTAAGTTTTTGGGGCAGATAATAGACTCTGATGGAAGAAGACCAGATCCGGTGAGGGCAGAAGCGATCAAAAGCATGCCAACTCCCAAAAATGTAGTAACGCTACAAGCGTTCTTAGGACTGGCTAACTACTATGGGATATATATTCCTAATTTGTGCAGCCTTACGGCTCCATTAAATAAATTGCTTAAAAAGGGAGCAAAGTGGGAATGGTCAGAAGTGTGTCAGAAGGCGTTTGACAAAATAAAGAATATTTTGACGTCGGAATTATCACTAACACATTATGACCCTAAACAGGAAATTATAGTGGCATCGGACGCAAGCGAGTACGGAATATGTGCGGTAATTCTGCATAAATTCAGAGACAGCAATACAAAGCCAGTGGCACATGCATCAAGGGCATTATTACCCGCAGAAAAGAAGTACTCTCAAATTGAGAAAGAAAGCTTAGCTATCATCTATGCTTGTAAAAAATTCCATAAGTACATACATGGTAGAAGGTTTATATTGCAGACCGATCATCGCCCGCTGCTTTCAATCTATGGTTCGAAGAAGGGTATACCTACTCATACGGCAAACTGTTTGCAACGATGGGGAACCATTTTGTTGAATTACAATTTCAAAATGGAATTTATATCATCTAAAAAATTAAGCCATGCTGATGGTTTATCTCGACTGATCCCAACGTCTTCGGAACCGCTAGAAGATACAGTGATAGCGTCGTTACAAGCAGAAAATGAATTGGTTGAAGTAATGTATAACACAGTAAAAGAATTACTGGTGACATTAGATGAAATAAAATTAAAAGCAGAAAAGGACATTTTTATTAGAAAAATGAAAGAAGTTGTAACTTCAGAAAAGTATAAAACTTCTTCACCAGCATATTCAATATGTGATGAAGTGCTGTTATAGGCTGGAAGGGTCATGATACTGGTTGTACTACAAAAGCGGATTTTGAAGGAATTTTATCAGGGGCATCCTGGTATTGGACGTATGAAAGCCCTGATGAGAAGTTACGTTTATTGGCCAAATATGGACAAAGACATTGAACAGGTAGTTAAAACTTGTAGAGGGTGTCAAATGGCAGCGAAAGCACCGCCAGTAAAATACACACCATGGCCAAAAACAGATGTTCCATGGACCAGACTCCACATAGATTATGCTGGACCCATGAATGGTAATTTCTACTTGATAGTTGTAGATAGCTATTCCAAGTGGCCTGAAATTTTTAAGTGCAAAAGACCAACTGCTTCTGTAACAAAAGATTTTCTTACAGAACTGTTTGCACGTTTTGGAGTACCAGAAAAAATTGTCACCAACAATGGAACTCAATTCACAGGAAGTGAATTTAAGACGCTTTGTAAGACTCTGGGAATTGACCACATCACGACTTCACCGTACCATCCTAGGTCAAATGGACAGGCTGAACGGTTTGTTGATACGTTCAAGAGAGCCCTTAAAAAAAACAAATGGTACTAATACAGATGATGGTAATATACAGCAGTTTTTAAGTATATACAGAATAACACCAAATCCAAACGCAATATCAGGGATGTCTCCAGCTGAACTGATGTTTGCTAGAAAAATTAGATCTGTATTCAATAGGCTGCTGGCGGAAAGAAAAAAAGAGTTACCAGAACAAAACGCATCAGGAAAATATGAAATATCTCAGGCCGGGAGATAAAGTTTTTTTAAAAATTACAAAAATGGGAAGGAATTTTGGCAAGATGGAGTGGTAACTCAAAGAATTGGTAAGATGTTATACATGATAAGAAGTAAAAAATGGATGCACAAAAGACATTTGAACCAATTAAGGAAAAGGATCATTGAAGAAATAAGTAAAGAAAATGAAGAACCAATGGAGGTATATGATTTATTTGATATACCAACTCCACCATTGCCTGAAACAGTTGTCCAAAGAAGGACAAGCAAAAGAAAAAGAACTAGGGTGGAACGGTTTAAGTCCAGATCCCAAAAGAAAAAGATATTAATTCCTCCGGAATTAATCTCAAGGGGGAGGTGTTGTGTCGTAAACCTACCACCCCTCTTGAAGATGAACTTGTCTGCAAACAAAGACTTTAAATAGTGGCATGTCAGTTGACATAAAAGATAGATAGACAGATAAGTTCTTAGCTGAGCTAGTTATTGATTACTCATGCGATTTCTGTACCTTTTTACCAACCTATTAAAACCCTTTTTATTGTTACGTGTTATTTGGCGTTTGTCTCTACTAACCCCAAATCAACATCATAACACTCTCACACAAAACATCCCCAAATCAATATATAGATACTACCAGACATCAATAAAAATGCCTACTAGTTGTACAAATGCACACACATTATAAACCAAATACCACATAGAGCAACTAGATTTATGATACACAAGCACACAAGAATTATACACACAAACACTACTTGACAAGACAAATTCACATGAGGTCTACTTGATCAATGAAAAACAAACACAAAAATAAAAATATTTTCTTTGTCCCCTCCGCATTCCATTTTCTGATGAAATTTAAATAAAGCAAAACAAACATGTTAAATTCATAAACATCTATTTGTTCCTTATCCTATCATTCTGTTAGATTCTAATCCATATATACATATATGTGTGTGTGTGTGTGTATGTGTATGTGCGCGTACGCGCACACATACATACATACAGGGTGTATCAAAAATAATTTTACAAACTTTGGAGGCAGGTTCCTCGAACCAAAACAAGGACAAAAGTTCATATATGTCCGCAAATCCTTCATTTTTGAGTTATAAAGTTTAAAGAAAGTTTATGGTAGATGGCACTGTGTTGCTATTAGACTAGGTTACATTTGTCATTTGTGTACATTTGTGGCTAGTCTGTCTTCAATGTTTAATGTGTGTAGTAGTGAGTTAAGTAAGAATTGTTCTGTTTAACAATGACAGGATATTCATATCATGAGCAGGCAGATTTTTACATATGTCTGTGCAAATGGTAATGGATGCAAAGCAGCACAGCTGTATTAGATTGCATTTCCAGACTAAAGGCAACAGAGTCATCCGACATTTGGCGTTGTTTATTATTGCATTGCTGAGACAGAATCTGTGGCACCACAATCTATGGATCGAGGAAGACCAAGACTTATAGGTCCATATGTTTTCCAGGACATCTACAGGGACTATTTCAAACACCCTTCCAAACCTGCTAGAGGCTGTACCCCTGCTAATATGAAACTCATGTAGTTCATGCATGATGGGGGTCCAGCACATTTTAGTCACATTGTTTGCAATGCACTGGCTGATATCTACCATGAAAGATGGATAGATAGGGAAGGACTGGTTCTATAGCCTGTTCATTACCCCAACCTCAATACTTTGGATTTTTATCTGTGGGGCCACCTAAAACAATTGGTTTATGCAGCAGACATTAATAAATCCAAGATGCTTCATCAACATGTCATGGGGGCCTGCAAAACCATTCAACACTATGTGGGAGTATTCTAAAGAGTCCGCCAGCCAATGATCCAACAGGTGCTTGCACGTGTAGAAGCAAACAGAGGACATTTTGAACATCTGTTATGAGTTGTGTTGTTGAGGTACAACGACGACCTTTCGGACATATGTTTATATAAACATTTTACCTTGTTTTGGTGTCAGGAACCCATCCCCAAAGTTTGTAACAGTATTTTTGGATTGTATATTGGATTATACATTTAACAGCATCTGCCATAAACTTTAAACTTAACTCAAAAACAAAGGATTTGTGGACATATGTTTATATGGACTTTTGTCCTTGCTTTGATGTCAGGAAACCGCCCACAAAGTATTTTTGATACACCCTGTATATATAAAAATCACACACACACACTGCATTTTTCATGCGCATGTAATGTATCAAATTACTAAAATTCTATAAATTTTTATTACCTAATTATATAATGATTAAATATGGAATAGAAGCAGTTCTCAATTGTGCAATGCTGCTAAGAAACCACTTTCAAAAGCAAGGTATTTATTTTTATTATTAATGTCCATCTACATTCTCCCTTTATTATAATGGCAGTGCAACTTTGCTTCCCTTTTTCTTCTGTCTGCTACACATTGCTTTCTATAGGACTTCTTATCTTCCTGCTAATGCATTGGCATATATCTATAACAATGGCAGGGAAGTCAATTGGCTCTAAGATGATACTTAAGTTTTTCCCTAGATACACAAAAAAAAAATGGTTTAGCTGAATGGGCGGCAGGATGGTGTTGAGCAGCAGTCTGCTCTGTGGGGCCAGCCAATGGTGATTTGTACTCATCTATCTGGGCCAGAACAGTTGATTGTGACTGCAGTCGGTCCTTGTATTTATGAGAACATGCATTTTCAAGTATTGGGTTACAAAATTTGAATAGTGACAGGGTCAAAGGAAGCAGTTTGGTGAATTCGCCTTCTGGTAACATATCAAATTTGTTGACCAAATTCTTGCATAAGTTTGACCTCTTAAACATTCACAATGGAATTGAAGAGTAGTATTGAAAAATAACAGAATCCCTTCCTGTCAGGATCTAGTTTGACTACTATTTTTCTATTGGAAGTGAGGTGGTGTTTTTTTTTTTATTCCAGATGCTAATTTGTAATAATTAAATGCATGTTTAATTAATTCTTTTAACCTTATTCTTTACTATTAGGTTGAGTCATAAATAATTTCCATTTTCGTTTATCAATTTTATTCTAAAAAAAAAAAAAAAAAAAAAAAAAAAACAACAACAAACAAACAACAATTACATTCACTTCAATTACATATTCACCATTAGTTAAATTGACTTTTCACCATTTATCAGGTAGCTTTTTGATTTTTTAGGCTTACTGTGAAAAAAAATTTCAACAAACTCTTCAATCTGATCAGGTGAATATGGCTGGTCAGATATAACAGACCAACCAAACTTTAATTATAATCAGAGATGATGAGCAGATTCATAAGTGGTTGGTACAGAAACAGACTATGGTCAGATCAATGATGAATCCTTGCAGCTGGTATCATGTAACTCAGCACCAACAGGTGAAAACCCAAAAAACATTGCCAAGAGGAATTACTCAGCATGGCACACTAACAATGAGTCATGAGACTAGAAATTATATAAACAAAGGTAATATCGACTAGATTAGGTTTCCTATGCTTCATTGGACAAGGCATGGAAATCATTTTATATATAATTTTTTCTTCCTTATATTGGCAAACATATGATTGATTTTTTTATCAAATTGGAATTTATATATACTACTATTTTTGATACCATGTTAAACTGTGTTGATAACAATCTGAAATAAATATGTTACCATATTTAATTTTGTACAAATTTCATCCTCTGCATTTTTTTTTAAATGTTAGTATAATAATTATTGCAGATAACATTGTGCTTTAAAATTAGCAATTCATTTTGCTATTTTTCACTGACAGGTTATTGTATTCAGTTATAAAAATGACCAAAACCAGATATTGAGGAATAAAAATGCCTCTACTATAGAAAACAAACAACCTAATCCTACTAGAATAAATATAGTATAGAAATTGTGCAAATTGCTCACAAATTGAATTTACATTAAAAATTAGAAATAAATTCAGTTTGAAAAGGGTTAAACTAGATTTTAAAACACTGTTCAACTAAATCTGAGGTAAGCAAACTAATGTATAATGGTAAGAGAAATATTTAAAGTAGCCATGATTCAAAAGATTCCACTATGATCTGTTTTACCAAATACCATGTTCAAACATCCCTAGAATTTGTGTCCAAGACTGAACTCCCATAAACAGAAATATGTTGAACTACAAATCTCTCAGATAGGAGAGACACATCACTTGGAAAATTCAAAATTTAGCTTTCCATGATTAGAACCTTGAACAATATTGCAACCATCAGAACAATGCTTTAAAACTTTGTACTATCCCTGTCTTATAATAGTTACTACATTTAGTGTAAGAAATGTATATATGCAAATGTAGCAACTATTATGGTATGGAATTAGTATAAAAATGCACTACTGAAATAAGTGCACCAAACAGTTTCAGTTCTAGGGCAAAAACAATAAACACTGCAAAGAAATAATTTGAACATATGTACAAACTTTATGAATGCTGTTGTGTTATTATATTGAGTTAGTTCAATTGAACAGTTTCAAGTCTCGTGTTGGCAATGTCTAGGAGTAGAGGTTCGGCCAAGAGAAGGCTGCAAGAAGTGGCAATAAACCATAGTGTTACTGCAGTAGAACTGCAGATTCAGCTAGTCCTATACATCTGCTGGAACAAGGCAAATACAATCGTTTATTTTGTTGACCCAGAGAGAACTTGTTTTCTTTAAAGCAGGACAAGAATACTAGGAAAACTGTAAAACATATGCATTATAAATTTCTCCCCAGGTAGATGTGGCTCTCCACCTCTCCTCTGATGCCTGGACTGCTTTGGCCAAACAAAATGAAACTGCCCTATCAGATTTAATTTAGTCTCCCACAAAGATGGTTAGAATCAGACAGCCCACAGCAGTAGCTTTCTATTAAATGATTTATATGTTTATACACAATAGTTTAGGGATCCGTCAGTTTCAAGAGACTATAAAGTCTACAAGAGTGGTTAGTCATTTCCTGTTGCAGACGTCTGTCCAAGCACATTAGTGTTTTTCCAATACCTACAAGTGCCAACTTATTGTTTATGCTGTAGCTATGATGAGCAGAGCTTAATTACAGATTTTAGGAGTGAGCACATAATCTGGCATGAATAGTGGTTAAACAAGGCCAGTACACTAACTCTCTCGGATACAATGACTTGTGACTTTTGTGCTCACACAACAATCAACTTCTGAACGGTTATGTCTACCCAATTTCACTTACAAGCTTGGGGAAACCTGTAGCATGCTTTTTCTAACACTTCCCAATAATACAGCATGCTGGTATTGTCTCCACAGGCTGATATTGTTGATAAATCAACCATGGTGAGCTTCAAACCTAGATCTCATGGGCAGAATTCTAATGTTCTAACCACTTGGCCACATGTTCGTTAATAAAACTAATACACATTCTAGTATATGAGTAAGAAATTAAAAAAAAATGACTGCTTTGCTCATTCATTGACACATGGCATAGGTTTCCTCAGGCTACCTTTATCAGAAATTTTAATTATACATGTCCTAATAAATGAATGTACATTTTATCAATGACTGTTATATCTTTTCTCAGGTGAAAATTGACAATGGGTTTGAAATGGATAACAATAGACCAGATTTTAAACAATAGGAATTTGAACTGATAACTGAAAAGGTGAAAAGGTCAAGAGACAACCAAAGTGCATTATATTTTGTCTTAGTCTTTCATATGGTTTTCTTCTATATTGTGAACATAAAACTTATTTTCCTGCTTTTCAACAATGATACCTAAACTACAAAGTTAACCATCCTGAATCAATTTTACTTTCATCTAAAAATCATTTAATTCAAATTGGGAATTCTCATCATTAATTTTGTACCATCACATATTCCAATGTTTACTTGTAAAGCAATAAAATAATAAATTAAAATTATGAATACAATTTATCTGTTCTAAGGATGAAAATGGAAAGAAACAAAGAGTTTTACAATTGAGAATCAGGACTCCTATTACTTCATTAAATAATATAGACATTTTTAACTGTAATTCAATATTGTAACTTAGTATTACTAAGTTCATCTAAAATTATATATAACCATGAATGGTTGCATCTGCTTAATAGTCAAAGTAGGTATTTCTCACTAGTGGTCAGGGTTCAAAGCTCGGGTAAAAATCAGAAACTAAAATACTGAACTTCAAGGTAATTTCTTCATGACAAAAATGGTATCTCTCAATCTTCTTAACTTTAAGTAAAAAGAAAAAAAAAAGGTCTCTAGCAGTGAATGAATTAAGCACTATGATTTATTAAACCAATAATCATAAGTCATATATACTTTAGTCAGTAATTCCTTAAAACATTGACATTTAAAGTACAACATACATAAAAGAAAAAATTTAAAAAGAAAAAGCATATCAATCAACTTTTTAGAAAGAATTTACATTTATCTAAATAGGAGAGTGAATCTCAGCTTGTAAAAGTAGGAATTTTATTAGGAAACTGAAACCAGTTTTAAGTTTTCTCACAGCTTTTTAAATTAAAAAGCAAAACATACCTACACCTCTCTCACATCCTCCTACCTACTTATGAATAAGATGGAAAAAAATCAATTTGATGTGGATTTTTTTTTTTTGCAGGATAGAATTAATCAATTCCTGTTTTCACTACCAGTTTAAGTGGAACAGCAAAAGAAGACTATTTCAATGACCCATGCAATTAAAAGTAAGAGTTCAGAGATACACATGTAGACACACAAAAACATGCAAATTAAGAACACAGACACACACTCATCCATAGCAGAATATACAAAAATAAAAAACTATAATAAGGAATGATAAAACAAAGACTTAATTTTTACCAGGCGTTTTGTTCCTTGGGAAACTTCAAGGCAAATGGAGAAAATTATTGAGAAACCTCATTTATATATGCAGAAAAATATTATTTAGTTATTGTTTAATATTTACTTTAAATTTTATTTTTACTGTTTAAAATTTATTTATCAATATTTCTTATTTAATTTATTTAATACTTATTTTAAATCTTATTTATATTTTATTTCAATTCAGTTGTTAGTAAATTTTATTTTAAATTTCATTTTAATTCAATTTAACTGTTACTTATTTTAATTTTTAACCTATTTAACATTTTCATTAATATTAACTTTGCACATGCACACACACATCATATATATATATATATATATATATATATATATATATGAACAGACAAAAAGAAGCCTTATCTTAACTGACGTGTTTTAGCCTCTGATGGACTTTATCAAGGCAAATTTAAGGATTTTATTTTGCAACAAGTAGAAAATAACTTACTTAGAAGGGAAATTTCTCAAGAGTGCTGCTATCAAATCTGTGCCTCAGATTTTTTCAAATATCTCCATTCCTCCTTTCCCAATCCAACATACATGACTATAAAAATGTTAAAGAATTAAAAGAAAACTGTAAAATTCATAGCCTCTTGTTATTTAAAATATACCTAAATTTTACTCCATACTAAAATAATTTGAATATTAATTGCAAAAAAACAAAAAAAAAAAAAATTTCAATATCATTTACTTACTTTCATTAATTAGACATTAAATTACATCACTTGGCATCCACCATAATTTACCTAAACTTTTCACTTAACCTAATGAATACTTATGAGAGTCTTTTAAATATAAAAATTTTGAAAAAGAAATATTTTTAATTTTGTTTA
This sequence comes from Acanthosepion pharaonis, assembly GCA_903632075.3. Classification (NCBI taxonomy): domain Eukaryota; kingdom Metazoa; phylum Mollusca; class Cephalopoda; order Sepiida; family Sepiidae; genus Acanthosepion; species Acanthosepion pharaonis. The sequence continues at coordinate 72,411 of CAHIKZ030000753.1, read as the reverse complement.
TGAACTTGTAAAAACCCTTACATTTGTCTTTATAAAGTCCATCAGTTTTCCTTGTCATTATTCATAGTGTCCTTTTACAGATATATATTTTAGTTATATCTGCAATTATATATATATATATATATATATATATATATATATATATATATATATAAAGGAGACATGAACTCTGAGCATTGAAATCTAGAATGCTGCATAAGCAGTAAAAAAAACAAACAGTTGAAATGTTTTAAATTCACAGAATTCATATATACATGTTCAGAGACAACTTAACCCCTTGAAGATGATCTCAGATGAGATTGAAAGTATTTGGGGAAAATAAAAACTAATCCAAAAAAAAAATTTTGGTATTTTTGTTACTCAATTTTCCAAGTCTACCAAACAATTAATCCACAAACTTGAAAGGATCACAATAAAAATTAATCGACATGATATGTCTTAAATTATTTAACCAAACCTATATATATATATATATATATATATATATGCATAAAGAAATATATGTAAAGAGAAATATTTATTTATTTATTTCTTATTACAAAACATTTAGTCGATACAGTTTCAAACAGTCATCTGTTTAAAAAATAAAGTTTTCCTCTACATGAAGGGGAAGACGGTTTGAACTCTGTTGAAGGGCATATTTTTGTTATTAAAAACTCTGGAAAACTCGAGCCGGTAGATGATAATTACACTGTTTAAAAAAAAAGAAGATGTCTACTCAAAGGCATATCCACTAAATATAACGTTTATCGCTAAAATGTCTGGTTATAAATAAAAAATCTTTTACACTCTTTACATAGATTACATACTTATTCAAAGAAACCTCTATAGAGACATTCATCTGGCCATAAAAATAGGGTACACCAACCTACCTAGAAACATACAATGAACATAGAACAAGTCAACAATTTCTTTTCTAAATGCCTCCTTTCATTCAACACACATTATACAAGCATGGGAATAAATCCATAACTTAATCATCGAATAGCATTTATTTTGCATAATATAATTTACTTGTCAATGTGCTTAAACAAGTGCATCTCCATTAATCATATATAAGACATTATACAGTGATAATTTCAGCTTCAAATTCAGTTAATAACTGTGTCAGGTTACACACTTGTTGATCAACCCATGTATATTCTCTCACACCAATATTTTTTTTCAGTTGCATGGACATACCTTCTATTTTCTTCATCTTGTACATAGCCCTCTCTCTTTCTTTTGTGATATCCAATGCTGACTAGTAACGCCAAGAAAAAGATCTTTTTAGTCTCAGGGTCAGCTAGTAATCTTATTTTCTGTACATAAAGGAAGAAAAAAAAAAAACAAACATAAAACTTATCTCCCCAGAATTATCCAGTCTAAGTGTGTTAGGGAGGATCTCTATAGATAATGAACCTTTTCTCTTATTTACATATACATTTTTTTTTTGTACAATTATTTAGTCAGTCTGAATTTTTCATTCTCTTAGTGTCAGAAGAACTTATATGTTTAAACCTAACAGGTAGGTCTCAACAGACAACTTCTTTTACTAATGCAAGAGGGATGACCTCTTAGTATAAATAATAGCAAACAGTAGACAAATAAAAAAAATAAAAATGTTCTGCCTCAGAGGCCATCTTTGATAAACCTCAAGGTCATTCTTTAGACTGTACCACATTGCAAACTTTTCTTTATGTTAAATCTACCGACAATTATTTGGAATTCAAAAAACAATATCCACATCTTTAGCATGAACGATGGTAGTAAGAAAATATTCATTACTGGTGGAAGTACTTGTTTGTGTCAGGCTTGATGTTCAGACTGTGATTGAAGCTGATTATATTATTGACAAGAGAACAATTCCTTTCCTACTATAATAATAAACAACTAACCAAAACGTGTGTGCATGCATGCATGCATGTGTGTATATTGTATGCCAGACCTTGTCGAACACTTCTGAAATGTCCAAAACAACAGCCTGAGCTTCACCATTTTTATCTAAAGTTTATTAAACTCATTCTACAATTGTTAATACATCAGCAGTTGACCAAAAAAAAAAAAAGAAAAGAAAAAAAAAAGCTGTATTGCTCATCTGAAAGAAGACCCTGCAATGTGAAATGCTTAACTAATTGATTAGGACCTCTAGTAGTTTACCAAAAAGTGGTAGAGGGCTTCAGAGTTCTTAAAGACCAAAACAACAGATGAGGATTTCCAACAAGCAGGAAAGCAAGAGGCAGCAAGGCATTTATTATACAGTTTAGAGAGAACAGGTGCCAATTCAAGAGCACACTTCTTAAGGACAGGGATACCATCAGGTCCACATGCATTGTGGGGATCCAAACTAGAGATGATAGCAGAAACTATGGAAGGTGCTATATGCATATTATGTAACAGAGACTCGGTTCTAAGAGGAAAGTTAGACAAGGATTCTCCAGATGAGTCAAGAGTAGAGTTTAAAGAGAATTTCCGGCCAAAACATTCTGTTTTATTAGCAAAAAATACTAACATCTCAAATTGTAACACATCACCAATCCTAATCAGCGGTAACCAAAAACGTTGCACCACTCATCAGTCCTCAAGTTGCTTCAGACCGCCATGATTAATATTTAGTGGATTTTTAACTCGTTAGCATGGGACTCGTTTTGTCACTGGTATCATGATGGTAGCACAGTTCCACTTGACTTAGCTGGTGTTTGTCTGTTCATGACCATTCACTCCTCTGCCACATTGTGTTTTTGATCTCAGAGGATAAGATTGCTGATAAAGCAGACTGAAAATAACAGAATAGACTATGGCAAGCAATCTAAAAACATTGGACGAATAGCTTTATCTTCCCAGACCAAAACAGACTATTAAATAAGCGACCTAAGCAAATCCACCCCAATGATTTTTTACTACATTAATAAAACATCAAAAAAATGAAAAGAATAAATAATACAAAATGAAAATGAAAAGCAAGTAAAATAAATTAATTAACCCAAAAAATAAATAAACAAACAAGCCAGCCACTCCCGCAAAATAACCACCAGAATGGATTACCCACAATGCACTACATTGTATATAAATAGCCAAGGAAATACCCAATGGCCTGATGATTGCATCCAGCATGAAACAGCCTGTCGCCTCTGAGTGTTGATTTCAATGTTCACTTTTATATATATATATATATTACTCAATTGGTTTTCCAAATTTGGGTTTTGTCTAGCCCCCTTTTGAGAGTGGTCAGAGGAATCAAGCCACTTCTTAACTCCAACTCTCTTTACGCTTCACCTTGCACCATAGCTCTATATAAGCAGTGCTAATCTCTTTCTTCCTTCTCCCACTTTTGCAGCAGCTAACCTCAGAGCTGGTGTGACAATTCCAACTTCCAGAGGACACTGCAAAAACAAAAGGGATTTTCAATCATTAATCCTTCTCTATCAGCTTGCTCCATGCTGGGATCTCTCAATCGACCAGACCACTCAAGAATTAGAAAAGGAAAGAAAAATTATTTCCACACTCCTTGCAACAAAAGTTCATCTTTTCTCTGTCTATGCATTTTTTTTTTTTTACAATCAAACAAACCACACAGCCTTTTTATCAATGGTCACTTCAAGTAGTAATTAATTTTTCCTTATCACTTGTATTCAAATTAATGTTTGGATATAAAATTTTGTCTGAATGAATGTTACAGAAATTATATCGATGAACACATCCATTTGGTTTCTATGTCTGTGGAGATACTTCTCTTCTGGGTGGCTGATTCAAAACAGATGGTTTTTTTTCCTGGCCATTTTTTTTTTTGTCCAGAGGAATCACGAATATTATATATCTGTGACAACTTTGGTCTCTTTACTGACAACATGTTTTTATTTTATCTGACATCTTCGTGAATACCTTAATATTTGCTTTCTTATTGGTGGGAAAGGATGGGTAGTCTTGGTTTGCTCAATCTTACCAAATTCCGTAATTAAAAAGATTTCCAGTGATAGACATTTTCTATGCAAGGTCTAGATACCTTACAGAACAAATACTTTCATATATTTAATTACAAAGCTTTAGCCACTGAGATCAGGTTTTTGTTTAAAACATGCAAGTAAAGCAATGTCATTTTAGAGTTACTTCATAAACTGGGTTTGTGTTTGTTATGTCTAAAACTGTTAAATTAATACAACTTTTCCTAATCATTGCTGCAATTTCAATTGCAAATAAAAAGTTCCTTAAAGCAGAACAGATTTTGATCATGAAGATGCACAATGGCTCAAGAATTATTGTCTTCACTGGTCCACATTTCCATCAAGAAACAGGTACTTCATTTAGAACAAAAAATAAAAACATGGCAAGAATTGAAATTCATGCTTGAATGAAGTGACTATTTATTAGTAAATTTATGTATTTTTAATTTAAATGTATTCATGCAGTGTTTATCCCCTATAAATGCATTGCTAATTTTACAACAGAAAAGCTTTTTATGATTTTATAAGAACACATTAAAATTTTGAGAAAAAATGTATTTTAGTAGCCTCCACCACACTAAATGATCATAGCTATTACAGCTTACCATATTTTTGCTTGCTAAATAAATGTAAATAAACTATAGTTCATGTAAGATCACCAACATATTCAAAATATTGAAGTCAACCATTAAAAATCATTTGCAAAAATTATCTTCTGTTTAAGTAGGATGGCAGTTTAAAAATTGGGCCAGATAAGTTGTCAAACCTGATGCATGACGGCAGACAGACAGAGGTATTCAATTGTAGTGAATTTAAATTGTCATTAGAGACTTAAAATAGTCTACTGAATATAGTATACTAAATTTTTGTTAAAAAAAAAAAAATACTCAACCCTAGTAAAAGGTTAGAGTTGCCACTGATTATATATAAGATTTTAAAAAAAGAAGAAAATGAATACAAAAAAAAAAATACATAATATGTAAGTATTTATGATGTTGGTTGAGTTTTTCTCATGACATAACTGACATCTTTTTTTAGTATATCTATTTTGGTTTTAATTATTAGAACCTAGTAGATATATACACTACAAACATGCCTTAACAAAAATGTGCAAGACAAACTAAACCAAGAGAAGCAATGATGGTTTACATTTTTCAAGGACCAATCTACTGAATAGCAACAAAAGCAAAGAAAATCCGAGCAAAGATTGTAATTTTGGGGCTAAAAAAGTCAAAATCATAAAGAGGCAATGTAAATCCATATTAAAACTGCTAGGAAAACTAAATCTATTTTGAAAAAAAATGTTGTGAATAATCCAGAAATTATACTGGAAACAAACCTCCTTACAGATAGAAAATGAATAGAGTAGCTACACGAAAATAAAAAGGGGCATGAAACAAGGATATGTTTTCTCCCCAGATTTATTTAACATCTATGGTGATGCTATCCTAAAGGAACTGCAGATTTTACCAGGATTTATTTTTGATGAGCATAATCTTATTATAAGATCCACAGATGATACTGTGTTGTAAACTATAGGACCTCTTTGACAGGATAGTAAATGAAAGCAAGAAAAAAGGACTAACCATCATCTGAATTAAGACAGAGAGTATAGTCATCAGCAAGAAGAAAAGCCCAAGATACAAGTTAGAAATTGACAATGTCAGCATCAAAAAAAAGTACAGAAGGTTAAATAACTGGAAAATGTTTTAACAGAGGATGGAAAATACAACATTGAAATCCAAATATTAGCAAAAGATGCCTTCCAAAAGTTAAGCAAAGGTCTGAAAAGCAAAAAAAAAAAAAAAAAAAAATCATTGGAAACAAAGAAAAGAAGGCTGGATTGCTATTTGATATCCATCCTCTTATATATAGCTGTGAATACTGGACAAATCTCCCCATGGATGATAAGAAAACTAGAGGCAGTAGAAATGCAGTTCTACAGGAGGAGACCAAAAATTACATGGATGGATCAAGTAAACCACAAGAAAATGGCAACAGAAAGAACACTTATACTAAAAATCAAGAAGAGACAGCTGAAATTCCTTAGACACATAATAAAGAAAGAGGGCGTGGAAAACTTAACCCTCACTGAACATAATGGGGACAAGAGAGATAGAAGATAACGAGCTACTTACCTGATGAGCTTGTGTGAATGGATGGTGACACATGGGTGGGTGGGGGTTTTGTCTTAGCAAAGGAAGAAAACTGCTAAGGCTCATAAGGAATAAGCATTTCTGGAGAGCCATGGTCGCCTATATCCTGAAGGAACATGGCACATAGAAGAAAACCTCCTCAGTAAGAAAAAAAGGACGATCATAAAGACAAAATGAAAATAAATTCTGTTTTTAAGTTTCCATGATTGCTTATCTCTTAATTCCCACAATATATAATGTGACCATATTGTTGTTAAAAGATGTTAGCTCGTTAGGTAATTCCAGGACAATGTCAATCATAGTGGAGACTAAATCACTATCATTTTTGTAGACATTTGTTAATGAAAAATGAGTTTTAATAAGAATAATTTATGCCAAGAAAAAAAACAAACTAATGTCCTCATCTTTATTCTTGTTATTACATTTCAGTTATTGTACCATCCAGCTTCCTTCAGATGTCTATCAATACTGGTAATCTTCAGGGAATTCCAAACTCAACACTTTATTTAATCACCGAGGATGGATTGTTCTTGTTCTGCTGTCCCCATTGTGTTTCATTTTAGTACTACTCACTAGTACAGTTTTCAAAGAGGCCAAATCTCTACTACCTAAGCCAGAGATTGAACATACAATTACTATGCTACCAAATGCATAATCTAATGCTTTATTTTACTAATCAGTTGTCTTGTGGGCCAATCCTAAATCTACAACTGGGAGCATTAAACATAATATTCCTGTTGTTGCTGCCACTTTTTCTTATTGCTGTTGAAGTTTTACTGTCATACTTGGCCCCCTCCAGCATTATTTTCTTTCTTTATTAATGACTCCAATATGGTATCTATTTCTAAGCTAGGCCTACTGACAAGGTTGTCATAGCCTAGCATATGTGGTGATTCCTTCAGAAATCTGATCTGTCAGTGTTCTTTCATTTTTTTTTTTTTTTTACTTCATTTCATATGGGTTGGTGACCAGTCTTCCCTTCAGACATTATCAGACATGAAAGCTGAAAATTGTCTTGTAGTATAGAAATAAAATATATAACAGGACCCTCAGGCACCTCAAAGCGGTGTAATTGTTAGCAAGCTTGTCTCATTAGAACAATTACAACTGAGTAGTGAGTTTGATCCTCACTGGGTGCCCCATACTTTCAGCCTTGTGCCACATCTAAGCTACACTTGGAAAATCACTATTACAGGACCCTCCATCTGGCTTCTCACCAATCAGACACATAAAACCCACTCTGCATCTTTACTTATCTTCATGTCAGTGATAGACAGTTGGTCACTACTTTCAAGGACAATCTGTGTCCCACCAAGAGCAAACCAGAACTGAACTACATTCCAACTGCGACAATTAATATAGGTCTGCAACCGAAAATCCTCAATATCTTGACCCACAAAAGCTTTCATTTGTTTATTTATTGCTTTATTCCATTTCATTCAAGTGGGTGACTGCCTTGAAAACTGAATCTCACAAACTTTATTGCTGGTCATAAAACATGAAATATTTTGAAGTAAAAATCATACATGATCCTCTTTTCTATGGATGTCTCATTCATTGAGTTACAAATCAATACATTGCAGATTCCTTATGAATATTTTTATAATTCTGTTGATTTATTCAAACTATATACCATTAACTACAGATTTCAGTCACTGTGATTTGTTAACTCTTGCAATGGATGGGAATGATCAACAGATACACATATAAAACTCAAATTGAAACACAAAAATGTACTTTCTATTACAATTGATGGAAATTCAGTTCTAGGAGAGTCAAGGTATCAAATAGGCATTCTTTTCTCCAACCAGTGCTCAAAGTGATTTCATTTGACAGAGTCATGAAAAACTTTTTTCTCAAACTGCATCTCTTTCCAAAATTTTACTTTTCTCCAAGAAAAACAGATTTTTGCATTGATTGCACACTTGTTTGGAAAAGGGAAAACAACTGAACATATATTTGTGTAAAGACTGCAGTACTGAGATTATGCACTGGACTTAATATCAGACTATCATTTTTAGATTACATGCTAATGTGAATATTTAAGTTTGTATAGTTGAGTGATTTCAGATTCATACTTTATATCTAAAAATTACTACTAGTTTCTACAAGTGAATTTATTTTGCAAGACTAATCATTATATATATAAAATACATACACACACAGAGAAAATTAAATAATTAGCAGATTTATTGTCCAAATCTCACAAGAAGCATATATCTATATATATGTTTCAATATTACAGCAATTCCCAAAATTAATGCTTAGATTATATTAGAAATTATAACTTCAGTCACTGTAGAATATAGATTGTATGCAATTCCTCACACATGTACACATACACTTTTGTCTTATATAAAACTAGTAAGTTTGTAGATTTGTGTCATCCATTGAATCTAGCAAAATTATTTTGCTTTTAGAAATCTTATTTTATTTTTGGGTTAAAAATATTTTTTAATTGAAAATTCCAATTAAAGGCTAAATGGTTTGAGTGAAGCCACTTCAGAAAAAGGATAAAAGAATTCAGATAGATTTAATTGATTTTAATTCCTATTTTATAAGGAGACCAATTCAATAATGTGTTGAGGTTCTTGTTTAAAATACTGTTACCCAAATAAGCAGTTCAAAGTCAAACAAATATGTTGAAAACAATAAAAATATTTAATAGTTACAATGTATTTATATATTTCAACAGAATAAATTCACAAATTCAAGTTCAGTTTTTTATAAGAAAAAAAAAATTAACTAAAAATAAAAAATTAAAAACTTAAAAATATCCATTTCATACATGTGTCCTATCCTGTGCTCATCAGTACAAATTTGTAAATTTAATTATCTATTTATAAATATCTATATATGTACATAAACATTTTTTTCTTTATAAATGTGTGACATTTGGTCTAAAAATAATTTCTGAACAGATTGTCCCAACTCCCTTTAACTGAGAAAGAAAATTCATAAAATTATTACAAGACAAAAAAAAAATGTTTTGGTTTTCTCCATTTTCCTAGAAATAAGTTGTTTTTTTTTAATCTATTTTAATGCATCTCTAAATAACTTCATCCTATATAAAGTTTTTAATCCTTTGCTTTTGTTACCCCAATGAATACTTAATGTAATGCAAGTGTTCCATGGAACACTGCTTACATAGGCTCATGCGATATAGGATCCCATTAAAAAGAAAAAAGAAGTCCCTTTTCAAAAGGGTAAAGATGTTTCATGGGTGAAGCCACTTCAGAAAAAGGATAAAAGAATTCAGATAGATTTAAATAATTTTAATTTCTATTTTATAAGGAGACCAATTCAATAATGTGTTGAGATTCTTGTTTAAAATAGGCTAAGACAGTCACATGATATAGGAGTGTGGGCAGTTCAAATTAGCATGGACTACTGTAAATACAGACATGTTGGTGGCCATAGGTAATATTGAGCATGGAACACAAGGGTTAACGTGCAAACAGAGCTGGTGCATACTACTCCCCCGAACCTCGCAGTCCTGATTTGGGGTCCCAGGCAGTGCTTTGTGACCCTCGTTATCTTATCAATATTTGCTTTTTTCTATCTATATTTATATACATTACAAATTAAATGAAGCACAACTGACTAAAGTATGAAGATGATTTGAATTTTGACATCATTCAGGGTCCTTTTTTTCATAAAAGAAAAAAAAATTCACAATACAAAATTCACTATTTTTTATAAATAATATTGAATGTGTTAAAATTATTCAACTTATTAACAAGAGAAATCTCAAGTTGATGTTAAAAATTGCCTCAAAACATTGTTGATTTATTCAAGATGGAATGATCTATTATGACATGTCTCCAATTTGTCTGTCTATATCTGAGATGAGGTATTATGATTACTTACATTATTTACATTATTCATACTGTTATCATCACCTTCATTGCCATATTCATAACATTGTATGTGCCTTCTTCAGGGGATGAGAATTTTGAATTGAACCCTTTATTTTGTCCACCGGGGGTAGATTGTTCTAGTTCCATGTGCCATGCCTCTTCTGGATATCTCAGTTATTTCCCTTTAACTCAACTCTCCAAGTTTGGTTCACCACTGTTGTGGCCTGGTATTGAACTCGCAACTCTTTGGGTCTAGTCACTGGATCTAACCAACATCTTTATCTACTGCACCATGCGTCCTTGATGACTAGAATTTGTATTTAGATACATTGTATTTATTTTCTAGTTGAACTGTTCACCTATATTATATATAATCTATTATTGTATGTAATGAGGTTACAATAAAATTTGTATTTTATATGAATATTACCTTATGAGATGTAGTAGAGTAGGAGGCACTGGTATCATAGATTCATGAGGTGGGGATATGAAATCCTTGCATTATTCCTCTGTGCAACTCATTGAGAATAGATGTCTCATGTATTCTATAAATAAGCCAATGTTAATACTGTCCAAACAGCAAATATTTTCCCACTTTGTCAAACCAAACCTCCTCACCTGAAGAGTCAAATTCCACAGTTAACACACACTGTAACAACATTTGCAAACTCAAAGCATAAAAAAAAAATCAAGGCCAATTAATAAGACTTAAATGTAAAAGCAAGCAAACAAATAAAACCCAACCCAAAAAAGACATTTCCACTCTTAAACAATTTACAAGTAGCTACTAAGTGACCCACTAAGTTTTTTCAGTTTGAATTTCTAGATCAAGGAGTTTGTATTTACAGTTGGACTAATGTCCTCATCCTTGAGGTTACCACAACATTTTGACTGTTCTCTGCCCTTCTTCAGGTGTTCATCAATTTGAGTAACCTTCAGGTAATTTTGAACAGCCCTTTATTTAATCTATGGGAGTAAATTGTTTTCATTCCACTGCCTAGGGGTACCTTGTCATCTTTTTTTGGTGTTGCTCAATTATTGCTCACCCCATTCCCACTGAACATCAGTCTGTACTACCTGGCCCAGGGATTGAACTCACAATTACAATGCTACCAAATTCACAAATCAACACTTTAAATCTCTAGGTTATTGCCTAGAGGATTAAAGTGTTGGTCAGGAGACAAATGCCTGGGACAGGTTGTACAGACTTGGAATAAACAGGACAAGCAATAACTGAGCAGTACCAAAAATGAATGAAATGTGATATCTCAAGACATGGACAGCAGATAAAAAGCAATTTACTCCCACAGATTAAATAAAGAGTTCAATTTAAAATTAGCTAATTACATTAATCAATAGGAACCATTACAAGGCTGGAGGAGAAAAAAGCCAAAACATTGTGATAGTATCAATGAAGATGATGGCATTAATCTCGCTGTAGATAATAATTATTAATAAGAAAAAAAATACTGCCAAAATACTTGCAGACATAGTTGTACACTTATGCATTATTCTTGGACCATTTAGAAAATGACAATAATAACTCCTTTCACCACTCCCAAAAATTCAAGAAAAATATTTTGCAAGCCAGTGCAAAATAATTTTCTAGCCAATTCACAAAAGTTTGCACTTATGTGAAATAAGATTTTTGATCCCCCTGACAGATATAAAAATAGAAGCAGTATGCTTCTCATGGTTCAAAACAATTTCAGAGGCCACTTTGATTTATATATGCATGCACAGACACACACAATAGAAGAGACAGCCAGCAGCTGCCAAGTAAGAGCTTGCCTATGAACTCACAAACACATTATATTAAAGTAAGTCTGTCTACATACTTCACAGAGCTCTAAGAACACTTAATTACTTGATAAAACAAACTTCACTGCAAGAAAAATTGAACATTTTGTTGTTATTGTATATTACTGAAAAGAATATATAAATGTTATTTCAATTGATGTTCTGCTTCTACTTTTTCTTCAGAAAATAAACTGTTTTAGGTTTCATTTAAAAAATGTTTTGTTGCTGTTAAATGTTTGGAATCCCACCACTCATAAACAACAAAAACCTAGGTAGATGAATCCTGACAAGCAGATCAGTTAATTCAAATACTACCATATGGTTCTTATTTTTTGTATCTTTAATATTAGAATAAATAAAACAAAAATCCTCAGATTCTGACAATGGATTCCTTTTAATGCACACTAATATGACAGCTGTTATAACCCAATCAAAACAAACCTTTTTGAATATAGTTAAAATATAATTTTCTATAATGGCAACCACAGAAGTAACATTTTTGGTTATTTGATACCGAGGTAAGTTTTTCATTTTCCTTTCTTCTACATATACATATATAATGATTTATTCCTTTACAAATATCATCAATTGCAATGTAAGGTTTTCTGAAGCCACAAAACAAAGTTATTTTTGTAGATTACAGCAATGATTTATAGGCAAGAGACCATCACCGAGTTTAGCTTGGTCTAGCAGAAATCTACAAATGTAAGGGACCTAGTGAGAAATAAACTTACTACAGAACCATAAAACTTTGCTAGACTAGCTTGTTAACCATTGCCACAGTGTGAGGTGCTCTGATTTAGAAGATCAGAAGCAATTATAACAGCCCTTCACTGTTCAATCAGTTGAAGATAAAAAAAATTTATCTTAAAGATATTTCTATCTTATTTTTAAGACCAAATTAAAAATAAAAAAGATTTTTCAGGTTTTTATTTATTTTATCTTTTTTTATTCTTTTATTTACTTTTACATATATTTCATTCTTATCTCAAAGTGTATAATTTATGGACTGAATGTCAAGGTATCAAAGTAAGAACATTCAAAAAGAAAGAAAAGAAAGTAGCAAGCATAAATCAGAAAACTTCATTTTCTTAATTTTTTTTAAAAATTAGCTTCTAAAAAAAGAGAAGAAGAAGAAGAATCTACATTTCATATGTGGGGAATGTCTATAGGTCTCATTACAGAAAAAAGAGAAAAAGAAAAGAAAAAATTGTGTACTGAAAAACCATAATGGAAAAATGTTTGCTGTAGTATAATATATCTAAAAATGTTCATTTTATGAAAGAATCATAAAAAATATAGAATCAGGACTCTTTAAAACTTAATATCTGATTTAACCCTCTTGTCCACACTAACACACACACCATTTTATTTTGTAATAGCTTGCTTGATAGGAATTTATTTTGTTATTTAATCAAGTCTCAAACATTTTGTACAAGATGTATACCAATGTTTAACCCCATTTTTTGGTTTCATAGGTAATAAGAATTTCTACCAATTGGCCCAGCCAGTCTGTGACTTTCTGCCATTGGACCGCAGGTTTCTATTGAATTTATTTTTTGTTACGCATACATACAACACTTCCCAACACAGGTATTCATGCTGACACAATTCACTTAATAATGTGAACACTTTTCTATTTGATATCATTTACTATTTGTTGTTCCTAAATGTGCTTGATGTGTAAAGTCAAATCTCTGTACAAAATAAATGTAAAAAAGAACTTTACTTTCAAAAGTAAATTATATATTTTACATTCACAACACTTTTTTTATCATTTCACCCCAAGCAAGGAAATAAAGTCACTAAAACAAAGGTGGTTACTAAGTTTGAAAGAATATGAGAACAAGAAAAACATTAAAGAGAGAGAATAAAAGAACAGAAATTAAGATGACAGAAGATAATGATTGACATTGCATTTAAATTTTTGAAGGTCAAATTTGAGTGGAAAGCAAGAAGTGAGAAGTGTAATAGAAGATACTGTTAACATAGAACTTACGGTTACATCTTACGGTAAAATGACAAGACCTTGCCACCAATCTAGTACTGCACTTAAATTCATAAAGTCTAGGTACCAAAGTGAAAAGCACATCAGAACAATTACAATAAAAGTATCTATAGAAAAGGCACATAGAAGCTATGTTATGGTAGTGGGAGATTTTAAGTTAATCTCCCTAATGCTGACAAACAAAGGAGAAAATTTATCTTCTTTCAGACTCATAGTTTCCATGACGATCAATCTTCACTTATGTTGTTTTACTAGTAATCACTATTGTAACAAGGCCATAGTAAATGGTGAAGAGAACAATAATTCCATTTGATTGAAGATGTTATAAAAGATCATCAGTCACCAACAACTAGTATGCTATATTAACAGTCAAAAAGGGAAACCAAGAGAAATGCCGTACAAGTCACCTTCACTATAATCCAATATGTGTAAAAGATTCAGTTCTCAACAATAAAAGATTAATATCACTCTGAGAAAGTAGTGGCAGCTAAGTACCATCTTACATTTGTGATTATTAATATAGAGAAAATAATTGACTTTAAATGTTCATATTTATTCCTATATGATGTCATAAGGTTTTGTTTTTACATGAGATCTCTCAAGACGTCTATGGCATCCATTACTGACCACAGACAATGACTACTTTGATAGATCTCATTGACAAGATAAATTAACAGACTCTCTTGTGGTAAAAGGCTTGAATTTCATCAAGGAAAAAAAAAATATATATATTGGTCAGTATGTGTGTAAGTGTAGCTGAGTAGATGGGCATGCTCAGAAACAAGCAGCCATGTTGAAGATAAGAAATCACCAATTTGCAGTGTGCCTTCAGGTCAAAAGAGTAATGATGATGTGTGTATGGATGTGAGAGCACTGGGGACTGATTGGTCCTTTAGTCTGAGGAACAATCATATTTTAGGAAGTAGGTTTTAACAAGGGTGGAAGTGAGGCACATCACCAGAGTGGCAAGACCAGCTTTTAGGTGAAGGGATCTGCCAGTACAAAATCACACACTAAATTTAGTTCACATCATTTTCACAGACGGAATGCCAAATGACTGCAAGCCTCAGCTCACTTTATTGCTGTTTTGACAGACAGCAAGAAGACAGGAGTGGATTCCACTTCCGTTTTTTTTTGGGGGGGGGTTGTTTTTTTTAGCTCAGTTGCCCTCCTCCTATACTTATTTGCAACCATAACTCAGACAGGAAGAGGTGGATTCATGCCTTTCCCAAGGGTGTTACGCATGAAAGGAACACAAATCTCTCAGCCAGAGCTTCAACTCATCTCACTCGACCATTAAACTATCCATACCTTGTAGACATTAGCCCACCTTGTCTGTCAGGATGCTCACCAGGTATCTGATATTCAGGACTGTAAACTAAGAACAAAAACTCACTCGCTTTTTGCTCAGAGATGTAGTAACAACAACAACTGGTCTATTCTATAAATACTTTTTCTGATAATTGTTCCAATGAGCTTTCTTCATTGGTACCTAGACTTTACAAATTTAAACCAAGTACACATTGGCAGCTATGTATCATCATTTTGCACTTAAATTGGCTAAATGTAACCATAAGTTCTACACTAACAGTTTCTTCTCTTGCACTTCTCACTTGTGAAACTCTTCCAGATTCTTACTTTACACTCAAATTTGTATTCAAAAATGTAAACAGTGTCAATCATCATCATATATCTCCTCAATTGTTGTTCTTTTATTGTTCACCTTAAAAATGTTTTTTCATATTAATATTCATTTAATATTTCACTTAATATTCTTGTTATATGTTGATCATTTTTGTTTTTTGAGAAAAGAAATAAAAAAAAAAAATGAAAGAAAAGGATTTTTTATTTTTTAAAATTAGAAGACTAATACTAAAAAATCAATTTATAAATTTAAAAATTCAAATGTGCAAAAACAGGTTTCATTTTATTTTCAGTTTGTTCTATTAAAACAATGATCAGATTCATCAACTGTCCCCTCTCATTCCAAGCAATAAACAAAAAGGTTACTATAGTCTTGCATACATTTCTATCCCAATTATTACAGACTATCTTTACTTTAAAGCAATACCTGATATGTGCTAGTAATTCACACAAATATTATGACTAAAACCAGAAATTCCTTGTAGTTACTTAACAGATGTATTCAAAAAACTACTTGACTAATCAAGAAAATTTAACTTGCCACTAACTATTAACAAAAAAAACAATTTGTCAAGTGTTCAAAAACAGTCATCAGATAAAAGAAGGGTTAAATATGTAATCATAATTGCTAACAGTTTCTTCTCTTGCACTTCTCGCTTGTGGAACTCTCTTGAAGCAACAGAAATGTGGTTCTACAGAAAGATGTTGAGGATACCATGGACTGAACAATGACAAAGTTTTGGAGAAAATGAAAATGAAAAGGAAATTAATACTTAACATCAGGAAGAGACAGTTGAGGTTTCTGGGGCATATATTGAGAAAGGAGGGCTTGAAAAATCTGATACTCACAAGACAGATAGAAGGTAAGAGGAAGACAACATATAACATACTTAATTAGTTTGAGTAAATGGATGGTGGCAGAACAGGGTTTAAGAGGAATAACAGAAAGACAAAGTTTGTTAAGAGCTACAAGGGACAGGAAGTTGTGGAGAGGCATGATTGGGACATGGCGCATAAAGAAATAAGCAACTGAAAAGTCATGATCAGGACATGACACAAAGAAATAAGCAAAATTGTAAACAAAGAATAAACTTCAATTTTTACTGTAAAGGAATGTACTTAAACTGTGCAATGCTAGGTATCATTACTAGTTAGAAATAGAGATAAAAATAAGGTTTCATAGTGACTTCTGTTGATCACAAAAATAATGAAAATATTATTTACATTATTCGGACTAGTGTCCTCATCTTTGTTGCCATATTTATGGACACATGGCACAGTGGATAAAAGTGTTAGTTAGATCCAGTGACAGGACCCAAAGAGTGTGAGTTCAATACCTGGATAAGGCAGTGGAGAACTCTCAGAGGGAAATTAACAGGAGATAACTGACATCCATTAGACATGGCACATGGAACTAGAACAGTCTACCCCAGTGAGTGAAATAAAGGGTTCAGTTCGACATTCCAACCACCAGAAAAAGGCCAGTGTGTTCAACAGCCGAAACGTTGTAATAAATATGGTGGCAAAGATGAGGACAATAGTCCGAATAATGTAAATAATGTACATAATACCTCATCTCAGAAATATAGACAGTAATGAAAACATATCAAAGTAATATCCACTAAAAGATTTTGTGTATATCATCTTTTCTTTAGAATTTGTTTTTGTAACAGGACAAATGTTAAGCTGGAAGTAATTAATTTGAAGCATCCCCTGCTTAATTAAATTGATTGCTGACTAAATTAAAAACACTTTATGCAATATTTTTAATAGTGTATGCATCTGCCCTTGAGTGGACAAAGTTTAACTTTTTGTAACAAATATACAAGAAATCTAGTTAACATGTTTTTAATTAATGTACTAACAATTTATTGAATAAAATTCAATTAGCACAGTAATTAAACCCTAATTCAAAATAACTTTCCTTGCAATAAAACGAGTTTTCTACTGTACAGTTTTCTTCCAATTTTTTTATGTAAACTAGTCATGCATCTGTGTGCACACTTAATAGTAACAGGCAGACAAACCATATCAAGATTTTTTAAATTTATCAAAAAAAAATTATCATATTTCAATAAAATTTTCTGTGTTTCAACAGGTGACGTAAAATGCAAAGAAATCTCAAAGCACATTGAAATAATATACGGTACATTCCAAAAGCTAAATAACGTAGCAAGAAACAGGAAATTTTTCATTAAGAAACAAAGAAATAGTTCTGAACTGCTATGTAATATCATTGTTCTGACATGGAAGTAAATGCTGGACAATTTCCTCACAAATGATGATATTTTTCCCTTTCCTTTTTTTACTCTCAGCTATTTTTCTAGAATATGACCACTTGTAATATAAAAGAACATGGTAAAATGAATTGAGCAACTACACAAAAATAGAAAGGAATGTAAGAAAAGGGTGAATGTTCTCTGCAAATTTACTTAACTTTTACAGTGAAGTGATTCTAAGAAAAGTAGACATTTGATCATGATTCATCCTCAGTGAGCACAATCTTAACATAAAATATGCAGATGATACAGTGTTGAGAGCAGACACAAAGAAAACTGCAGAAACTTCTAGACATAGTAGAAGGAAAACAGGAAGGTAGGGACTATTAATTGTAAAAGAAAAGAAAAGGTATGTTTGTTAGTAAGACGGACAGCAAGCTACAAATCAGGGATGTTAAAATCAAGAAAGTACAGAAATGTAACTAACTGGGATGTGCTATAATAAATAATGTAAAATGTGATACAGAAATTGGAAAACACATTGAAGTGAAAGAAGGCTTCCAAAAGCTAAAGAAAGTATTAAGAAACAGGAAAATTCTGTCAGAAATAAAACAAAGGGTGCTGAACTGCTATTTAATATCAATAAGTATGCTATATAATATGAAACCTTCTATATGAGAGTGATTGTTGGACAATTTCCTCACAGATGAAAAAGAGACTGGATATAATGGAGATGCAGTTCTACAGAAGGATGCTGAGAACACCATGCACGGAGTGTGTAAGCAATGAAGAAATATTAGGGAAAATGGAAACAAAAAAACACATCTATACTTAGTATCAGAAAGAATTGAAATTTCTTGGGTATACATAATGAGGAAAGAGGGCTTAGAGTATACAACACTCAGAGGAAATATTGAAGGCAAGAGGAACAGAAGAAAGCTTGTGTAAATAGAAGACACAACAGGTACTGAGAAGGATAGTAAAGAGACAAATCTTGCTTAAATCTACAATGGCTAGGAAGTTGTGGAGAGGCATGATCACCAACATCTTGAAGGGACACAGCACATAAAAGAAGAATATAGTTACCTAGTAGTTGTAAGTTCATACTCCAAGTTAGGTATACACTGTCTTAGCAAAAAGAGACAAGCAACATTACAAGGAAGAATTAACAGATAAAAAATATTTTCTGGAATTGACTGCACATTGAGAACGTGAACAGAATAAAGGGTCTGGTTTGAAATTTCCAGAAAGTTAACAAATACAATAAAATCCTGAAGAAGGTTTGAGGCTACAATGCCTAAAACATTGTGACACTATAACAACAAAAATGAGGATACTCATCCAAATCAATCAGTAGATAAAAATTATTTGCTTTCTTTTCTATTTTATATATCAGTAACCAACAAATAATGATCAATTGTAAGAAGACAGAATGTATTGGTGTCAGCAAGAGAAAAAGCCAACATACAAATTGTAAATACCAAAATTAAGTACAACAATTTAAATGTCTGGGAAATGTTTTAACAGAGGATGAAATCTGAAGCCACATTAGAATAGTGAAAGATGCCTTTCAAATGCTAAGCAAAAGATTAAGACACAAGAAAATTTCATTGGAAACAAAGAAAAGAGTACTGAACTGTTATGTAATATCAGTATTCCTATATGGCAGTGAATAGTGGATCATCTCATTACAGATGGAGAAGAGACTTGAGGCAATAGTAATATGGTTCTACAGAATGATGCTGAGAATAACATGGACTGAACATGTGAGCAATGATGAAGTTTTAGAGAAAATAGAAATAAAACAAGTACTTAGCAAAGGTATGGCACCTCGGAAAAATGATTGTTCTGATAAGAAAAGAACTCCCAAATTTGTTGCTGAGAGCTTCAGACTCAACATGGAGACCTACATCAAGTGCCTTGAGGAGGTAGTGCTGCCCTGGGTCTAGAGAGTGGTTGATGGAAGACCCTATATCTGACAACAGGACACTGCACCATGACACACAAGCAGGAGAACACAATCATGGCTATCAGCCAATTTCTACAACCATATCATCCTTTACATCTAGCCATTTAACTCCCCAGACTGTAACCCATTTGATTATTGTGTGTGTGTGGCACAGTTGAGTGAGAGACCAACAAAACTCCTTGTAACACCAAAGATGAACTGAAGGAAAGGATTATTATATATATATATATATATATATATATATATATAAGTTATATTTATGGGTAAAAGTTTTCAATATCAGGGATAAAATGTGTGTATATAAGCAACTGATCAAGGAGAAGAACAACTCTGAATTCAAAACCTGATCCTCCAGATTGGGGGTTGTGCAATAAACTAACAATCTACTCACTTTAAAAAAAACTGGCTTGTTATAGAAACCGCGGCAATATCTTGCAACCCTATGTTCCTCAAGGAATTTAAAAGCATTATAATACCTTGATTAAATTGAATCTATTGTATATACAGTCTATAAATTTTGAGAAATGTCATGAATTTTTAGACAATGGAAATCACTGTGCATGTGATTTTTGTACCCCCCCCCCACTTCCATTTCAGTTATTCTATTCTATGGCCTTTTGCAGCTACTACTTATATTAAAAGTGACGGTTTCTTTTTCAGTAGAGCTAAGCAAAAAAAAAAAAAAAAAATAGTTTGGCAGATTATATCTGGATGGAGAAGGGTGTACCATCCCCTTCTCCTGGGTAGAATTCTAAATAACAGAGAACAACAATGAAAACTGAAAAAGAATGAAACAATCACCATACATTAATTTATCAGCAAGAAACATAAATCAGACCAGTGTGGATTTTTATGTGGTGTGCCTTTTGTTGTTCAAAAGGGATATAGTATAAAATTCCTTGTTTAACAAAAAAAAAAAAAAAATTTACAAACATTGCTATTAACATTTACTTAATAAAAATCTCTTCATATCAGTAGCATACCTGAAGGATGCCATAGATTGATAAAAACAGAAGCAGTGTGGAAATAAAAAGAATGTATTCAATTATCACAAAATCTGTTTTAAATCAATTGCATATAATATTTACATTCAAACTATTGCCATCATCCCAATATTTTAGCCGTTGTGCCTTCCAGTCAAGGTGTATATCAAACTGGGTAATCTAAAAGGAATCCCAAACTGAACACTTTATTTAAAATACAGAGGTAGACTTCTCATTCCATTGCCCATGTCTACAGATATCTCATCTATTTCTTATTAATTCTGCTCAGTTATTACTCACCTTGTTTTCACTACTTTCCAAGTACACACTGTTCGGGATTGAACACTTAATTATTACACCACCAAATGCACAAACTAATGCTTTAATCAAGTAAGCAATTGTCCCATAGGACAATTCTCTGAACCTGATCTGCCTGCCTGCTGATGAGTGCTGCTGCTGCTTCATCATACTTGACTGTATTCACTTTTGTTACAGCTGCTGCTGAAGACTTGCTGTCACATCTCTTTATTAACAGCTCCCCTATATTTATTTCTATGCTCGGTCTATTAAGATGATCATCATAGCCTAGTATATGAGCCGATAGTGTAAATAATGATAACTCCTCATTGCAGAAATTCACATCATAACATTGTTTATAGAATTACACTGGCCTTTTATTTTTATACTAAAGTTCATCCAATACAATGCTCAAAAGTCACACATGGTAGAGGATTACTGAATGAAGTGTGTGATATGAATGTAAGAGGAGGTGATAGGAAGTGAAGATTATGAGGATAGATAGTGACTGACCCTTGACTTGAAGAGGTTAAGATTGCACTGTTCAGGGAAACATCTATGTGGGAGTTTGTTCTCAGATTTATTTCAATACAATTTATTTCCATTTTTTTCTTTTTTTTACAACTGTTTAAAAAGCTGTTCTAATGAGTGCCTTATGCAAGTCTTCATGAAACGAGGAAAAAAGATGATGGCAGAGGAAGAATGATCACAAAACAATAAATTCTCAAGAATATTAGATGAGCAACAAGTAGCAGGTAAACATAACAAGTTTGATCAAACACAGATAATGTAGCTTTTAAAAAAATTAACAGTTTATCCCCCACCAATGTTTAAAAAAAAAAAAAAAAAAAAAACTTGAATACAGAGTTTTTTGATATTCTGAAAGACATCACTACTAAATGTGATATATGCTTACATTAGAAAAAAGTTGAGCCAAAGCCCATTGTAGGTTTTCCTTTATCTTTCTGATCTAATGAAACTATAGCCATAAATATAAAGAAAATCTGAGGAAATAAGGTGCTATATAGAAAAGATCATGCCATACCAGGTATAGCATAGCAGCAAGAATTAAAAGCAAAGAAGCTATTGGTGTGGTGTCCAAATTCTGGACTTCCTACTTTGGTTCTCCTGACACAATTCTGAATAATAATGGGAGAGAATTTATTAATAGCAAGTTCAGGGACATGATGCAGAACCTGAACATCATTGTAAAAATTACTGGAGTTCAGAGCCTGTGTAGCAACAGACTGGATGAGAACCATAATGGGATATTGAATCCAATGGCAATTGAAACAATCAAAACATATCGGTTGCACCTTTGATGATTCTTTCGGATGGTCTGTTAGTGTTGAGAATTCTTTACGCATCAATGGATTTAACCCTAACCATCTTGTATTTGGTTACAATCCTAATCTACTTTCTGTTTAAAAAAATCAGTTACCTTCTCCTGAGGGTACTGCTAACAAGATTGTGGTAATTTCAATGCATTGCATGCAGCTAGACAGGCATTTATCCAAGCTAAAAGTTCAGAAAAGTCAGATAGAGTTTCGTGTCATCAAATCCGTTCATCTACAGGAATTGCATTTCACAAATGATGATCTGGTTTATTTGAAGAGGAACAGAACAGAAAATTGGATGGGACCAGGGACTGTTATGGTGAGTGAAAGTCAGCAGATTCTTATGAAATATGACGGTACATACATTAGACTCGATCCATGTTGTATCTGATGCTACTAGAGCAATTCAAGTGAAATTCTGTCTGACAATATGAAAGATATAGAAAACAATTCTGGTGACTTGCATGTAAAAAATTTTGAAGATCAGTCCACAGGATTTTCAAAGCAAATAGTCTGAAGATTTCACTGAAGAAACATCTCAGAAAGAAATTAAAGAGCTTCCAGTGACAATCACTGTTGAAACAAAGAAACTCCAAAGAAACTTAGACAGTGTAAAGTCGAAAGAAATCTTACCAAAATCAAGGCAAAACATATTCTGGAAATTGAATGCTGATGGCAATGGCAATAATTTGAAAAATAATGAAGTTAATTAAGTAAAGGTGGTAAAACCACAGGCAAACATAGATATATCATGAACCTCTCTGTAGAGGGGTGTGGTCCCTTCTTGTTAGATTTTGAGCATGTGGTCACTGAATAGAAAATGAAGAGGGATGGATTCATCTGATAATGATATTGATGAAGATGCTTGTGAATCTTTGCCAAAAGACATGTGTTTTTTTTTTATTATGCTCAAAAATAAAATGATTCATGCTAAAAAGTCTGAATTTGAAAATTTGGAAAGATGATCATGTCTATTCTGAAATCTCAGACACTGGGCAGAATGGATTAGAAACAAGATGGGATCTATACCAACAAAGAAACTCCAAAACGTCATTGCAAAAGGAATTCCAAGACCCAGACACATGGTACATTAGAAGTGATTCTTCAACATGAGCTAAGGAGAGCCAATCCATCATGCTATCATTTATAGCCTCATCTGGATGGGTCCTAAATTCACTAGCCATTAAAATAGCATTCCTTCAAGGAAATTTCAAATTGCAGAAACTCTAACGAAGGTGAAGACCACTGAAGCTTGTATATATTATAGAAACTTCCTTTATGGTCTTGAAGAAAATCATAGTTGCATTCCTATCTATTGCAAAATGGATAATTAAGCGCTGTATGATTCAGTATACTCAAGCATTCAAATGTTAGATAAGCGGTTTCAAACTGAAACATCTATTTTGCAAGAAATTCTTGAAAAGGGTAAAATCTCATATTCAGTGCACATCACCTGGCTGATTCCGTTACTGGAATTCCATCAAGAAAAATCTGAAGTCACATGACCTGATGGAGTTTAGAATTTGATCTCCAATTAAAAAAAAAAAAAAAAAACTGTTTATATATGTTTGTTTGTAAAAATTTTATTTGACATGTCCTTGTTCCTAAAAAGTAGCCAACTTAGTAAAAATCTTGCCAAAACATATCAATACCAGAATGGGTGTTAGTATTACATTTGTAAATGTCATTAATCTATTTTTCTTTTTCTCTCATTCACCTTTGCAATTTCAAAATAGAATGTTAACTAATTTATATATTTTCATAAGACAAAAAAAAAATATGGAACACATACAGTTTACAGTTTTAAATAATTTATCTATTCATAAATTTATAATGTGGATGCAAGACATTGTTGATTCTTAAAAACAACCATATTCTTTGTCTTATCATTCTTAACTTTGAAATACCATAGTTTTTTTCTGATTCTTTAAAACAATTCCCAAACAAAATCATTAGCAGATTTGTGATTAATCTCTCTCTATATAAGTTTGTCTGTCTGTTTGCTATCGAACTCCTAAGGTTTTGGAGATAGCCCTCTCCCCATAACCACATATATTCTGAAATTACATTACCCAGGTTCTGTGGATAAGTATATTTCATTTTGATTAAAAGGGGTCCCCAGAGGGTGTGGGGTACAACACCACCTCCACACACACACTGAAAATTTTTTCCCTTTGATTTAAATTAAATTTAAATTTGAACAAAGGAATGACTCCTATCCAAAATATAGAAGGAGAAAGCCAAAAGATGGAGGTCACATTGGCAAGTTCAAAATGAGACAATATGGACATCAAGTTGAATAAAACAAAATCACCAATCAGTGGGTAGTGCCTTACAATACATATTTGTTATGACAATTGTCATATCAATGTTGAAATCTGCTCATTAATTCAATCAATCAAGTATTGCATCAAAAACATGTCAAAAGGGTCAGATCAAGTTGTTTTTGCACAAGCCCCCCACTGAACACTTTTTCCCTTTGATTTAAATTGAATTTAAATTTGAAGAAGGAAATAACTCCTATTCAAAATATAGGAGAAAGCCAGAAGATGGAGGTCACATCAGCAAGAACATTGAGTAATATTGAAATGCATCATTTTTCTCCACAAATTATAACAAGGAGTTAAAATCAATCATCATTTTCTTATGAACAAAAAAATGTGTGACATGCAGCAATGTGTGGGTAATTCACCTAGTAGAAGAACAAGTGTTTTTTAGGATAGGAATACTGAACAGAAATCCCTAACTAGATAAGAATAATACATAATGAAAAGAACAATGCTACAGTTAATCCAAAATAAAAGACATGCCATTAAACAAGTTTCTTTTTTTTCCCCTTTTTCTTTTTATAACTTGTCACCAAAAATACAGTACTGAGTAAATACTTTTAAAAAAATGTTAAAATAAACAAAGGATAAACACATCCAATCAAAAGGTTGACAAACTAGAGAGGAAGTATTTGAAAAATTCATTATTTAGGTCATGGTACAGAGTTTTGTGCATCAAAATAATAATAAAAAAATTTAAAGTATTTCTAAGTTGTTAAGGAAGTATACAAAGATCTGTTAGTTTTGCAAGTCATAATCAATAGTTAAATACTGAAGTTGAGAATATTTTTTAAGTTTTTAAAGCAGACAAAATATTTAAACATTGTTTTTTAATGTCAAACTTACTATCAACTGATAAAAAGGCCTTTCTGCACGTAATGCTAAAAAATCAGAATAGAGTGTAGGCTATCTTAATCAAAAGATCTTATCTGGTTGAAGGAAAGAGTCATGTAAAAATTAAAGCTACGCTTTGTCAGGATAGGAAAAAACTAAGTCGTAACTGGCTTGTGATTCGAAAAAAAAGTCAGAGAAAATATTTTCCTTTAAATGGGTAATATCTTATTATTAATTATTTAAGTTATCTTTAAATTTAATAGTCATGAAACAAGTAATAATATTCTTTAAAAAACTCAGTGTTTTTTACTTTTCAGTGTTTTTTTTTTTTTTTCAGCTGTTTACTAAAAATACAAAATAAACCCCCTCTAATTATTAGAGTGATTATTAGAGCTAAATGGGTACTACCTTCTAATAAATCTACTACTACTATTGTCAGATATGAATAAAACAGGTGCAAATGCAGCAGGGAGAGGGTTTGTCCTACCTCAATTTGAGCAAAGTACAATTTTTTTTTAAATTAATACAAGGAATTTTTATAAAAAAATGAAAAAAAAAACCCCACTTAAATGAAATCCCAAGTAATTTACAAAACAGAAATATATTGTTTTTCTTTCAATGTTTTCAGTCTGATTTCTTATTGATCTTGAGCTAATTATTTTTTTAATTCACTCTTTTGTGAATTCTTGTATTAAAAAATAATGCTATGACAGAACAAAAAAAATTCTGTTCAAAGCCCCCAACGCATTGATCACCAACTGTGCCATCCATGCAATTTTCTTACTGGTTTCTCTGTTCTATTCTGCTTAGATCCAGACCAGTATAAAGACAGAATTGAATTGAATAATAATATGCTGTCATTAAACTTAAGTTAGATCCGAATCTAAGATTTCGAGCAGAGTAGAGTTTGTCCTATACCGGTAAGGAAGGAATGTAGTATAAATTTTCGCTGGGATACATTAGTGAGGGTTAATAATGCCACCAACAAGACGGGTTTCTGTAAAAAGGATTGATGGAAATGCGAATAACCCGCTACTTTTTTTTAATTTCACAAATGAGATGTAACAAAAAGCAAGCAAACAATAAGAGAAATAACGATATGAAACAATATTTTGGTTCAACAACAAATATTCTTTAAAGTGTTTATAACCAATAGAAGGTACAAAAAATTGTGTTGAAAGTGGTTTTAAATTGCTTCAACAAAGTTTTTTTTTCTTGTATGGATTGAAGTATGAAGATATTATATATGAAAGATTTAAAAGTTGAGAAATTGTGTGTATAAAAATGGGTAAGTTTGATAAGGTATTTTTGTGTTTGTAGGAAAATAAAATTAAACAACAACGAGTTCTAATTGTAAAAAACAAAACAAAAAAACGCTTGATTCCATTGGTGAAGTTGAATTATAAAAAGAATAAAAACTTGTAATTCCAACTAATAATTTATTGTTAAGTTTTAATTAACAATAAATTATCTGTTGGAAATTATATATCTGTTTTAATTTAAAAACAGATACAAATCACTGTTTCATTTTTATTTCTCAAGAGTGATCAAGGATTGCAAAAGCTTTCCGAAATATGATTTTTATCCGTTGGAATTACAAGTTTTTATTCTTTTTAATTTAACATCGAGCTCTCTTTTATGACCAGCACTATGTGCGCGATACTTATGTAATCAATTGTACACACGTGTGTGTGTGTGTGTGTAATTATTACAAACAAATTTTCATTGTATCGCACGCAAGCCAATGCAGCCTGTTGATCAATTTTGTTTGGGGTATACTTTCTATATTTCTGTTTTGTTTTTAAATTTCAATCCAAATCTTTTTAGTTTGATATATTCACTTCTTTCAATTCCTAATCTAATGAAAATTAAAATATATATCTTTTTTTCGCACACGTTTCTTCTAATGGGGTAGGTGTTACTCAACTGTAGCTCTGGTCTCCCAATATAGGGTTCTAAATTTAGATGCCAAAATAAAATTAAAAAATACCAATAAAAAACTGTTCTATAATTTTAATTTATTTACTATTAATTAAATAATAAATTAAAAAAATTATGATTAATAAATTAAGTAAGATTTTTGTTGGGTAGGGTATTTCGTGTTTTTAGCGGTTTTGGTAAATATACCGAACAGGACAGCAAAGTTCAAAGTTTTTTTGTTTTTTTTTTGAAAAAGGTATCACAAAAAAACAATACATATTTTTTAAAAATAATTTTGCGTTTTAGGGTATTTAAAAAAAGAAAAAATAATAACAATTCTGATACGTTGCTGTTTAGTATTGCCGACAGATAATAATATGCACAAAATTAAAATTAAAATGATGCAAGTACTGCGACCAATACGTTGGTATTTTTAGACTAGGGAGTCACAGAGCACTGATGTCCCTCCACTTCGGCAAATTAATTCATGCGTTTTTATATTCATCAGACAAATAATCTTTCTTACTCGATATTGTAAAAATTAAGCAAATTAAAAAATAATAATAACAAAAAAGCGGTTCATTAAAATTTTGAAAGAAAAAAAAAAGTTTACTTTTTTTTTTAATAATTAAAATAAAAATTTAAAAAGATATTTTCTTTTTGATCTAAGTTTTCTTTAAGTGCACATATGTGTGGAAGTTTATGTTTGTTTTTTTTTTTCCGTCAACAACACAAAGAGAGAGACTTGTTAAGTGTCAAAACTCAAAATTAAAATAGTTTTCCAAAAACAGTTGAAGAAATCCACGTCGTCATGAGATCATAAGCCAAAAACAGCAGCAATCATGACAAACTAGACTAGGAAAACAAACGTTCATTGATTTCAAAACCGAGTAGGACATGAAAAAAAAAAGTAGGTGATAATAAATAAATAATGAAAAATAACTACAACTGAAAAAAACCCCCAAAAAAAACTCCGATCTTTCTGTTTAAAAAATAGATTTTTAAACGAAATAAAAACTACGAATTTTTTTTTTGTAGTAAATTTCAGTCTAGACTAAAAATCAATTAAAAAAACTAATTTTAAAAATAGCAAACTAAATTAAAATTTAAAAGAAACAGGTTTTAAAAACCACTTAATTTTTTTTTACAAGCCCCCCGAAAAAGCAAAATTCTTTTAAAGCGCGAAAAAAGTTTACCAAAATTACGAGCAATATAAAAGTAAAATATCACTATCTTTTACTTAGTTTATAGTTGTTTTATTTACCTTTCAAAAAAAAGTGTAAGTAGAACAAGTAAACAATAATGTGATAAATAAATTACTCATCCAAGAATATCGCGTACTATGACACAAAGTGGGGGTTCAATTTGCCTTTAATCTAAGTACTAAACCGATCCTCACATTTACAGGACATCTGTTTGGTTTGATAGGATAGTTAGAAATTATTACCGTAATCAGTTCCAGTAAAAGGATAATATTATAATTTTAATTAAATTATAATAGAAATTGTAAACAAAACTGAAAATATTACTTATTTTTATCTGTATTTATTTATTTTTGCACCAACGGTTAAGAAACAAACTTTGAAAAATGAAATTATATTTTGAGAGAGTAACAGAAAGAAAGCAAGTTTTTAATAATTCTGATCAGGTTATTGATTTCAAAAAGTACATCAGAAGATCATCTAAGCATTTTTAGCAGCAAATAAAGCTACTAAACGTAGGAAAACCTTGGACTTTCTTTGCTGAAGTTAAATGAAAGAGCGATGGTACAAAACAAACAAAAAACTAAATAAACCTTCGCAGGGGGCAAAGAAAAAGAAAAAAGTATCTCAACTCCCCAGAAGTTGGTCTTTTGGGGAATTTCAAAATATATCATAATTACAGTTAAAAAATCCCTAGATTAACATTCAAAGTACAAAAATACATTCAATATAAAATAAATACGCCACAAACCTGGTACATTTCTCTTCGGTGCTTCTGTACGTGGAACGCTGTTCTCTTGGTCGTCCATTATTAATTCTTCTTCCTTCCTTCCTTCCTTTTCTTCTGCTTCTTTCTAAGACTTTCTTGAATTCTTCCTGAGGAGGAAAGAGTCCCAAAATAGTCAAATACACAAAAACAATTCTTCTCTCACTCTATTTTTACAAACAACTATTCTCTAAAAACAATAAACATGCCTTAGTTTTTGTTCAGCCAACAGCAGCAGCACTGTTGTTGTTGTTTACAACAACAAAAATACCCACTCCACTGATGATGACAGTTTATGGCCAAATCAATACTTAGTTTTGGTTTGTGCATGTTGTTGTTGATCTAGGAATGGCTTCTTAAAAATCTAACAGCACTAATGCTTTTTGGTCTTAAATCAAACACATGCAGACTAATAGATACGAGACAGTTCTTTAGTGTTTTTTTTTACTTTGCCAGTCTATACAAAGTTTCTTTTTTAGTTTTTTAAACATAAGAAATTTAGTATTTTCAGGACTGAAAAGAAAGAAAAAACTTTATACGCATACAAACTACAATATAAAAACTTGTTGAAAGATATTTTTAGCAGTACTATGACATTTTCTTTCTATATCCATCCACGATGCTAGAGGAAAAGTCTGGGGAGTCTTCAGTCCCCCTCTTTTTGATGGAACAGACAAAAACTAAACAGAAAGATGGCTTCAATCTGTGACACTGCTATATACCTGAGATGTATCATTTGCATAAAAATCATTACTATCATTGATTTTTAAAATTAAAAATATTTTTATAAGAAAGTAAAGTAATTAAAAAAGGTGAATATAAAATAATTCAAAATAATACAATACACTAAGTTTATTTATTGCTCTTTCTCTTGAAATATAAAAATTTTACATAAAAAAAAAATGTTAATTAAATAAACAATTATTAAAAATGTATAGATAATTTTTTTTTATAATAGACTAGGTATGTCTTTTACATTGCCTTTGGGAAAAGAGTTTTTAAAAGAAAGTCAGAAAGTTAATAAAACATTAACTAATGTGAAACATTTTCAATTTTTTAAAAATAGAATGTCTTGAAAAGGAACAACCAAAAATAAGTTGGTCAAACCAGGCAGTTTACGACTTAATTTTCAAATTTCAAAAGATATACATCTATATATTTTGATCAATCAGAAGGTTGACTTCCATGCACACAAGTTTAAAAGTTGAGATCTGGCTGGAGTCTGTTTGGGTGCAATATAAGAAGAAAAATTAGCAAAAATTTTCAGAAGGTATAAAAATTTTGAAGGTTACAAAAAAACAGAAGGTACCAGAAGGTTAAAACACGTTGTAGACTCGTCCCTTTTCTACCTATCACCCCTAGTAACAGAACAGTCTATACCTTACGCCTACGTACGGAAAACTTCGACCAATAAAAAACCGTACTAGGTGAATCAACAAATCTCATTGGTTAACGACACAATAATCTGAAAGTTTCACGTGCAAAACAAAATTGCGCCAAAACTTCTTTGAGCCGATTTTGGACTTTCAAAACATATAAAAGAAAACACCGACTGACCAAAAGGGTCAGAGACGAACATCCACAAAGAAATTGCCAACATACTCCACGTCACTCGAAATCACGACTTTACCACGCAAAAGTACATCAACGCTGACTCACTTGCAATTTAAACTCGACCAACTCTATGGACATCAAATCATAAACCTAAAACAACTTTGCTTATCCAAAATGAATTATATTCACTACATTATTAAGTAAAAATCAACATTCGAACAATTCAGAAATATTACAAAGGTAGACCACTCTATAAGAACTCATTCCTAAAAACACTTAGCATCGACATTTTTAATGTTAATTAACACAACTCCAGAAAGACTGTAACTGAACATACAAATACAAAAAGAGACATACCGAAACCTCAAATATCACACACACTTTGCCATAGTAACATATACTAAAATATCCTGTATATATATTACTTTTAATTGTATATAAATGTTTTGTTGGTTTCTAAATTGAATATGTCTCTAGTTGATTGTATTTAAAATTCGTTTATTTATTTGTTTGTGGATGCAGAAAGTCACGCAACCTACACAAATTCCTTCTGATTCACTCCATTACAATTCATTAATTCTGCACATCCCCAACAACATTATAAGGATATCAGGAGGAAAATGAATTTTTGGTTGTCACCAGAGGATGAACCAGGCTGTTTCTTTCAGAAGAGGCAAAAGACAGAAAAAGAAGCAGAACCAAAGTGAAGCCAGTGAAATGAAAAATTTCTGATAATAATCAAACTTTATTTAAGGAAAAGAACAAATTTGTTAAAGTTATAGTAATTCTGCTGAACCTGACAAAGCCATCTCAGTTTCGACTTTCAATTAAGAGTATATTTTGAAAGAATGTGAATTTTGAACTTTTTTTAAAAAGGAATTTATATTCTACTGTCCCAAGATTTTTCAATTATTGAAAGTTTATTGAATAATTTATATTTTTTATGAACCATATTTCTATTTTTTTAACTGGTTATCTTGGTTTAATTTAATAATATGGTGCACAAAAGGAAAATTTTGTGCAAACTTATTTGTAGACTTGCATTCTGTTATATTGGTTTTATGTTCATGTAATAAATGTTTGTTATTTTAAAATTTCTCATCAGAGTTTTGAATCTGTTTTGTTTTTTGCATGCTCCTTATTTAATATTCGGGATAAAAAAGTTGACATTTTCTCTTCTCCCATCTCCACCCCCAAAATCCTTTTAATATATATTTTATTTGTTTATTTCTATATTTATTTACTAGAAATATTAGCTTCTGAGACTTTTATATAAGTCTTATATGCAGAAAAAAATGTCTATAGATCTTATCCAAAAAAAATGAGTACAAAACAAAATAAATGTTAAAATCAAAGGCAAAAATGTTTATAGTTGGATATCTAAAGAATGTCCATTTTATGAGAAGACAAGAATCAGGAATCTTTTAAATTTAGCATTTGATATAGAACCCCCTCACCACCACCACAAAAAGTTTTTATTTTGGGGCACCATGCCTACTATTATACCTTAAGTTCTTCTTCTATATGACATGTCCCTTCAGGACATGCATGATCATGGCTCTTCACAACTTCCTGTCATTTGCAGCCCTTAGTAAAGTTTGTCTCCAAGCACTCTTTCATAATTATTAACCCTAGAAATCTCTTTCCAGTGCTAAGTACTCGTTTTATTTCTATTTTCTCTAAAACTTCATCATTGCTCACATGTTCAGTCCGTGTTATTCTCAGCATCATTCTGTAGAACCATATTACTATTTCCTCAAGTCTCTTCTCCATCTGTAATGAGATGATCCACTATTCACTGCCATATAGGAATACTGATATTACATAACAGTTCAGTACTCTTTTCTTTGTTTCCAATGAAATTTTCTTGTTTCTTAATCTTTTGCTTAGCATTTGAAAGGCATCTTTCACTATTCTAATGTGGCTTCAGATTTCATCCTCTGTTAAAACATTTCCCAGACATTTAAATTGTTGTACTTAATTTTGGTATTTACAATTTGTATGTTGGCTTTTTCTCTTTGCTGACACCAATACATTCTGTCTTCTTACAATTGATCATTATTTGTTGGTTACTGATATATAAAATAGAAAGGAAAGCAAATAATTTTTATCTACTGATTGATTTGGATGAGTATCCTCATTTTTGTTGTTATAGTGTCACAATGTTTTAGGCATTGTAGCCTCAAACCTTCTTCAGGATTTTATTGTATTTGTTAACTTTCTGGAAATTTCAAACCAGACCCTTTATTCTGTTCACGTTCTCAATGTGCAGTCAATTCCAGAAAATATTTTTTATCTGTTAATTCTTCCTTGTAATGTTGCTTGTCTCTTTTTGCTAAGACAGTGTATACCTAACTTGGAGTATGAACTTACAACTACTAGGTAACTATATTCTTCTTTTTATGTGCTGTGTCCCTTCAAGATGTTGGTGATCATGCCTCTCCACAACTTCCTAGCCATTGTAGATTTAAGCAAGATTTGTCTCTTTACTATCCTTCTCAGTACCTGTTGTGTCTTCTATTTACACAAGCTTTCTTCTGTTCCTCTTGCCTTCAATATTTCCTCTGAGTGTTGTATACTCTAAGCCCTCTTTCCTCATTATGTATACCCAAGAAATTTCAATTCTTTCTGATACTAAGTATAGATGTGTTTTTTTGTTTCCATTTTCCCTAATATTTCTTCATTGCTTACACACTCCGTGCATGGTTTTCTCAGCATCCTTCTGTAGAACTGCATCTCCATTATATCCAGTCTCTTTTTCATCTGTGAGGAAATTGTCCAACAATCACTCTCATATAGGAGGTTTCATATTATATAGCATACTTATTGATATTAAATAGCAGTTCAGCACTCTTTGTTTTATTTCTGACAGAATTTTCCTGTTTCTTAATACTTTCTTTAGCTTTTGGAAGCCTTCTTTCACTTCAATGTGTTTTCCAATTTCTGTATCACATTTTACATTATTTATTATAGCACATTCCAGTTAGTTAAATTTCTGTACTTTCTTGATTTTAACATCCCTGATTTGTAGCTTGCTGTCCGTCTTACTAACAAACATACCTTTTCTTTTACAATTGATATGTTCTGTGAGTGTCAAATTCTCCAAGCCCTCCTTTTTCATTGTGTCCTCATAATTTCATCTGTTTCTTCCTGATTCTGAGCATGTGTATTTTTTGTTTCCATTTCTCTTCAGACTATTTCATTGTTTACATGTTCTGTCCATGGCATTCTTATCATCCTCCTGTAGAACCACATACATGTTGATTTCATTTTTCTCTTCACAGATCAGGAGATTGTCCAGCATTCACTGTCATGAAGAAGGATTGATATTACACAGCAGTTCAGCACACTTTTTTCTTTTATTTTTTTCTAATTAAGTTTACCTGTGTTTTACTAATTTGCTTAGTAAAGAATGTGTCTTTTGTTATTCCAATGTTTGGATTTCATTGTTTCCTTTTCCATCCTCTCTTAATTTAACTTGCCAGATATTCAAACTTCTGTATTTATCTGATTTTGCTATCTCCAATTCGTTGTTCATACCCTCGGCTTTTTTTTTCTTGCTGACAACCATACAATTCTGTCTTACAAGTGATGGTTTTTTGTTGGTTACTGATATATAAAGTAAAAGGGAAAGTGCATAAGTAGATAATTTTTAACCACTGATTAACTTGGATATGTATTCTCATTTTGGTTGTTATAGTGGCATAATGTTTCAGGCATTGTAGCCTCAAATCTGCCATCATTCTTTTCTCTAGGAGTTCTTAGAGTTTCCTTTCTGTGTTTGATATCAACACTGTGTCATTTGCATATCTAATGTTGTTAAGATTGTTCCCAACAATAATGAATCCTGGTAGGACTTCTAATTCTCTCAGGATTGCTTAAATGTAAAGATTAAATGAGTCCAGTGAGAAGACATATCTTTCTTTTACACCACTTTAATTGAAAAAAAGACATCAAAACTAAAAGTGAATTTAAGTAAAATTGTTTGCCAAATCTTTGAATCTCATCAACTGGTTTTGTAGTAATAGAAAAATAAATAATAAGGTGACTAAAATTTCACCATCTCTAAAAATAGATGCATATTCAGAATCACTGGAGCATAAAGTCATATTTCGAGCAAGCAATCAGAAACAGTCCCAATCATGATACAAACATCATAGTCTAACAAGTGAATCCGAAACAAGATCTTCATGGCCTGAAGATTGCTGTCAAGCATGAAACTGATTGCTGCCACTTGGTGTTAGCCTCAGTGTCCACTCTTACATACACATTTTATCCCTGATATTGAAAACTTTTACCCATAAATATAACTTAACTTAATACTATATATATATATATATATATATATATATATATATATAATCCTTGCCTTCAGTTCATCTTTGGTGTTACAAGGAGTTCTGTTGGTCTCTCGCTCAACTGTGCCACACACACAATAATCAAATGGGTTGCAGTCTGGGGAGTTAGGTGGCTAGATGTAAAGGATAATATGGTCGCAGAAATTGTCTTATAGCCATGATTATGTTCTCCTGCTTGTGTGTCATGGTGCAGAGTCCCATTGTCAGACATAGGGTCTTCCATCAACCACTCCCTTGACCCAGGGCAGCACTACCTCCTCAAGGCACTTGATGTAGGTTTCCATGTTGAGTCTGAAGCTCTCAGCAATAAATTCGGGAGTTCTTTCTTTATCAGAATGATCAGAGTAAGTTTTCCGAGGTGCTGTTTCCTTTGTAATCACCAGTAGACTCATCCAGCTCTTTCCAAATCCTCTGCATTCTCCTCAAATTGATACCCAAGACTGTAAAATGCTCATATTGGAGCTTCTGGCGCAAATGCTAAGCAGTACAGTATGGCATTTCCAAATCTCTTGTGGGGTGAATCATGTCATGGTGCTCTTTTTCTCACAGACAGTTCCCAACTGACCCTACTATATTGCACAGTTGACAAAATAAAAAAAAAACAAACAACACGCATACATAAAATTAAATATATAAAAATGGTAACAATTTACCCAACACATCCTCTGTGTATATATATATATATATATATATATATATATATATAAATATATATAAAAAAGAAATATAGTCTTAAGGTGTGCTATATTTATGGGATAAAGTGCTCAATAACAGAGATAGGGCATGTGAAAATTTAAAAGTGAACATTGAAGTCAACACTTAGAGGTGACAGTCTGTTTCATGCTAGACACAATCATCAGGCCTGACAATTGCATCTAGCATGAAGCAGACTGTCACCTGTAAGTGTTGACTTCAATGTTCACTTTCATATATATATATATATATATATATATAAAACAAAAGGAAAAATTATCTTAGTTGATGCATTTTGTCCTCTGATGGACTTTATCAAGCAAATGTAAGGAATTTATACTTAAAGTAT
The DNA here is from genome assembly GCA_903632075.3 of Acanthosepion pharaonis. Taxonomy (NCBI): domain Eukaryota; kingdom Metazoa; phylum Mollusca; class Cephalopoda; order Sepiida; family Sepiidae; genus Acanthosepion; species Acanthosepion pharaonis. Next base: position 36,215 of record CAHIKZ030000753.1, on the reverse strand, counting down.
AATTTAGAAACAAAAGTAAAAATTTTACTTATTTCATGTTAATTACATTTAGTCTGTTTGCATATGATTTGGTGTGTACTGCCAAAAATGTTTTCAACCAAACAATACAGAAGAAAAAACAATAAACAACAGAGAGAAATTTTATGAAATATCAATTCCATAAAATAAGAATAAAATATTAAAAATCTAGACTGTAGTGAAGGGTTTCCTAATCTGGATGATATCACCCAGCAGTGGATGATTTCAACTGTTGAGAAGACAATGACCAATTGAATAGAAAATGGTGAGCTATTGGGAAAAAACTTTGGTTGCTGATGTAGGATTTTGAGCATTAAAAAGGTATTTTGGCATATGGTACCCGAAAAAATATTCAAAAGATATATGCAAAGAATCTGCAGAAAAAAAAAGAAACAGAAGGCTCAATTGAAATACATTGATCACATTCCAAGATAAAATACAAATATCCCTACAAACAATACATATTTTGGTATTAGTGTTTTTCAGACGAAATAAATTTTTTTTCCGATCTCAATAAAGGGAAGAATAACAAAAAATATTAACTGAATTTTTATTAGTTGCTAGTCATGCATATTTCCAAAATAAAAGGATAACATCAGTATGTTATGATAAAAAGCAACCAGTAGACAAAAAAAAAAAACAAATAAAAAAATTCTATTTGGTCAGACATTGTTTTGATGATGAGTCTAGATCACAAATAACAAGAAAAATTGAGGTCCAGTTCAGACATGCAGTAACAGCGAGAGGTTGGGCGGGGGGGTTGCAGCCAGCACAAATGTGCCAGGCCTCAAAACCCTAGGGGTCTCAAGAAAATACCTTTAGGGATTGGCGAGGGGCTTCTTAACAAAAAGTAGAGAGCAAAATTACGAATCTGTATTTTATTGAAAAAAATACAAAGACTAAAACCAATTCCAAAGCAGCTTAAAAGTGCATTTTTCGAACTTTCATTAAAGCAAAAATGCGCGATGAGTTCCTCAAAGTCTAATTCTCATGGCAAATCATAGTTGATCACAAGGGTTGCCAAGTAAGACACACTCTTTAAAAAGTCTTGTAAGACACACTAGATTGAGTTTGTTTGTCCCAGCATCTCCTTTCCTGACCAGGGAGCCTCAAAATAATCTGAGTCCCTGACCTTGGAAATTCATTCCTTGGTACTGCAGACTCACATTTGTTCTGATGAACTGGCTCCAGCTGACAACGGGACTTACATTTCATACCACTAGTCAGTTTATCATGTAACACAGTTCTTAGCCTTTGACATGTACATAAATTATAGTTGAGTCAAGAGCATTACATCATCAAACTGTAATGACTTGAAGAATACATCTGTTATGTTTTGCATATCTCTCTGCATAGTAGTAGTTGTAGTACAGTTCTCCATACCCTGAATAGCAACTGGGTTTGCTAAGGATAGCCCTTATGTTTGCCAGTTGTTCTCTATTTATACTTTCTATCTAATTTGCATATGATACTACAACATCAATCTCCAATCCAACAGTGAAAACATTTTAATTAAGTATAAATTGACTAGAAACATATAACAAAGATAATTCCAGGTCAATTAACTGCTAATTACAGATGTTTTCATTTTTTACTTTTTTTGCCTTAATAAGAATTTGTGTTAGTTTGCATTTGTAAATAATTATAATATAAATTCTATAAATTAACATTAAGCTTAAATACTGCCTTTGGCAAAATTTCAGCACATTATAACAATATTCTTTTTAATAGTTAAATTATTAAAATGAAAAATTGAAATAAAAAAACAAGATAACTCTTTCATCAATGTTATTTCAATATTTCTTAGGTGATATTGTAAACAGATTTTTTCTATAGTTTTTAATTGGGAAATTATTTTTATGAAAAAGTTATGTAATATTTGTTTCAAAAAATTGCAAATAATATTTCTTGAAAGCTTTTAAGCTACCCTATATATTTTGAATATTTCAATAATTTTGTTTGGAAATTTAATCAAAAATTTCTGTATCTGTTGAGTGATCATCTTTGAAACTAGAGTTATTAAGGTTGCTACAGGAGGTGCCATTAGTGGACTATGAAGTTGTAGAGTAAGCGGAAGTTAACTGTTTCAAATCAAAGGATCAAATGATAAAAATAAACACACCATGCAAATCCTCCATGCAGCCTTCCAGTTTCAAACATATTTCAAATCTTCAAAATAAAAATAAAAAATAGACAGTTCCCACTAATAAATAAACATAGGCTTCTGGAGCCTACACAAAGCCATATAAACCAGACATCCATTCAACTCAGCAGAAACACTGATAGCAGTAAAGAGACACAAGTCAACCTTGTCATCCTGTCTTTCTCACCAAAACAACAGCAAACTCATTTTGATCTTGTCGTCCAACTTTACATCCTCTCTTCCTCACTGAAAGACTATGTTCATCTTATGTTTCATTTCCTTTTCAGTCAGAGAGAAGAACTTTCTAAAGACAAATTTTTATTTCCTAATAGTATCTACAATTAAAAAATGATGTATTTTATGTTAAATAAATATTGTCATTTTTCTTTTGTTGTTAAAAATTAACCAACAAGAAAATTTAAATCTAAAACTAGTCTTTTCTACCTTCAGAAATCAATCTTTCATTCAGTGCCTGACCCAGGAAGTGGGGTAGGTTAAACTTTAATATAATGTGATTAAACACTAGGAGGTTCATCTTTCCTGGCAATACATCTCTCTGGTTAGGGTTAATCCCTGGAGTTTGGGACATCCACAAAAAAGTGCCACATGGCTTTGAGCAATTTTTATTCCTAGTTCCATGTATGAATGAAACTGAGCCTTATGCCACATTCCGTCTGAGTGGGTATGTGGATAAATACCCCCTGAACTGCTAAGTTTCAGTATGAAAAATAAGAAAAAAAATACATTAAAAATGACAGACTCATGCAATTTTGAATGATTTCTGGAATTCATTTTTTGTAACCCCACTTGAATTTACAGGCTATTTTTCAAATTGAGTTTGACTTTTGTACATTTTATTTGTACAGACGTTTCTCAATCTGAAGTGTAGTTCAATTGATTCACATTAATTCCTTTTGCAAAGAGAAGTTCATGTTGTAAAAATATTTGTTCACACAAAAGTTGTACAAACTCTATTTATATCAAGCAATTATAATCACAAATAGTTGTAAATTTTTTTTTTACTGCCTTTTAACGCCAATAAAATTGGCTGATTTGCTTTAACATGTCCTTGAAGTTTATTATTCATTTTCTCTTTTGCTGTCTCATTGAGAATTTTGCCTTTAAGGTGAGACTGCAAAATTTCTGGACTAGACCTAAAAAGTACACCAATACACTATTAAATAACATAATAATATTATTCAAATTTAGCCACTATTCCCTTCAAAATAGTGGCATTAAGAACATACATAGCAATCCCAGGACTGTTTCATTTGTTACAGAATAGACAACTATTCTGATGAAATGAACTGAGCAGGAGACAGCTTGAATCCCAGGGGGTATGGTGCCACGCCAGGAAATTTTTCTTGCCGGAATCGATCCTCAAGATCTACAAATCAACAATTCGCCCTTGCATGGAGTATTGCTGCCATATATGGTCTGGAGCCCCTTCTGTTTGCCTCGGGGTTCTTGATAGGCTCCAGAGGCGGATATGCAATATAATTGGCCCTGATCTGGCATCTCGTCTACAGTCACTTTCTCACAGACGTGCAGTCGCCTCCCTCTGCCTGTTCTACAAATACTTTCACGGAAATTGCTCCAAGGAGCTGCATTCGCTGGTTCCCAGACTTCATCCCGCTCTCACCCCTTCACTGTCAAAACTCCTAAATGTAGCCGTCTCTTCTACTCCAATAGCTTCATGTCTCTCACCTCTCGCCTGTGGAACTCCCTTCCCTATTCCAGTTTCCCTGAGAGCTATAATCTCCAGCTATTCAAATGTAATGTCAATCGACATCTCCAGTTGCCTTGATCTATCCACTACCCTTCTCCTCATCCTTTCTTCTATCACTCCTATCTGATCTTGCTCCAAATTTTCTGTAACCCCTTGCGTCCTAGTGGCTTCCCACCTTGCTTGGGGTGAAACGATTAAAAAAAAAAAAAAAAAAAAAAAAAAAATTCTGTCAGGATTATGGATAGTTTTAAGTTTTTGATATAAGAGCAAAAAATGTGAAGACAAGCATTAGAAAAATAGACATTGTCTGTTGAATTTAACAATACTTGTTTGAATGAATTCTTGCTGCCTAAATATATATATATATATATATATATATATATATATATATATATTTACTTTGGGATTAAAAAGACATCATCAAACCCACAATAGATATATATAAATTACAAAAGAATCATGTACAAGAAGCAACACAATAAGCATAAATAAAAATAGTAAAATTCTTTAGAATACATTTCAGAGAATTGTATATTTCAAAGTACATATGCATATACAAGAGATTTTTTTAAAGTATTTCACCCCAAGCAAAGTGGGAGTGCCACTAGTATGCAAGGGGTTACAGAGAGTCAAAGCAAGAGAAAAGACTGAGTGAGGATAAAAAGGGATCAAGGCATCAGGAGATGATGATTGACGTTACATTTAAATTTTTGAAGATTGTAGTTATCAGGGAAGCAAGTAAGAGGAAGGGAGTCCCATTGTCAGGAAGTGTGAGAGAAGAAGCTGTTGGAGTAGAAGTGGTGGTTACATTTAACTGTTTCAACAGTAAAAGGGTGGGATCTAGATGCCAACTTAGTAGCATGCTAAAATTCATGAAGTCAAGGCACCAGAGAAAATAGCTAATCAGAGCAGTTGCTATGAAAATATTTGTAGAAAAGACAGAGGGAAGCCACATCACATCTGTGGGAAAGTGCCTGGAGTTGAGAAGCCAAGTCAGGACCAATCACATTGCAAATCCCTCTTTGGGTTTTTTTGAGAACCTCAAGATGAATAGCAGGGGCACTAGACTATATATGGCAACAGTATTCAATGCAGAGGCAAATGGGAGATTTGTAGATGTGTAGGATGGACTCTGACATGACACAAAGAACCAAATTTCCTTGCAGTAGATGCAGCTATTAATTCAATATAGTTGTTCCACCTCAAGTCAGTGGAAAACGTGAGGCCAAGAAGGCACAGTGAGACACTTTTGTGAAGTTGAACATCAACCATGTTGATAAGGGGCAGGAAAGTTTCTCTGGTGGTTAAATGAGAGCAGTTTCATTTTGGAGGCATTAAAATTTACAAGACATTTCCTGCCCCAGTAAACCACTTATTGGAGGTCCTTTTCAAGACCAATGGCCAGGTTAACTTTATCAGCATTGCCAGATATACTATTGAGACAGGAGTAAATGGTAGTATTGCCTGCATAGATGCCCACTTGAGAACTGATGACATCAGGAAGATCATTGATGAAGATCAGAAACGGTGTAGAGCCTTGGGGAACACCAACATTCATATGAAAGGAACTGGAAGAGAGCCCATTCAGAATGACGTTCATTTCATGATTTGGTAGAAACTAAATCAAATAATCATCCAGTAATACCATAGCCCTGAAGTATACATAGAAGACCAGCATGTCAAACCCTACCAGATGCCTTAGAGATGCCTAGAACCACAGCTTGAGCTTTGCTGTTATTATCAAGAGCTTGATATACATATTCAGTTATGGCTGTAAGCTGTGGACCAGGCAAAGCGGAAACCATATTGTTTGTCAGAGTCTAGATCATGGGAGGTAAGATCCTTAAAGCTTCAAATACTTTGCTGAAGTGTAGTAGAAGACTGATAGGGCAGTAGTTAGTGGGGTCAGAAGGGTTTTAAAAACAGGGACAACACAAGAGGACTTCCAACAGGCTAGAAAGCAAGAATCAGTGAAGCAATAAGTTTGGAGCAAACAAGTTGGGAGCACATTTCTTTAGGACTATGGTTGGTATCCCGTCATCTCCACTTACTTTATGAGAGTCTAATTTAGAGATGATGTCAAAGACCATTGACAGGGTTATGCACATGTCACTCAGAGCCTCAGTTCTAGGGAGGAAATCAGGTGTAGGCACTCCGGATGAGTCATTTGTTGAGTTTGATGAGAATTTCTGAGAAAAGCATTCAGCCTTATCTGCTGTGAATTTTAGGACTTTGAATTAATTGAATAGAGGAGGGATTAAGGATTTGCTGTTGTTCTGCACACTCTTGCAAAGTGGCCAATGCTCTCAAGAACCAAGATGCAATACATTGTTTCATTCTATTAGCAAACAATAACTTTGCTTCCTTGGGGAAATGCTTGCACTCATTACAAGCAGAGACAAAGAGATGTCTGTTACAATCAGACATGTCCCACTAGTACAGCCAGAAGAAGTGATTCCTGTGGGCTATAGCAGCTGAGCAAGCAGGTGAGAAACAAGATGAGTGAGATTTAACTTGGTATGTCCTTGCTGGAATGAAAGCGTCGACGCCAGCTTTTACCCATGAGGAGGCCTCAGATGTACATTTTTGAACAGGACAGTTAAAAACTACATTCCAATAGATGTCGCAAAGGAAACCACGGAACGAGTTCCAGTATACAGATTCATAACAGAAAGATATTCTGTTAGTAGGAGGTTCATGGTTGGAGGAGAAGTAGAAGGAGATGTTTATAAGCACTACCATGTGATCAGAGTTGCCAAGAGGGCAGAGTTGCATAGCGTGACAAGTGTCAGGGATAGAGGTAAAACAGAGATTGAGAAGGGAAGCATTACCATCAGAGTTACTGGGGAAATGCATAGGAAAGTCAACCACCTGCTCCAAGGATTGAATGATTGAAAAGTTAAGGGTTTGGATGACAGCGAGGTCAGTGACAGAGTGTTTAAGCCACCTGGTATGGTGAGCTCTGAAGTCACCAAATACAAATATGTTTGCAAAGAGGTATAGAAACATGGCCTTGTCTCTATTATTGGAAATACTACTGAGCACACAACAGTCTTGAGATGAAGCAGAATGGTAGAGAAAGAAGAGATAGTTTACTGAATTAAGGAGAGATAGATGGAGACACATATACGAATGGTCAAGAGATTCAAAAGAGAGTTCCCTGGCCAGCAGGAGATGATCACAACTTCGGTCTGAAAACTTAGAAGTCCAAGCATCAAACCAAAAGGAGTAGTGTAAGACATTTTTCATTAAGTTAAAGGGTTTTGAAGACAGTAGACTGAAGTACTGTGATCAGCTTCATCAAGCTCTAAAGCAAAGACACCATCAAAATCCTGCTTTAACAAATTTTATCTGTCCGTGTGGCTTTGTACGCCGCTGGGCTAGTATTGCACTTAAGAAAGCACATGTGAAATATGTCTTTCCCTTACCTGATTTTCTCCACAGAAAGCATGCATAAGTGTAAAATGAAAGACACTATCCACTGCTGACTCTCATTTATCATTCATGATAGGAGAGTCCATTATTATGTATTAAAACTATATTTTTATAATATATATATATATATATATATATATATATATATGATAAAAATAGTTTTAATGTTTGCTATATTTATGAGTTAAAGTTCTCAATATCAGGGATAGAGCATATGTAAATATAAAACTGAAAATTGAGGTCAACACCATGTGGCAACAGTCTGTGTCAGGCTTAAACCTGGCATAATGATTGCATTTAAGCATGAAGCAGATTGTTATTGCTGAGTGTTGATTTCAATCTCCATATATATTATGGTTATAAACATTATATCACTGGTGTACCTATTGTACCTAGAGTCAGAGATGGCAATCTGATCTGGTAGTAAGTTTGGGGAGGCTGTGGTTGGGGGTTATATAAAAAAAAAGGGATGTCTGGTCAAACATATGTACCCACTAAATTTTTTTTTTTTTTATTAATATTCATCCAATACACAATCCAAGAGCCACTCAAGGTAGTGGGTTACTGTGAGGAGATGTATTAACATAAGTTAGGATAAGCATTAGGAGTATAGAGTTGAAGTGGACCAGAAAGCCAGTCCTAAACAGAAAACAAGAGATGAACCTCTACTCTTGTTCAAAAGACTGGGGAAGAGTGTGAACCTGATTATAGGTGAACCTATCTAATTCTAAATATAACATTTATAGTAATAAGAAATAAGTTTGGAGTAAAACAAAAAACATTCTTAAAGATAATATTTTCTGTGTGAAAATAAAGTTAGCAGATATAGATTTCAAAAGGTTCCAATAATAGATATGCATTTCTTAATAGAATAAAATGAGCCTTACTTGGCTGTGATGGCTTTCTGTAGTTTAATTGTAAATCATGCTTGGCTTGAATGTGATTTTCCAGATTAAAAAATGAATACAGGTTCATTTCCTGTTGTTGCAAAGCACATTTTCTTTATTATAATTTTTGATCTCTAAGGCAGTAGACAATAATTTCACTGTATAATAACAAACAGAGATGTCTGCTTAAAGATATGTATCCACTAAATATAAGATTTATAGTAATAAGAAATAATGTTGGACTAAAATAATCCATTAATTACTTAAAAATATACACATATATATATATGTTGAAGATGATTAACAAAGTACTGTGTTTAAGCTTTTTGTTTAATTTTTCTTGTGTTCATATAAGTTTTTCTTTTCTGGATATGAGGTATGTTAAAATTGTCAGAATGTTTTGTATGCCTGTTCTTTTAGCCATTATCAAGGATGATTTTTTTATTTTTAATTCTAACTGAATGTGTACATTTTTGTGTTTGTATCTACAGTTATGTGAATGTTTATTTTTATTTTTCAAACACGGTCAGCACATTGTGACCATGTTCACAGTTGATGTTATTAAGTGTTGGCTTTTTTCTTTTTTATCATCAATGCTTCCATTATTTTTAGTCTTTTTGTACATGTGGATAAGGCTATTGTAGTAGTATTTTCTATGAATATGTTGCAGATATTCTCCTAATTAAGCTATGGTCAGAGAGATGTAATGTGAGTCTTCTTCATAGTGTTGTGGGAATATACCGGCCAAGTGTTTAGGTGGAAAACAGATGTCTTGTCTCCCGGTGTATTTATCGCACAACAAAAATGGGAGACTTGGATTATAAGTCCAGATATTTATGAACAAAGTAACAACAAACCTATATATATATATATATATATATATATATATATATATATATATTTCAACATCATCCCTTGATAAGACACATTTAAAAATGATGTAAACTACTTTAAAGAGGAACCTAAGAAAAAATTAAAAAATAAGTTAATGAACACAGCTCACCATGAGTTTTAAAAAAATTATGACAGGTAAAAAAAAAAACAAAAAAACAATTTGTTTTTAAATTTCAAGGTTTCTAAACACTAAACTTTTGAATTTTTTGGATGATTGAAAATCTCAAACGAAACCTTTCTTACTTTTGGTTTACTTACAAAAAATCCTGTTTGTTAACCTAATTAAATTTTTACATTAAAGTCCATGCCAACAAAATACTAATTCTTGCTTAGTATTATTAATAAACAAAATTTTCAACTAGACTCTTCTTATGAAATTTTAAATTTAAGAAGAGAATGTGTTGAAACATTCTCATCAGCAATATTGATTTTCAATCTTCGTATTTGTTAAGAAGATTAATTTTTTTTTTGTTTTTTTGTTTTTCTATAAAAATGAATCAGTAATTGAGTAATTCAATAATAAATTACTCATGACTTGACTTTCACCTGTTGATTCTCTATGAAATTCGGGGCCTTTAAAAAAAATTAAAATAATTATACACATGAAAAATGTATTAATAATTATGAAATGGCTATTTTTGTAGTGATTTTATAACATATTTATGTTATAAATTTTTTTTTATAAAAAATAATGATATATATATATATATATATATATAAACAAAGTATGTATTAACAAATGTACACATAAACAATTGAAGATTCTTACATATGACAAAACAATGAACATGAAAGAAGGAAACATTTAAACTAGTGAATTGTTTGAGTGTGTGAAGTTGTATTAGTGTAAGTCCTAAAGAAAAGTGTTACATGAAAGAAAGTGAAAAGAAAGGTGCTGGTGTGTGTGTGTGTGTATGTACACATGTGTGGATTCCTCTGTTGAGAAAGTGTTTTCTTCATTCAACCTACATCTTACTATCCCTGAGTGGAATAGGAAAAAAAGAGAATGACAGAGAATGTCACTGCCTATTTATAGGCTTAGAAAGCATCCCCTAGGCACAGTTTTTTTTAGGAAAGTAAGTGGGGTAACTCCACAATAGGTATATAATGGAATGTCCTACATAATTATTCATGAATTTCATTTGATCAGGAACACAGTTCTTTAAGGGATATGTGAATTCATAAATAATATTGATTCTCTCTAATTTGAATCTTGCAGGTGAGTTGATGTTGTTGATGATGATGATAGGATTAGCTGTTTTAAATTTTTTATAGTAGATAATTTAATCTTCTTGTTTTGGTCAACTGAGGCTGTATATTTCTAATATTTATAATGTTTCTAAGTGGAAATTCATCCTTCTTATAGTTAACATGAATTTGATTTTTATAGAAAATGTTAATGCTATTGCTTTTATCTATATGTTTAGTGTAGTTATTGGTTACCATACAAAGAAATAGTCTAATCTGGTGAATTTTTTTTTTAACAGTAAGGTTCACCCAGTACAAGGCTCAGGGGCAACTAGAGGTAGACAGTTACAATAAGCGGTAGTTTATATGGATAAGGAGAGAAAGATAAGAGTTGAACAGGTTAAGATTGTAGTGATCAGGGAAACATACACTTGGGAGTCTGTTCCACAAGGCAGTGTTTCGCAGGAAGACGCTCTTTCAGTGGAACTTATTTCTCGCTGATGGAATATGGATGGAATGTAGGTGGTTTGCTATTATCTAAGTCAAATGGTGGGTCTTAGCCATAAAAGTTAGACCTGGTGGAGCCAGGAGATGCAGTTTATCCAAGCACTTTTTATAGTAGTAGCGATAGAACAGTAAGAGGCTCACCCCATCCCGCATGTGAGAGAAAGAAGTTGAGGTATAGAAAATAATTCTTTTCCCACAATGACTGAGAAACTTTTGAACTCTATCAAGACTGGAAAGTGAGGTCTAGGCAGATTCTGCCCAAATATGACAACAATACTTCATTTTTGGTCTGATCTGACTCTTATAAAGGCAGAGGATAGCATGAGAAGTCAGGTACTTACTGGATCTGTGCAGGGAAATTGATCATTTTACCTGCATCTTTAGTGATGGACTATATATAGGCATTCTACTTGTGGTCAGGTGTGAGTTCTATGAGGTAATTTGAAAAACTGTTATTAACTAGCGTAAGTTTCCTGTTATTGAGTTCTTTAAAGAAAAAAGTGAACAAGAGGATTAATTCTCATGAGCTCTCTTGAGATAATTTTTCATAACACCTATTTTATATATAAGTGGACATTTTATATATAAGTGGACATTCACTAATAAAATTCAGATGACAAGTGTTTCTATTTGTATTTTTTTTGTATAATGAAATAGTGAATGTATTATGACTAGATTCTAGAAGAACGTATAAAAATGGGGGTTTATTTTTTTTGACTAAGTTCATAGGTAAACTTAAGGACAGAATTTGGTCAACACCCACAGAGCCCACTGGTTTATAGTGCAACTATACTGAGTGTGTCTTAGTTATAGTTTATGGAAGAGAATGCATAATCTGGCATGATCAACAGTTTGAATAAGCACCAGTGCTATCAAACTCTCAGTCATGATGACTTGTGACTTCATGCTAGCACAGCCATTGATGGCTTCCAAACAGTTCTCTCTACACAGTTTCACTCTCAAAGGTTGAATCAACTCATTATATTGTTTTTAGGTGCTTTCCAGAGGTTCCATATGCTGGGATTGCTTCCCCAAGATTGATAACAAGAACTCACCTCTCTGACTATATATATATATATATATATATATATATATGAGAGAGAGAGAGAGAGAGAGAGAAGCATGGTGGAATAGTAGACAGTGGCTCAGATTGAGGAATCGGGGGCAGAGTTTGAATTCCACTTAAATGCATTACACTCACTTACATGCTAATACCCTTGGGAAAGGTACTGATCCTCTTCTCCCTGCAGCTATGGGCAAATAGTAGGACAGACTGGGTTCTATAGCCTTGGATGGTAACTGGTCTAGGAGAAGGGGAACTCTGAATTCAAAACTCACGGAGGGTCGTTTAGAGACCTTGTGGCATGTAGTGCACCAAGTCTGTATTCGGCCCTTTAAAAAGTGTGGTTGGTTCTGCACAAAGCCTTCACCACAATAATCAAATCATATGTGCTGATGTCTGGCCTGTCCGTTCCTAGGAACTGACCTGCTTGACCCTCATACATCAAATACAACGGGAGAGTCCACCATATATATATATATATATATATATATATATATATATATATCAAGGAGAAGGATAACTTTGCATTTACAACCCCCATTAACATATCCTGGATCAACAAGGTGAGATAAGGTCTATTACTGTTCATTATCTCATAAGGTTGAAAGAAATCCTGTCTCCGACCTTTTTCTTATTCTATGTGCTGCATCCCTTCCAGACATAGATGGTCATGGCTCTCCACAACTCTCTATCTTTTGTGGCTCTTAATGGTTTTTCTTCCTTTGCTAAGCCTCTCCCACCTTGTTCTGACATTCATTCACACAAGGTCGTCAGGTAAGTGGCTTACTGCCTTCCTCTATCTTTCTTGCCAAGATGCCCTTATTATGTGTCCAAGGAATTTCAGTTATGTTTTTCTGATTTCCAGTGTACTTTCTGTTGCCATTTTCTTTAAGACTTCCTTGTTGCTTACTTGCTATGTTCATGGAATTTTCAGTAATCTTCTGTAGAACCACATTTCTGTTGCATCAGGGTTTTTTCTCATCCATAAGGAAATTATCCAACATACACAGCCATACAAAAGGATAGGTGACATATAGCAATCCAGCACTCTTCTTTGTTTCTCACAAAATTTTTCAGTTTCTCAACACCTTGCTTAGTTTTTTTGAATGCCTCTTTTGCTAGTCCAATATGTGTTTGGATCTCAGTGTCATATTTTCCATTCTCTGCTAAAATGCTTCCCAGATATTAGAACTTCTGCATCTGCTTGATCTTTATATCTAAAATTCATAACTCACATCTCAAGTTTTTTCTCTTGCTGATGACCATAATTTCTTTGTTTCTAATGAAAAATTTTCATTTCTCAGCACCTTGCTTAACTTTTGGAATACTTCTTTCACAAGTTCAGATCTTGGTGTCATGTTTTTCATACTGTTAAAATGCTTCCCAGATATTTGAACTTCTGCATCTACTTGATCTTTATATCTCCATTTCATAACTCACATATATGTTAGGTTGAGTCACAAGTAATTTCTAGTTTTGGGAATCAGTTGTAATAAGAAATGTATCATCATAACAACTAATCCTATATATCAATGTTTCCCAATGTAGACGCTATCACCCCTTGTTTGCTATGTTATGTTGAAAGGAGGTAACTGGGAGTTTTTATTTCATTTGGGAGGCAGTGAACATACTCAAGGAGCAGTAGAGATTTATCTATTTTTTTTAAATTTTCAAAAATTATTCAATATTGGCTACAAAAAGAAATTTCTGAAAGGTATCTAAGGTTGAGGGAAGCTATCAAACTTTTCTTCATTGCTTTTCCAATTTCAAAGCAGTTACACAGCTTCTTACTAAACAAAGAAATTGCCTGCAAATTACAAAATGGGGAGATCTACGATTACTTCTAAGTAGCATGGAACCTAGAGTAAGAACCTTAGCCAGTTCGAATCAAAGTCAACCATCGCATTGAATGCATTGAGATAAGCTATCAAATGAACCTAGAGTAAGAGCCTTAGCCAGTCAGAATCAAAGTCAACCATCGCATTGAATGCATTGAGATAAGCTATCAAATGAACCTAGAGTAAGAGCCTTAGCCAGTCAGAATCAAAGTCAACCATCGCATTGAATGCATTGAGATAAGCTATCAAATGAACCTAGAGTAAGAGCCTTAGCCAGTCGAATCAAAGTCAACCATCGCATTGAATGCATTGAGATAAGCTATCAAATGAACCTAGAGTAAGAGCCTTAGCCAGTCAGAATCAAAGTCAACCATCGCATTGAATGCATTGAGATAAGCTATCAAATGAACCTAGAGTATGAGACTTAGCCAGTCAGAATCAAAGTCAACCATCGCATTGAATGCATTGAGATAAGCTATCAAATGAACCTAGAGTAAGAGCCTTAGCCAGTCCGAATCAAAGTCAACCATCGCATTGAATGCATTGAGATAAGCTATCAAATGAACCTAGAGTAAGAGCCTTAGCCAGTCCGAATCAAAGTCAACCATCGCATTGAATGCATTGAGATAAGCTATCAAATGAACCTTGAATGCATTGAGATAAGCATAAATGAACCAGTCCTTGAATCAAAGTCAACCATCGCATTGAATGCATTGAGATAAGCTATCAAATGAACCTGAACCTTAGCCAGAGAATCAAAGTCAACCATCGCATTGAATGCTTATCAAATCAAAGTCAACCATCTATCAAATGAACCTAGAGTAAGAAATCAGAATAACCATAGATAAGAGCCTTAAATGAACCTAAGTCAGTCGAATCAAAGTCAACCATCGCATTGAATGCATTGAGATAAGCTATCAAATGAACCTAGAGTAAGAGCCTTAGCCAGTCCGAATCAAAGTCAACCATCGCATTGAATGCATTGAGATAAGCTATCAAATGAACCTAGAAGAATCAAGTCAACCATCGCCTTAGCCAGTCCTAGAATCAAAGTCAACCATCGCATTGAATGCATTGAGATAAGCTATCAAATGAACCTAGAGTAAGAGCCTTAGCCAGTCAGAATCAAAGTCAACCATCGCATTGAATGCATTGAGATAAGCTATCAAATGAACCTAGAGTAAGAGCCTTAGCCAGTCAGAATCAAAGTCAACCATCGCATTGAATGCATTGAGATAAGCTATCAAATGAACCTAGAGTAAGAGCCTTAGCCAGTCAGAATCAAAGTCAACCATCGCATTGAATGCATTGAGATAAGCTATCAAATGAACCTAGAGTAAGAGCCTTAGCCAGTCAGAATCAAAGTCAACCATCGCATTGAATGCATTGAGATAAGCTATCAAATGAACCTAGAAGTAAGAGCAACTTTGAATGCCAGTCAGTCAGAATCAAAGTCAACCATCGCATTGAATGCATTGAGATAAGCTATCAAATGAACCTAGAGTAAGAGCCTTAGCCAGTCCGAATCAAAGTCAACCATCGCATTGAATGCATTGAGATAAATATCAAATGAACCTAGAGTAAGAGCCTTAGTCCAGAATCAAAGTCAACCATCGCATTGAATGCATTGAGATAAGCTATCAAATGAACCTAGAGTAAGAGCCTTAGCCAGTCGAATCAAAGTCAACCATCGCATTGAATGCATTGAGATAAGCTATCAAATGAACCTTGAGATAAGTAAGAGCCTTAGCCAGTCAGAATCAAAGTCAACCATCGCATTGAATGCATTGAGATAAGCTATCAAATGAACCTAGTGTAAGAGCCTTAGCCAGTCCGAATCAAAGTCAACCATCGCATTGAATGCATTGAGATAAGCTATCAAATGAACCTAGAAGTAAGAGCCTTAGCCAGTCCGAATCAAAAAGTCAACCATCGCATTGAATGCATTGAGATAAGCTATCAAATGAACCTAGAGTAAGAGCCTTAGCCATTCCGAATCAAAGTCAACCATCGCATTGAATGCATTGAGATAAGCTATCAAATGAACCTAGAGTAAGAGCCTTAGCCAGTCAGAATCAAAGTCAACCATCAAATGAACCTGCATTGAATGCATTGAGATAAGCTATCAAATGAACCTAGAGTAAGAGCCTTAGCCTTGCCAGTCCGAATCAAAGTCAACCATCGCATTGAATGCATTGAGATAAGCTATCAAATGAACCTAGAGTAAGAGCCTTAGCCAGTCAGAATCAAAGTCAACCATCGCATTGAATGCATTGAGATAAGCTATCAAATGAACCTAGAGTAAGAGCCTTAGCCAGTCAGAATCAAAGTCAACCATCGCATTGAATGCATTGAGATAAGCTATCAAATGAACCTAGAGTAAGAGCCTTTAGCCAGTCAGAATCAAAGTCAACCATCGCATTGAATGCATTGAGATAAGCTATCAAATGAACCTAGAGTAAGAGCCTTAGCCAGTCCGAATCAAAGTCAACCATCGCATTGAATGCATTGAGATAAGCTATCAAATGAACCTAGAGTAAGAGCCTTAGCCAGTCAGAATCAAAGTCAACCATCGCATTGAATGCATTGAGATAAGCTATCAAATGAACCTAGAGTAAGAGCCTTAGCCAGTCCGAATCAAAGTCAACCATCGCATTGAATGCATTGAGATAAGCTATCAAATGAACCTAGAGTAAGAGCCTTAGCCAGTCCGAATCAAAGTCAACCATCGCATTGAATGCATTGAGATAAGCTATCAAATGAACCTAGAGTAAGTCAGCCTTTGAGCCAGTCCGAATCAAAAGTCAACCATCGCATTGAATGCATTGAGATAAGCTATCAAATGAACCTAGAGTAAGAGCCTTAGCCAGTCAGAATCAAAGTCAACCATCGCATTGAATGCATTGAGATAAGCTATCAAATGAACCTAGAGTAAGAGCCTTAGCCAGTCAGAATCAAAGTCAACCATCGCATTGAATGCATTGAGATAAGCTATCAAATGAACCTAGAGTAAGAGCCTTAGCCAGTCCAAATCAAAGTCAACCATCGCATTGAATGCATTGAGATAAGCTATCAAATGAACCTAGAGTAAGAGCCTTAACCAGTCCGAATCAAAGTCAACGATCACATTGAAAACATTGAGATAAGCTATCAAATAAAATTTTGTTTTTTAGCATTTTAATCATTGGCATTTATAATAGAAATGAAAACAATATTAATTATTTTTGCACTAATACCTAAGTGTTGTCTTGCTATGAAAGATGTATTCAGTATAATATTCAAAATTTAATTTGACAATGGGGGTGTTGACAAAGAGTTTGGACCCAAAGGGAGCACTGGTTAAAAAAATGTTGGGAAACACTGATATATATCAATTAAGAATAAATTTAGAGTACATTAATATATACCTTAGTTTTTACACAGCAGTGGCAGCATACACAGTGGATTAATGGAAAAAGGTTGTTCTCATCCATAATAATACAAGGGCACATAACAAATAATGCAGGTAAAAATTTCAGTTGATCAGTTCTACTCCATCCACCATATCCATCTAACCAACTGATTATTACTTTTTTGATCACTGCACTTCTCCCTGAAGTTTCTCTAATGAAAAACCAGATTCAAGAGTTTGTGAAAAACATTTTCACATCAAATCCTCTGGAATTTTACTCAAAAGGTATTGAAGAGCTGCCTAATAATTGGCAAAATATTATTGCAAATAATAGTGAATATACAATTAAGTAAAATGTAATTCTATCTTAATTTTTAAGAGTAAAGTAAATGGAAATTATTTATGACCCAACTAAATATATAGAAACAGGGTGTGATAATAATAAACTATCCCATCCTACTCATTTTGATACTAACCACTCTGTATAAAAGACTTTAATGGTCAGTTTAGCTGAATAAAGCTTCTAAAATCAATATTCTGTGTTGTTTATTCATTACACAGGGCAAACCGCTTGTTAAACTCAAATACCCTAGAACTAAAACTTTATTCTTCTTAAAACTATTTTATGAGTAAAGTTTAAAAATTTATATATAATTCTCATTTTTTACTATGCAAGATGCCAAGAAGTAAATTAAGATCAAAAGGTACAGCAAAATTGGAAAATATCCACTGGGAAATAGTTTGTGGCATAGTTCCAAGTGTAGTCAGGATGATTTAGGTGACTTGATCTATTTTTATTCTTCTACAAAATTTGGCATCTATCTGTTAAGGAGTCTGTAGGAATGTAAGAATATAAGAATGTAAGAATGGCAAATTTTCATCTTATTTTGTTTTCAATGTTTATCTAAAAGAAATGGCAAAGCCACTGGATATTTTCCACAAGTAAAACATTCAGCACAAAAAACAAAACGGCTGCTTAACATTTGGCAAATGAAACTTTAATGGAATACAATTTTATATACACTAATATCCTCATCCTGGTAAGAACAATTACAGGTGTTAATGATATATTCTAATGTTACATAGTATTCAACAACTATTGACACAACAAATACGAACAAAAATATAGAAATGCATTGGAAATAATTTTAATATCAATTACAATTATTAAATAAGTCAAAATTTTCATTCACTCTTATAGTTAGATAATGACATAGCAAATACTAAAAGCATTTATAGAAATGCATTGGTAATGATTTTACTGTAGAAATGCATTACAATTATTTATTAAAATAGTCAAATTTTCCTTCACTCTAATAATTTTATATGGTTGCAGAAAATACAGAAACATTTATATAAATGCATTGGAAATGATTTTACTGTAGAAAGGAGTTACAATTAAAACAAATAAAAACATTGATTCAATATAATGATTACATATCAAGGAACTCAACAAATTCTAATGTAGAGGAAAAATTCTAAAATAATAAGCATAATGAATTTTAACACTGAATGCATTTAAACTGGTAGCCAACTCTTCAGCTTTTCATATTATTACCCACTTACTTTACAACTGCTCCACTACTCTTTGTCTTGACTGTAGTTATTTTCTGAAGTAACAGATGAAATGATTTTATGATGAAATTTAGGGTTGGTAGATTTTACATATCAACTCTTGTTGGTTTAGACAGACTCCGAAATATAGACAAACAACTCTTGTTGGGTTTTTCAAATTTTTATATGGAACACCCAGTGAGAATCAAACTCACTACTCGGTAGTAATTATTGATCAGACTAACCTAGCTAACTATTATCACATTTCAAGGTACGTGAAATGTTTTTAACAATAGAAAAAATGATTATTAATCAGTAAATTCTGTTTGAATTTTTGGGATGAGGTTTTTATCATTTACACTAT
Organism: Acanthosepion pharaonis; assembly: GCA_903632075.3. Taxonomy (NCBI): domain Eukaryota; kingdom Metazoa; phylum Mollusca; class Cephalopoda; order Sepiida; family Sepiidae; genus Acanthosepion; species Acanthosepion pharaonis. The sequence goes on along the minus strand of CAHIKZ030000753.1, from coordinate 17,204 downwards.
TTATATTCAGGCTGTCCTCATTTTTATTGTTGTTATCACAACATTTTGGCCATAGTGTCCTCTGCCCTTCCTCAGTTATATATCAATTTAAGTAATTCTGAATTGAACTCTTTATTTAATCTATGGGGGGTAGAATGTTTTCATTCCACTGACCATGTTTAGGGATATCTTGTCTTGTAACGCTTCTTTGGTCAATGCTGCCACTGGCCATTAAAGTTGGTCTCTCTGATCTGTGCCTCACCCTGCCCATGTTGTGTTGATTGACTACAGAGCTGGCAAAGATCAAATTGTCATCAGCAATTGTAGTGTTGGTTCAATTCCAGCAAAGGTATGTCACAAAGGAAAAAAAATAAATAAAAAAAATGTCCTTGCAGACAAAATAAAGAAAAGACAGGAATTTCTCCAGGGTTTATATCTGTCTGGTTTATATCATTCTTTGTACAGAAATGTTAACCCTTCCCACTTTGGATTCTATCATGACACTTTGCTCAGTTTAGGTAAGTCTGGAACAAGGTCTAAGTCAGAGGTTCTCTCTGGCAGCAAGTCATGCAGGATTCAGCAGAGTGGTCATCTCTTGTTAGTCATCTGGAACAACTCTCTTGGTTGCTTCAGTATTCTGCTTATATTGTGATATGTCCCAAAAAGGTATATATTTCTTCGAAGTAGCAAAGTGGTTTTGGACTACTGTAACCGAGTAGGACAATCTAGCAGGTAAGCATAATGGACTGGTCCTTGTCGCAGGTGTAGGCAATAGGCGAAGACTATAGTCGTAGCCAATAGGCATCGTCCTGTATCTCCACATCAGTCTGTATTTATGGCTGACACCAGCCAATCATATTACTGTGAGGGGGAACCCACATGTATGCATATTCATTACATCATATTGATTTTGTGATGTCAACGAACACTCATTTGACACTTTTGTAATGTCAACAAATATTTGTTGTCACTTTCATGACACTCATTCTAGTAGAGCCTTTGTAATTGCAGATACCACTATAGATTGCCATCAAACAATACCAGTGTCAGATGCCTTCAAATATTACTCGCACTAATAGTACTTGCTCGATAATACTCACTTGAAAAGTAATCACCGTATTGATCCAAATAGAGCATCCCATATAATGATAGAGGTGAAATAGCAATCTGAATAGTAATAAAGGATAGAATAGAAATAGAGATCCTAATAGTTATAGATGATATATTAGAAATGTGATTGTTAGTCACCAGCTACTTCCTACATATATGTGTTTCTTCTATGGTTGCATGGTCTACTTAATTCAATAATGGGATCACCTGTGCTTGCTCATTGGCGATCTATGTTCAAACTCAAGTGTCAGCAGTGACACTTTATTCTTATATAACAATTGACTTCCACCCAAAACTGGTATGGGGGTAGAAGTGTTAGGAGATTCAGTGTTTCCCCTACCTTACAACAAGAGCCTCTTTGTTGTCTGACACTGTATAATTAATTATATCTCCAAATTTTGGAGAGATCTCTCTTCCAATGGGTAGCAGACACAGAATATCAATTCACCCCAATAACTTTTTCCTTCTCTTATTTGTGCCTCGTACTACCACTTCTCAATGGGCCTAGGCAATTACCTATCCTTCTTAGTATTTCACCTGTACCTGTCATCTTGGTAGTCCTTTGACCAATCTGGTGTGGCTTAGTTCATGGTCAATTTTTTTTTTAAGCATTCAACCCCATGCAAGGGGTTACAGAGAGTTGGAGCAAGAGCAAAGAGGAGTGATAGAGGAAAGGATGAAGAGAAGGTTAGGGGATAGATCAGGGTATCTGGAGACGTGGATTGACATTACATTTGAATAGTTGGAGATTATAGCTATCAGGAAAACAAGAAATGGTGAGGGAGTTCCACAGGCGAGAAGTGTGAGACATGAAGCTATTGGAGTAGAAGAGACAGCTACATTTAACAGTTTTGACAGTGAAAGGGTGAGAGTGAGATGCCAGCCTAGTTGAATGCTTAAATTCATGAAGTCTGGGAACCAGCCAAAGCAGCTCATCAGAGCAATTACCGTGAAAGTATTTGTAAAAAAGACAGAGAGAGAGGCAACGGCATGTCTGTGAGAGAGCAACTGCAGATGAGATGCCAGATCAGAGTCAATTACATTGTATATCTGTGTCTGGATTTCATCAAGGACCTTGAGACAATTAGAAGGGGCTCCAGACTATATATGTCAGCAATACTCTATGCAAGGGCAAATTGATTTGTAGATTTGAAGGATCAACTAAGGTGAGAAAAATTTTCTAGCATGGCACAGGGAGCTGACTTTCCTAGCAGTGGATGAAGCTATTGACTCAATGTATTTGTTCCATCTCAGATCAGTGGACAATATATGAGTCTGAGCAGTCGCAAAGAGGTTCTCTCATGGAGTTGAGCGTCAGACATTCTAATGGGAGGCAGGGATGGTTCTCTCTGGTGAGTAATAGAAAGCAGTTTTGTTTTTGTGGAATTAAAGTTAATCAGCCAATTCCTGCCCCAGTTCACAACTGGAGAGTACAAATTATCATTTTAATTTTTCATTGGCAAATTTTCCCAACCTGGTTTTGTTTATACAATTTGAAATTTACCAGTTATTTCCTCTGGTCACTTATCTCTCTATTTTTTGGGTTTTTTTTTTTAAACCCTGGGTTGGGTTTTAACATAAAGAAATTCTACCTTCTTAGCTTGTTTGCAATTTCCATTTTTTAATAGACAGATCAGTTTTTCAATTCTGCCCTATTTTTAAATCACCAATTTTTATCACTCAGTTTGTATTTTCATAATTGGCACTCTTTAGGCAGTGTTGTCAATCAGCTGTCAGCTTATCTATCACCACATGGCTTCCGGGATAACATCCGGTAAACAGAATCACATATCTTTGAGTTATCTCTGCCCTAAAAAGAAATAGACTTTTGAAATTAAACAAAATCTTGCTTTCTCTCAGTCTGTCCATCATTCTATTCTTTAACACTTTTTGTCTTGTTCCAAGCTTATATTTTTAGCATAATCCCTTTCTTTCTGTTTGCCAGTGTCACAGAGTGTCACAGTCTAGTTCTTATTTTTAGTACTGCTCAGTTATTACTCACAGTTTTCACTGAGTTCAAGTACACACAGCCCAGCCCAGGGATTGAACTTACAATTACTATGTTGCTAAATTCACAAACTAATGCTTTAATCCACTAGGCCTTTAAAATGAGAACAGTCTACCTCTGTTGATTAAATAAAGGGTTCACTTCAGAATTCCCTGTAGGTTACCCAGATCAATATATACCTAATGAAGACTGGAGAGTACAATGGCTGAAACATAGTGATAAAAACAACAAATATGAGGACAATAGTTCAAATATGAATAGTGTAAATAATTAAGTGGTGAATTTTGCAATTTTTAGCTAAAATTTGTTTGAGAAAGTTTAGGCAATTAAACTGTATATTGTGTGTCAAAAATAATGCAAAAAGGGATTGTCAGTGGTCAGGAATTAATGCAAGTATTGCTGATAGAACAAGGGTATTATATGTATAACTGCTATTATCATTAATCAAGTCAAGCTCCAGAGCTCTGATGATACTGCTGTGGGTTTCCCAGTGACTGCGATAAGCAGTAGTTGACTAGCTCTCACACCCTTTTTTCAAGCATAGATGTTAAGCGGGCTGTGGACAAATCTACACTCCTGCATGTCCCTCCCAATGTAGTCCTTCCACATCTTCCTAGTTCTACCTCAGCCTCTGTGACCAGGAACCCTGAACTCCAAGACAGTCCTAATGCATAATGATGCTTGTTGTACATGATCAAACTATCTAAGATGACGGGTACGCAACACTGATGTTTTTTTTTTATGTTTAACATTCTTTTTATAGATACAAGTATTTTAGTAAATGCTCTGTTTATAATACTAAAATACTTGTACCTATAAAAAGAATGTTAAACATAAAAAAAAAATGTCTTTAATAAATTGTCGAACACTGATGTTATATCCTTGATACTGAGCCTTGTTACCAACTTGGATGAGAGGGTTTCCTACTGAGGCTTGATGCTGCAGATCTAGCAAATCATTGAGCGGTTGTTGCAGCAGAGCCGCCACAAAACTGACGCACTTGGTACTCAAGTCTCACTGCTGTGGAGGAGTGCAGATCGTAGACATGCAAAGAACAATTTGCCACAAATTCTCAATGATACGTGTTTGGATGTGAGAATGGGTAGGAGCTTTTTTGAATTTCCCCCCCAAGCCACAGAGCACCCGGTTATAATGGCAAACTCACAACCTCCACCTGCACAGAGCATATTCCAAAGATAACAGAAACAGGGCCCAATTTACATTTTACAGTGGGCCTAACCATCAATAGGGTGTTCCTCAACATGGCATCTAGGGCAAATGTAATCTGGTAGTTCTGTTAGCCTACCAGTGATGCCACTGCATTTCTTGTGCCCCCAAGTGTTACATTTAGGGCACAAGATTGAATTTGTACCCACTCCACTGTGGCAGATAATAAAGTGAAATGTGCCAAACTCTTGCAACTTGTCCAAGTCAACACCAGAAAGCATAAATTTGTTTTTTTTCATGTTGACACAGATCCCTTTGTTCTCCATGCACACCTTCCAGATTTTCAGCTTGGCAACACATTCATCCAGAGTGTCAGTGATTAGCACAAGTTTGTTAGCATAGAGAACTTCCCATGGTGCACTAGTGCGGAACTCCCAAAAGAATGCCTCCAACACAAGAATGAAGAGCAGTGGACTCAAGACTGAGCTTTGATGGACAACAAACTCCTTGCTATATTGGTCATTGACTTTAACTCAACTTCAGACATTGCAGTACATACCCTGAACCACATGAATAGCCCAATCCTCAACTCCAAGGCTTCTCATGGCCCACCATATCACCTTTCTTGCAACATGATCAAATGCCTTCTCCAGATCCACAAAGTCAAAGATGAGAGGTTTCACAGCAATAATGAATTTCTCCTGCAGCTGATGTACAATGAAAATTGTGTCAGTAGTACGTCTCCCTGGCACAAAACCATACTGCATTTCATTGATGTTGACCATTTGTAGGAGTTAAGCACACATTACAACTGTTTCATCACTTGATCAGTGACTTTGAGTTCAAAACTTCATATACCAAAAATAAATATGATTTCAAAATTTAAAATATCATGGATCATTTGTAATTGTATGCATGAGTCCCAGTATAAATAGTTATAAATAATTATTGACTGATTTTATCATTGTGATATTTTTGCATTATATTAAGTATATAGTAACTATGATCTGCAAATTGGAGGAGAGAGTGATCAATGTTAATGTTCTTACTTCAAATTCATGGTTATCTCCCTTCATCTCTTTTTCTCTCCCTCTTTCCTTCCTTTCTTCTTTCCTTGCAACCCAGAGAAAAACAGTTTGGAAATCACTGGCATAGTGTTCATATTTCATGTTCTTCTATTATAAATATCTGATTTGGTGGTGCTTCTTTCTACCTTATGTTCATACCAACAGGAAATGTGCTTATATCACAACATTTTAAATTCTAGTCTTTTGGTATTAAATTTCATTTTAGTTTATACTATACTTATTTGACTTCCATAAATTAAAGGTGCCTAAGAATGTTACTAAAAATAATCCACCACTTCAAGGATTCTCATAGCCCACCTGATCACCTTTCTTGAAACATGATCAAACACCTTCTCCAGATCCACAAAGGCAAAGAAGAGAGGTTTCACAGCAGTGATGAATTTCTCCTGCAACTGACACACAATGAAAATTGCATCAGTGGTGCCTCTCCCTGGCATGAAACCATGGATATAAAACAGAGGATCATTATTATTTTAATGTTTATCTAAAACTGAGCTCTCACATAATAAATAACATTGTCTGCTTAACATTTATAAAGTTTACATATGTCACAATTCTCCAAATTTCTCTTGTTGATTTAAATACTTGCAGTAAGTTTTCCCTTTATTGAGTTAACTTTCCTCTCCTCTAATTAGTATGCATCACACTTGGCTGGTCATATGACCCTTAATGGCCAGTCAGTGAAGCTTCAGTTGTCTCTGGCCATACGACAATTTTGTGATAGTTGCCAGGAAGAGATGCTTTCTTGACATGTGGGAAATGCATAACCATGCTTGAATTCCAAGTAAAGACAGATTTTTTAATATTTTCTGGCCTTGCTTTTTCAGGTACTGAGAGAATGCATGTAACATTTTTTTGTTAGCAAATTTTATTTGTATAAAATAAAACCTGACTTCTCCCTAGATGTTCTTTGCTTTTAATGTTTGGGTAAATCACTGCACCTACAGCAGGTATTGTTGAGGTCACCCATGTATATTTGGTACCACTCAACACCTTAATTAGAAATTCTTAAAAATCATTCCTGTACATATATACTTTTTGTATTTAAAATATAGTTTGATATTGTAACAGATATCTGAGAAAGGCCAGTTAAGTTCTATAGACTGTCTGGAAAATACTTAACCATTTTATATTATTTAAAATGTAGCCTCCTTAAGGTTTGTGCCTCAGTCCCCTTCAAAGTACTCACCTTGGGACCTCACACATTTAGCCTAGGATCTCTTCTACTTTTTAAAACAATCTCTTTTAGGATCACCTTCTGCAGCTGTCTTTTCAAATGATGTAATGAATATGCATACACCTGGGTTCCCCCTCACAGTAATATGATTGGCTGGCATCAGCCATAAATACAGACTGATGGGGAGGTATGGATTATGCCTATTGTCTATGCCTATTGCCTACCACTACGATGAGGACCAGTCCATTACGGTTAACTACTAGATTGTCCTACCCGGTTACAGTAGTCAACAACCACTTTGCTACTTTGAACAAATATATCCCTTTCCGGGACATATCGAATCATGTTCATCTGCTTCATTATGTTTTCTTTTATCTTTTTGACTGCATTTCAAATGAGTTTAGCTTATGGATCTAAATATTGACTGCTAAGGGGGTGGGTTTGAGTGGAGATTGGCAGACTTGGGTAACATGATGCTTTAATCAAAAATACTCTGCATGAGACTTCACTGATCTATTCATTCGATCAGTGTGAATGCAAGAGCCATGCTTATTCAGTGGCATCTCTTAGCTGATTGAGTAACCCTATGGGAGTGTTTGTGTTCATTCATGTGAAGTAAGGTTCATTCTGTTTGGTTGCCAAATTCCATGAAGCTGACACAACCAATTCTTGAGACACATTCTGGATATCCCTTGTATACAAGAGAACATTAACTAGATAAAATATATATAATATTTAAAAATTCCTCACAATATAACACAATAGGTACCCCCACATGATTGGCTTAGAACACCCATAAAAGAAATTGGAATGTGAATGATTTTATCTGGTTCAGAATCATAGCAGTTTTTATGAATATGTAGACAATGTACAAAGATCTTCATTTGGCCACCTACTAACTGAAAAGTAATAAAATAAATAGATGAATAAATAAAAACTTTTGGGATCAAGTGCCACTTGGCTGGAAGTTACAAATTTCTGGTTGCAGGTTTATATTAGCAGAGTCACAATTAGAATGGACAGAGAGTTCCAGGCTACTTGGTAGAGAATAGTTACAACCTACCTGTGGGCAAGTTGTGAATCATACTTGCACATTATGATGGGCAGAGGAGTTGTAGAATAGAGATAGAATTCTTTCTGGCCTAACGGAAAAGCTGCTGTGTTAGTCTGTCATGACAGAAGTAGCAGAAGTTGTCTCAGTGTCACCAATGTACCTTCCAGACTGTGACAAATGAATCTTTGAATAAGCAATATAAGGAGGAAAGAATTTGGGCTTTCATTTCTCACCATTGCAGTAACTTCACACTTCATTTTCCTTGTGAATGTACATTGAGCCTTTTCTAGTTTTTGTGCATGCCTGTGCATATTGGAATTAAAACACAATGTGGGGAAATTGTCCAGTTATGAAAGACTATGAGGAGGCCTTCTTTACAATAATATTTAATAACATTGTCAACTGAATACAATTTTTCAAGATGCATAACTATACATAAATGATACATTTTTTATATCAAGGTCTTATGAATTACAGTACCATAGAGAAGAAAGTAAAAATGTTTTATCTCCATGTAAAACACATGCATAAATATGTCCTTTAACTCTTTGAGTCCTGCCCACTGCTTTAACAGTGGTAGAGAAAAATGACGTAATACCCTGCCACCGGTTAAATAGGGGTAGAGAAAAATGACGTAATGCCCAGCCACCAGTTGAGTAGTCATAGAGAAAAATGACATAATAACCAGCCACTGGTTGAATAGTGGTAGAGAAAAATTACGTAATGCCCAACCACCGGTTAAATAGTGGTAGAGAAAAATGGCGTAATGCCCAGCCACCAGTTGAGTAGTCATAGAGAAAAATGGCGTAATGCCCAGTCACTGGTTGAACAGTGGTAGAGAAAAATGACTTACAGCCCAGCAAATTGGTTGAACTGTGGGTAAACACTTTTAACTATTTTTATATCTACAGTGAAACATTATATACCAATTATCTGTGAATTTTGACTCAGAAGCGCAGACAGAAGGGTTAAAATTGTTCAGGAACACAGAGCTCAAAGACTTAAAAAAAAAATATTTACACTATTTACATTATTTGGATTGTTGTCCTCATCTTTGTTGCCATATTCATGACACTTTGGCCATTCTACACCCCAGCCTTCTTCAGGTGATTAGAATTTCAAACTGAAATCTTGTCCATTGGGTAGATTGTTCTAGTTTCACGTGCCATGCCTCTTCCAGACAAAATGTGACCATGGCAATGAAGATGAGGACAACAGTCTGAACAATCTAAATCATGCAAATAATTACAATACGTCATCTCAGAAATATAGACAGACATTAAAAGGATATGTGAAAACTATTTGAAAGTTGAGGGACATTTTTTTGGCTGAGGTTTAAGTAACATCTCACAACCCCTTTAAATGTATTTTGGTGACTATGAAAAATATTATGATTCAGCATTTTCGTTAAGTATGTTTGCTCAGACCAACATCCTTATCTTTCACTATAATTATTTTATTACCAACTTTATCCTTTTATTATTGCTTTATCACAGCACTCTGTATTGATAAACACTTTTCTAAATCAAAAAGCATGAAATTGAAAAAATAAAAAGGCACTACTTAAATAGACCAGTCCATTCATAAAAAATAAGTAAAAAATTTTTCAGAAATACTTTTTGTAAATTTTAGCATTCTTTAGATCTTACCTAAGCTGCAACAGTCAGTTATGTGCCATGTGTGATACATATTTAGGGGATCATGTATCTTTCGATACATGACTGACAAAGCAGATTTTTTTTCCTGCAGTAGGTTACCATTTTTTCTGCGGTAGACCAGTTGCCATCCAAGGCTAAAGAACATGGTCTGTCCCCCTATTTACTCATAGCTGGGGGAAGAAGAGGATTCATACCTTTCCCAAGGGTATTAGCATGTAAGTGAATATCAGTTCAGTTATGGGCTATGCATGATACATGCTTAGGTGATCATGAATCTTTTGATACATGACTGACGAGGCAGGTTTTTTTTTCCCCACAGTAGGTTGCTATTTTTTTCTGGGGTAGACCAGTTGCCATCCAAGGCTATAGAACTTGATCTGTCCTCCTATTTACCCATAGCTGGGGGGGAGAAGAAGAGGATTCATACCGTTCCCAAGTGTATTAGCATGTAAGTGAATGTAATGGATTCAACTGGAATTCGAACTTGGCTCTCTGATTCCTCAATTCGAGCTGTAATTTTAGAAGGGAGATCCTGTTCATGATAGTGATAGTGTAAAATCAATCCCTGACCATTGCATTTCAAATCTATTTTGTATCAGTGTGTGTAATATTTTTTATGGAATCATCTAGTATCGACTCATCTCACCACATCAGTTGTGCCACAAGATCAGTTTAATGTGCAGTGCTAATACACATACAGATAGTCTAAAGATAAAATCTTCCCAGATCAACCCTGTGACTATTGTTCTAATAGTGTTAGCATTTATCATCCTTTCTCTTTAGTGTAATGAGGGAGGTGATGCTGCAGGAGTGGAATTCCTGGATCTAGGCACCCTTATTAAAGAGCAATAACCTGTCTAAAGTCAGAAATACAGTAGAGAGGATAGTATATATTACTCTTTGATTCCAGGCTGATGGCATTGAAATACTGGTTCTTGTATATTCAATGAAGTTAAGCAATGTTTAGTCAGATCAGTACCTAGATTGGTGACTGCTTGAGAATACAAGTTGCTGTAATTGTGGATATGCAGATGGTGTAATGGATACAGCTGAGAATTGAAAATTGGAGAGCCAAGTTCCAATTCCAGTTCAGTTTGTCATATTCACTAACATGCTTGGGAAAAGCATGAATCTATTTTTCTCTCCCCAGCTATGGATTAATTAGCAGGACTTGTATCAGGAAATCATTGTTATCTATCAAAAATTCTCACAATCTAAAAACATTTTGAATAACCGGCAAAAGATTGATAATCGATAAAAAACAAATCAATCAAAACCAGGTTGATGGCTGGGGAGTGGACAGTATTTACTCACCTTCCACAGTGACAGTATGTGACACCTGGTTAATTTAATGTAGGGTGCTCAGGCATGTAGGTATGAGCCAAGGACAATAATTGTGCAATTCTGATGATTACTATCACAATGGCATTGGTATTAACCAACACTCCCTCTTTAGTGAAGAAGGTGTTGCCATGGAGCTGGAATTTCCAGAACCATACATCCCCCAAAAGATTCCCATAGGTTGCCTGAAGGGAGAAACATAACAGAAAGGAGGTCAACAGATACTTCAGTTTGAGCCAAGCCTGATGATCAGAGAATATATGCTCTAATTCAAGACAAAAGTGCTCGGGAGTAGCACTTTGATCTAAGACAGAATTACCTATCCACAGTTAAATAATCCTGTTATTTTTGATTGGTATGATGTCAATATCATGATAAAAACTAAAGATAAAAATAACCACAGCTTAATGTGGATAAGAGCTTTTTGCCATTTTTGTGGTAAGTGGGCGACAATGAATGCATGACAAGTGACAGAGATAAGGAAGAAGTTTAAACATATTAGTGTCATAAAGTGTAAAAAAAAAAAAAAAAATTGAAAAATTTGCAAGGAAACCTACTGTAGAGCCATTTCAGTAGTGTGTTTGTGTTCCAGCTTAGAATTCTGGAGTTGGGCACCCCGAGGCGGTGTAATGGTTAGCAAGCTTGTCTCGCTATAACATTTATGACTGAATAGTGAGTTTGATCCTCACTGGATGCCCCATATTTTCGGCCTTGTGCCACATCTAAGCTATGCTTGGAAAATCACTAGAATTCTGTAGTTCTGGAAAATGTGGTGTCATTCCTTAATTGTCATTACTCTCAAGTTCACACAGATTCTTTATGGTAGGCTTTGTTAGGGCCCTATCTATGCAGTGCTGGATTTACATATGGGTTAGTATGGTCTGCAGCCCAGAGACCCTCAAGTACCTCTAGTCTTGGGCCTCTGATAAAACTAAAAGAAATACAGATATAAGAACAGAGAAGATTTATTTTCAGATTTATTGTTTATTTTTCAGTTGTGGTGATCAAAAGATCGCAAGTATGTAGCAAGTCAGAATTTTCCTTCTCCATCACTTTTATGTTTCAGAATGCTTTCCTTTTTTCTTTTTATGTGCTGTGTCCTTTCAGTACGTAGGCAATTATGGCTCTCCACTTCCTCCTATCCCTTGTAGCTCTCAATAAATTCCATCCTTCTGCCACATCTCCCAGACCATGTTCTCTCATTCACTTGCTTAAGCCCGCCAGGTATGTCATGTATTGCTTTCCCTTGTCTCTCTTTCCCTCTATTCAACCTTTATGTGCCATGTCCTTTCAGGATGTAGGCGATCATGGCTCTCCACTTCCCCCTATCCTTTGTAGCTCTCAATAAGTTTCGTTCCTCTGCCACCTCCCCCAGACCACGTTCTCTCATTCACTTGCTTAACCCGCCAGGTATGTCATGCATTCCTTTTCCTTGTCTCTCTTTCCCTCTATTTGACCTGTGAGTATCAGATTCTCCAGGCCCTCCTTTCTCATTACGTGTCCCAGAAATTTCATCTGCCTCTTCCTGATGTTAAGTATAAGCTTCCTCCTTGTTTGCATCCTCTCCAAAACTTCATCGTTGCTCACACACTCGGTCAATGATATCCTTAATACAGACCTTTCATTCTAGATACATTTCTGTAGGATATAAAGAATGTAGAGTGTAACGTTCAGATAAAAAATACCATGAAGCTGATTTTGTGCCTTTTCTATAAATACTTTCATGGTAATTGTTCTGATGAACTTTCTGCTATGGTACCTAGACTTTAAGCACAGTACTAGAATGGCAATAAGATTTCATGTGTTTTCAGTTGCATTGGTTAGTTGTAACTGTAAGTTCTATGCTAACAGTTTCTTCTCTCACACTTCTTACTTGTGGAACTCTCTTCCAGCTTCATGCTTTCCAGCCAACTTTGATCTTCAAAAACTTAAATACAATGTCAATTGCTCTCTACTATCTTCTTGATTTCTCTTCTTTTATTGTTCTCGATGATTAATAGTGTTTTTCTTTTTTTTTATTCTTTCACATTCAGTAACCTCTTGTGTCTTAGTGGCTTTACTGCCTTGCTTGAGGTGAAATGATTAAATAAATAAATAAAGCCTAATGACAATTTTTTTGAGAATGTAAGAATTGACTGCAGGTGTGGGTAGCTTAATGGTTAATAAGCAAGTTCAGTTTTTAGCTGAGACAATTTATGTAACATTTTCACTAATTCTCTTGGGAAAGGCATGAATCCACCACTTTTCTCTCTAGCTATGAGTAAAATAGCAAGAGAAACTGGGTTTTCTAGCCTTGATTGGAAACTGGTCTCGGACAATCCCAAATCACAGAGAAAGTAATGAGAAACTACTATCTTTCCAAAGAACAATCATAGCAGTTCACAGTCTACAGTTATTAAAGAGAAAGGAAGTGGTGAAGAGACATGACCACCTGAAATGATATAGCATTTAGATAGTAACTGTAAAAGAACAACTCAAATTCAAAACCATGAAAAAGGCAACTGGTAACCATTTTATTATCTTTCCAAAGAATAATAATGGCAATGCACAATTTACAGCTATTAAAAAAAAAGGAAGTTGTGGAGAGACTTGATCGCCTACATCCTGAAGTGACATAGCACTTAAGGGGGAGTATATACATACATGCTGCAATTCATAAAAATAGAAATTCTTTTATATAATTAAATTTGTGCCTACGTCTCAAATGTCCACATAATCTTGTGGCTATCTCAGCTGTTCATATAATTTTGTCACTACATATCAACTGTCTGCATGCCTTTGTGACTGCATATCAACTTTTCACACAGTTTTGTGCATGTGTCTCTACTCACTGCATCATTTTCTAACTGCAACTCAACTGCCCACATACTTTTGCGACTGCATCACAAGTGTCCACATAGCATTGTGACTGTGTCTCAACTGTTCACTTAGTTTTAAGCCTTTGTCTCAACTGTCCATATGGTTTTAAGCCTTTGTCTCAACTGTCCACATGGTTTTAAGCCTTTGTCTCAACTGTCCACATGGTTTTAAGCCTTTGTCTCAACTGTCCACATGGTTTTAAGCCTTTGTCTCAACTGTCCACATGGTTTTAAGCCTTTGTCTCAACTGTTTGCATAGTTTTGTAACTGCATCTCATGTCTCCTACAGTTCTGCCAAATAATAACATCATCATCCTAGCATTGGAATTTGAAAATTGTAATATTTGAATAAGCAAACAATGCAAGATGTTATATTCTAAATGTGTGTACAATTTCTCCTGCAACTTGAATCTTTGAATAAATATGTTGATAAGTATTTATAAATATTATGTAAACATGCCAAGTCTTTGGAATCTGGCATTATTTATTTTCTTTTTTTTTTTTAACTAATAGCTGGCCTTTATTGGCCTGAACAGTGACTGATATAAGGTAAGCAAACTTAATTTTAATGCCATAAATTTGTCTATTTGCTGAAAAATATACACTATTAGTCAGTGTGTTATTTTTAAAAATTATTTTGGTACCTATACCGCAGACTGTTGGCTAAAAATATTCTTCTTCATTTAATGTCATTATCAGTAGCTGTTATTTATATGTTCTATCGAATCTGGCACAAGGTTAGAGAAATAAGCATCCAGTGAAAATTAAACTATTTATATATATGTCTTAATAAGCATAAAGAGGAAAGTAAAATGTTAACAATTTTAATAGTAACAGTAAAATTAATGACATCGATTAAATTAATGGTAAATGTAAAAAATTAATGACATTGATTAAATTAATGGTAAAGGTAAAAAATTAATGACATTGATTAAATTAATGGTAAAGGTAAAATAGAGGAAAACTTTTACATTCATTGTTGGTTGTAGTTTATAAATATCCATGTGAATTTCTAGGATGAGGAGTTATTATTATTTACATTATTTACTTGTGGACTATTGTCCTCATCTTTGCTGTTTTTATCACCTGATCGCTTTCTATATGAATTTATGGGATGAGGAGTTATCATTATTTACATTATTTATCTGCAGACTGTTGTCCTCATCTTTGTTGTTTTTATCACCTGATCACCTTTTTCCTGAATTTATGAGATGAGGAGTTACCATTATTTACATTATTTAACTGTGGACTATTGTCCTCATCTTTGTTGTTTTTATCACCTGATTCCCTTCTGCCTGATGTTGTGGGATGAGGAGTTATCATTATTTACATTATTTACCTGTGGACAATTGTCCTTATCTTTGCTGTTATTATAACAAAATTTTAGCTGTTGTGTTCTCTGTCCTTCATTAGGTGCTTGTTGATCCAGGTAACAGAAACCTTTCAAACAGAACTCTTTATTTAATCTTTAAAGGTAGACACACTGTTTGACAGTATTGATATAAGTCTTTTTTTTTTTATCTTACTTGCTGTGGTCAATGATAGAATTTTCTAGTTGATACAGTTCTATTTTAGTTAATAATTCTTAAATATCAAATCAACACTATGATTACATACCATGATAGCCTATAAGCACCTCACCCTATTTTGTGGCATATAAGACCCCACATATATTTAATGGCTTATAAGACCCCTCCTCTGTTTAATAACCTATGAAATCCTCACCTACCTTTTATGGTGTATAAAACCACCACTCTTATTCATGGCATATAAGACCCTCGCCCCTATTTAATGTTATAGTATTATGAATTTTGAGTGGGTACAAATACTATCATTTTATGACATTTGACAGGCAATTTGATGTGGTGTAATGGTTAACAAGCTTGTCTCACTAGATCAATTAGAAGTGAGTAGTGAGTTCATTTCTCACTCGATGCAGCATATTTCAGGCTTTATGCCATATCTAAGCTACACTTAGTAAATTGCTATGGCATTTGTGTAAACAGTCTTGAGTTACTTAGTAACTAACCCAATTTCACATATAAGACGCAGGAAATATTTTTAGTCATTGAGAGGAAAGGACAGGTTCTTATATGGTATCAAATACAGTATGTAATAGCCCTATTCTGTTATATTCTGTTGTAGTAAAGAAAAGAAAAATAACTGTAAACTTATAGTAGCAATAAACGCCTGCAATAGGTTTCTTCTGTCTCTCGTCCGTAACACTTGTAGCCAAATCACAATTCAAACGATAGTCCATCATAACTGTCCAACAAGGAATGTAGAAACGAAAAAATGAGGTCACAAAACCAACCTTCACTTCTCACTAGCAAAAACACATGTTTGTCCACCAAGCTCAGAAAAAATCCTGCCCTATGAAAAACTATGCCCTGTGAAAAACTATGGCTTTTATTCACCATGTGATTTTTTCTGATTGGCAACACCATTCAGGGGAGGAAAGAACATTAACATAGATTCTGATACTTAAAGTAGCAGATTTTTGCTAACTACTTTCGGTAATTTTTCTTTGGCACATTGCACACAAAACAAATTCTTTTTTGAGGTAGGTGATTATCTCTTTCACTAAATGTTCTAATTACAAAAATCACAGATTTCTGCCATTACCTTGTGAAATGAGTTGTGTTGCATGACTTAATGATGACTTTTTTCCTATTCATTGTAGAATGTCAATTGTCAACTGGAATATTTGATGTTGTAAAAGTAGGCAAAGCTAAATAAATATTTGCAAAGCATCAGTTACTGTTCATCTCCTTAACACGTTATTAATATTAACACCAGCATTTTTAAGTACTGGTCAATCAGCTAACTTTATTTCTGAAACCAGATACTTGGATAAGTAAAACAAAAAATTAAAAACCCTATACCAAAGTGAAAGACAATCCTACTTGCACATACCACACTTCTCAACCACTTACTGATCTCAATATAAACTCTGGAAAAGAGAGCTTCAAATTCAGTTCTCTCCATCCTTTCACCAGAAAGTGGGACAGAATTGTCCACTCCACTCACCACCAAATAACTAATCAAAACAACTGCCTACTACAAAAAAGGAGTCTCACTCTCTCTTCTGCTCTCTCTTTGTTCCAATGTTTGTTCAGTGTTTCAGTTCAACAGGGTTTCTCAAAAGTAATACCTGATTTGTTCTAAAAAGTATTAAAACATTTAAAACCTTTAGCACTCTGTAGGTGACTATTTTCACCAAGCAAAATGTTAGTTCTGCCAATGCAAATTGATTTTGAATTTCTTGTTTGTGTAGTCATAATCTTCTATGGAAGAAACACCTAAAACAACCATGACTGAAAATTGAGAGCCAAAATACTGTAATTTCAAATATATAGAACTAATATATAAAACACTATATTTTGAGGGGATTCCATATATAGTAAGTAATATTTATAAATGATGCAGAGTGCTAAATGTTAAAACAAACTTCTTGAAACAAAATCTTTCAGCCAATGTGGTACCATTGAATGATTTGTCCAAACACTTGACTTGTCCAGATTTTTATAAGGGATCTTAAAAAAATATAAAAAAAAAATTCATAATAACTGACACTCAAAGAAATTCAGATAACATAAGACTATTACTTTGAGGTGCAAATACAAAAAAGTAAAAAAGATTAGCCAAAATTTCATAAGAATTGGCAGTACTTCATCTTCATAATTCAAACACAGTTACATATTAGAATTTGGTTCTATTAGTAGATGTTTATGATTTTGCATAACATACTCAGACTCTGACAT